>OZ025277.1:9781533-10381533 GCA_964019165.1 Mastigias papua
TTACAATGAGTTATCTTAGTTTGGTTTCACAGGTACTAGGATCAAGCAAGATTTTGCTCAACTCGACAAATTTTATTAAGCAAACCTACTTCAACTATATTTTTAAAAGTTGTGGAGAACAGCATTTCGAAGTATTCAACCTGAAATACTATTTTCTTATCGTGTATAAAGTCCTTCAAAAACGATTTTTCAGTTAGTGATTTGGCTAAAGAGTTGGAAATAGGACACGATGTTGAACGTCTTTAAGTGACTTTTCATTGAATTTGAAAAGAATGTATATTTTCTTAAAGCACATACATTTCCCTAGAGTAAAGTTTTCTGAGTTTCTCGCCAGCTTTTGATGTAAAGAGTCAATACAACAGTTACAGGTGTCAAACCATTGTCCGCTAGTTTTTAACATTTACACACATTTTGCGGGAAAATCAAAGGTCAACTTAGACTCTGTGTTATCTACTTACTCGTGTTTCCTAAAACAGATGAATAAGTACTACAGCAAAGTTGAAGCAACGTTTGACTTGATTTTAGTGAGAGCTTCTTTCCCGCATTCTGCCAATGATCGGCGGTAAATAATAAAGTCTTGAGTAAATAGGAAATTCTGCGTGAAAATAGTAAACATTATGGGATAATGGAAATGATTTATATTTCCTAGCTTTTGAAAAAATTCCTATATTTTAGTGTCAGATTTTATGATTTCAATTCTTGGTTGAATCTTCAGACAGTTTCTGGTTGACTTGCGAAGTTTTTCAATCTCAAAATCGATTCGCATAATAGCCAATATTCTGAGAAAACACAATGTAGAATTAATTGTGTTTTGAAAATCAAGCTCTTTAGACGGAGCTTTGCGTGAGCCTATCTTTGTTCTTCACACACATATGTTCACCCTGACAGGCCTTCAGATCGTATAGAACAGTCTGCACAAATTAGGACTCCATTCATTTCATTTCATAGAGAATTTTTGTTTATTTTTTGTTTTTCCACTCTGCTTTGTGGTGTTTACCAATCTACATGTTCTCTCTTTGAATGCCTTGCATTGTGTATACGTAAGCTTTTCAGCACACCACTGCTACATTAATTGACTTAGAAGCCGCAACTTCATGACGTAAATTCTGTGTTTGCGCAACATCTAAGAAATAAGACAGACTCCTCTAGATTTATTTCAATTCCATGTGCTTTATTCTTCACTTTATTCAGCGTTTTTTCTTTATCACTCATGCATTTTCATTTTATGGTCTTTAGACCGCAGTGTTAATGTAACTCAACTTTAAATCACGCGTGGACAATTGGACACTGAATCTCCTTACCTTTATGGTAGCAGGGAAATTACAGTTCCATACAACTTTCTTTGTCAAAATAGTCAGTTATATGGGAAGGTTGATCAATTCAGGATATTCATCATATTAGGACTTCTTCGTTCAATTGGATTGTTACGTAGAAATAGGCAGAGAGAAATGAAATAGCTTATTGTAGATAATGATAGTATCTTGAGAGGAAGTGGTGCTATGCGAGAATGAAATTCATCTATTTACAAACAATGTTGCAAGTATGCTGTAATGGCTACTACAACGTCCTTGAATAGCTCTTGTCCAGTACTATGATTGTCCAAGCCACCTGCCAACCCCAGTACGGAATTTCTTATAGAGTTTTTTCTAGAGCAGATGGTTCTTTGGGAACTAAGGGGCTCTTGAATACAATTCTTAATTCATATAATAGACACGAAGAGCTAGCTGTGTTTTTCTGTTATAGTTTACTGTAGTACAGTGTTTGCAATTATGGTACAGTCATGCAAAGGTTGCACTTGTGAACAATATAAAGCTTACCTAATTTTAGTGATGACAACCAATTTATACAGTAATACATTGTTTTGTACAGTGGTGAACAGTAAAAATGTCTGTGATGTTAATAGATTTTTAAGGAGTTGAGTGGCTCTATCACAGACATTTTTATTATTCACCACTGTACAAAACAAAAGCGTTCATTCGATTGAAATACCAATTGCAATATCAATGAGAATCACTGATCAATATTCACTCTTTTAATTTTGTGGCAAAATGTCATCGTTTATACTGTATTCAAAATATAGCTTGTGTTCAGAAAAAACCTTTTATGAGGGCCAAGAGGGCTTTTCTCGCAATCTCAATTCTTTGCAGAATGTGCCAAATTTTCGTGATATAAGGGCCACCATTCTGGACCAGTTTCTATATGCATCCTTACCTATTGTAGAGGGAGTTTGTCCAGTTATGGCTCAAGCAATGTCGGGTAGATACTGGGCGGAGAAGCAACCTATGACTTTCAATTGATAGAGGTTATGATAAACTGTCGTTAAAAGCAGGAATTATAGACCGTTGAGTTGATTGAAGCTTCTGTAAATATCCCCTCTTAACTGTTAGCTCGCTTTTCCTTAGAACTCTTGCTTTTAGGCCTACAAAGATCTAACCTCATTTTTTGTCACCAACATTGTTGCTATGCATTATTTATGGTTACAATTGTCCATTTTACACATGAACGTGTTCACAAGTTAATCAGCCACGTATCCGTGGGACAGAACTTTTACATTGAATTTGAGTATCTAGCAAATTGGAAGGTATTATTTTCATAGATCCCATGACTTTTACGATTTAGGAAATTCTGCTTATTTTATAAGTACCACACTCTTAGAAGAGATCGAATAATTTATAGTTTCACCTGGATTTTGCTCCATACGAAAGAAATAGGCTTGCAGCGAACTACAAGCTTTTGATCAGAGAGCTTTTTCAGTACTGAAGCTTTCTTGGGTTTTTCATGATTTCTGCGCTAAAATTTTCCTAAGACTTTCTTTGCAAGAATGGTTGAATTTTTGTAGCACACAAGTATCGTGTAGAAACTAGATATGAGAGATGATGGACGTACGTAAAAGTTGATATTATAAATCTTTATAAACCTATCGACTTTCTTAGGTCTCCAAAGATAAAGTAGTGAATTGTCTTCGCCGTTTGAGCAGCAGAGCATTATTTTCTATGGCACTATTTTCTTGTGAACAACTTTCTTATAAAACAAGTGCATACTCTGAGTATGTGCACCTCATTCAAACTGCCCTGTGCACTTAACACTGTAATTGTCGTAGGATAACAATATCCTTAGGATTTATAGGAGAGATCTAGGGCATTAATTATTCAATTATAGCCAATGATTCATGCTTCATTTATTGCCTTTCTGTAAACATTGTTTGCCCATTATCGACCGGAGGCTTGACGCTAATGTTTAGTGTTGGACCGCTAGAAAAACATATGCTCACAACATATTTTATTTTTGATATCTGATGATTTTAGTGCAAGATTGTCTAGAGAAATGCAAATGGCTGCTGTGGGCTGTTATCAATGAAAAGCTTATGATTACTTCCAACGCATAATAAGGGCAACAGCAGAGCTTGATTGTTTAGAGACGCTACAGAGTAGTAAAGAATAAGCTACAATATACAGTTAACACATTAGAAACTGAATTGCAACAAAGACCTTTTCTTCCTATGCCCATCTTATGCCTGAAAAGTTCAAATTCAGATTTCAATATACCGTACGTATTATCGAAGTTGATACTACGTCGTGCTTGCAGTGCTATTTGTAACCTGGATCAAACCTAGGTTTTAATCTAGTCCTACTTTCTGATTGGTGTTGAACCCACGTTAGACTTGAAAAAGCTTACAATTATCAGTGTAAACACGGTTTGAAACTGATCGACGAAGTTGGCTGATTTCATAAGGTGTCTACTCAAGGAAAAGGCTGCCTTTGATTGTATTCTTCTATGACAATCTAATCCTTCACAGCAAAGCATCGTGTGTTTCAGAGATGTTGTAGTAAATCAGCAGGCTGAACCGTATAAGGATGGATATGAGAATCACAGTCGGAGTTCCCATCGTAGAACAACTAAACCTGCTATGAATACGCCACATGAGCTTCATGTTGTTATACAATGTATATTAAAATACATGACGAGAATTCTGTGAAATGTGACGTTATTTTGGTTGGCTGGGAGTGCATACTGTACAGTGAAGAGATTAGGTATTAGAAATAGGAACCTAGTCAATACATTCACAAGAAAAACCAGCTTTATTATGAATTTGGTTATGAAAACCACAACGAGGAACATTAAAATTGGAAGCAGAGGATAGTCTAGTTTATCATTGATTAGATTTCATGTGTAGTTACGACTTGCCATGTTAGGAGGACATATCCAAGTAAATTAATAGGTTAGACCCTTCTATTACTGGCAATGCCTAGAAATTAGTTCGTTTCGAGACTACTCGTCCCATCTTCTGCTAATTCAAGGGAAAACAGAGAGACTAGGTTGTTCCAAGAACCTATTGATGAAGAGCAAGGTTACATATAAGATTATTCTGGAATTAAACGTGGGATCAATGGGTCTATATGGCACCAAGAGCGTGGTTTTTGGTGTTTCCATTAGCTGTCTGCTAGACATGCATCTTTTATTTCGACCTGATTTATGAGTGGGAGTTGGAGAGAATTGACAGAACATGCCATATTGATGAGACATGTTGTCTAATGTCGAAGGGAATGACGTGAAAGAGATTAACTCAGAAAGAGAAAATCGCAGAAGTCTCACAGCTGCGCACTTCAACTTCTTAAGTACTCGTTCTTTTATAAGAAACCTGGCTAAAGACCTAGAAGTAAACTTTCTTAATTTTCACCATAGTTTAGTTCTAAAAGTGT
The DNA here is from genome assembly GCA_964019165.1 of Mastigias papua. Classification (NCBI taxonomy): domain Eukaryota; kingdom Metazoa; phylum Cnidaria; class Scyphozoa; order Rhizostomeae; family Mastigiidae; genus Mastigias; species Mastigias papua. The sequence continues at coordinate 9,786,234 of OZ025277.1, forward strand.
CTTACAAGTTTCCTAAGATAATGAACAAAATTTCAAAATTTCAATGATAACGAAAGCAAAACGGAAAGCGTTGTCTTTTGTTATGCCCATAAGGCTTTAGCACATAAGGGACTGTTTAATAATTACGTCACGCTAGAATTGCCTTTTATGAGCCACCCCCCTCAATTATCACGCTCTTTCACATTTGTTCAAAAGACCTCCTTGCGTTTCATCACGCTTGGCATAAACACCCCCTCCCGATACAAAACGAAAATATAAAATAGTAAAAATTTGGGGAAGGGGGAAGAAGTAGAGGGATTTCATTCCTCATTCATCAGATTTTCCAACTAGAGTAACAACAGTTAGTGCCAACAGTGAAGTACCTTCGAATTTAGGATCAAAGCACTATCTACATTACAATGTAAGACGGGAAAGGAGTAAATGAAAATAAGGTTTGGTTCCACAACCTGATTGCACGCTTTTTTTTTATAAGGAGCCACTTTATAAGGAACCTACATGTAGAAGGCCGAAATATTTAAAGAACTTATACTACAAAAGGAAAAATCCCTAAGGAACTTTTCATTTTTAAATTCCGAGTACTGTACTCAGATGCAAGTGAAGATTACATTACATTGGATGATATCAATGGAATAGACATGATACTTTTTGATTGAAATTATGCTTGTGCATATATAGAACTTATTTCCTGTCCCATTTGTGCTTTTGAGGTTGAGTTCTAGCCATAATTAAAGGTAAAATTCAGAATTTCAATGCTTTTCTAGTGTCTGTGCCATTTTGAGGCACTCTATGTGCAGTGAAAATTAAGGAACTATTAAGGAACTTTTAGTACTAGAATTTGATACAAAGAGGTGCGAAAATAAGGAACTTTTAGAACTAGGCCTTTAGCTAGGTTCCTTATACAAAAAGCGTGTAATATAGGCTGTGTGCTGAGTGTTGGATTTCCTTAAGTATACAAAACGTCTTATAAAAAAAATTTTATCGTGACCCCATGCACTTGATTCTAGTACCTGGTACCACCCACCCCCTTATTTACCGTCTCGCAGAATCACGGAAATTGTGTGTAATTATTAAACAGCCCCTAAAATTCAGTGGAAAATTGTTAAATCCGTTGAGGATAAAGGGACTTCCGAAACTATGAAGGATCTGAAAGAAGGCACAACAGGTTATAAAGGTTCTTAACTCTTTCTGGGTGGTTCTAAAAGTTTCTTAAATTTTTGCGTGTCTAGTACTAGGTTTCTTATAAACCGGTAACTAACTCCGTACTGGAAACAGTTCGGCAGGCACACAAAAGAAAATGTGGATTGATTTTAAGTGCATGTAGTCTTTCAAAATATCGCTCTCATTCATGTACGACAGTACATTTTGCGTTGATTCTGTAATCTGAGAAAAATATTTAAAAAATAGGACGCCCTGTGTTGGTTGGAGATGGCGAAGGATTTAAGATCAATAACAATTGCATCTTACTTTCTATCTAACTTCTCATTGAAATCTTCGTACATTCACGTCGTAATGTACAAGTACTTATAACTTGAATACTAGCCTTTCGTACATACGCTATTTTACTTGCAAAAGTAGCTTCGAATTTGCACACATAACATCTACCGTGCACACTATAGAGCTTCGAGTTCGACTAAATTCCACGAATATTCACGCCATTTAATTGCATACTTGCAATGGGCTCATTAGTTTAGCAGATAACGTGGTTTTTTTCACGCTTAGTTGAACGCATATAGTTGTCTTATACATCTCCCCGTTAAAAATTTGAATTCAAAATATCTGTACTCTAGGGATAAATGGGTGTGTTTCATACAACAGTTGATTTTCAAATGAAATGTTATGAAAATACATGAGTGTATTTAAAGTAGCATTTTAGTTTGGAGTTAAAATAGATGATAAACTTTGTACGTAGAAGTACTAGAAGGTATATGTGTAACTTTTTACAATGCTCCTTTGCAAATATGGTACCCGAAAGTGAGAATCCTTCCGCTCAGTTCTCACGTTGAAAACTAATGTTAGTGACAATGGTCTTGATAGCAAGGGTAAGCCCACTGAGGATTGTATGTGCCGCAGTAAGCATATCAACTCTAGGCTAAATCTGATTGGCTACGAGTAGTTTATGCTTTCCTGTGTGTACCTGTTTCGAGGGGATGTATGCTTCGCAGATTGTAGATAAATCGCTTGCGAATGAATAGCGAGCTTGCGACACAAGAGTGATATATTTGCTGTGGCGAAGGAGCTCTCAAATACGCTATTATGTCGCATTTGTTAGGACGAACAGCTGTAAAGGCAAACATGAAGTTTGTCCTTAGTTCTATTTGGCATTCATAGGCTATGATATTGTTGGCTTGAGAAACTCTCATTGAATATAGTAACTGTACAACACAATTGAAGCTCTAATATACCCCCACTCGATACCAGGGCACAAGTTTGTAAAGACAAGTTTCAACTTTTGTTGGCAATGGTCATTACCTATCGCCTTTCGAGAAGTACTATGTTGGTATTAGCATGGTTTCCGTCTTTTTTATAAGGATCCGTTACTATACGAGGAACGTTTAAATTTCGAACATCTTTATCACTGCAGAAGATCGAGATTTTTGGCTACCAGTTCCATTCATTGTAACCAAAGTGGCATGAATTGCAAGTGATAAATGAAGAAGTCTCACTTCAGTTGAAACTTGCAATATCCATAGTATACTGTCTTAATACTATTATGTTACAATGTTACATAATACTAACTATGCAGTTAAATTACGTGATTAGTAAGAAATGTTTAGTACTACAATTTGACCGAAAGAGATCCAAACATAAGGATTTTAAGAACTAGGCCTTGAGCTAGGTTTCTTACGAAAAACATGTACCTGCATTATTGCTGCAGCAAAATCTGCTTTGAGAGTGCTTCCAGTATTTGATGCTAGTTTCACACTCAAGCATTGCTTAATCTAAAGATCACAGTATGATTGATGAAAAAGATTGTTTACTTTTCGTAGAAAGTTGGTGGTAGAATAGGAGCGTAAACCCTTTAATCCTAAAGCTGCTACGTGAAGACATCCTTTTTTAGTTTATTTGAAGCAAAGAGGTTCATGCCACCGTTCGACTTATCAATGTCTTTGAGGTTGTTGTACGTTTTACACAGGCACATTCAACTTTGGATGCAACAACTTATACCTTATAAGACCGTGCTAAGTTTCTGTATCAAATTTTCAGGGCTTCAAATTCTCCAAATGGTGCTGTGTCTACGTAATATTTTGTAAGAGAAAATTGAAATACATTTTTTATACAATTTGAGGTAACTACCTGCAGCAAGAGGACCTTCTTTTAAAGATATTTTCATTTTCTTACAAACGAAATAACGGACAACAACTTCAATAAGAACTAGAATGCACGGCACTCTTTCATTTTGTGGATTATTTTCTCACATGAATTTAACAATGCAATCGTATGTAATTTAACAAAACCTGCTATTCCTCTATTGTTTCTATCAAAAGCTCAATATTCTCTGACATGCTTTATAATTTAAACTTCGGTTTCGGTAATCAGTAAATTGCATGAAAATTATGTAGATCTCTTTGGATTATTAACTTGATATACCTATTTATTGATATATAATATACAGCTAAATTCAATGATAATTTGAAAGGATTTTTTTCTCATAGTTTAATTTCATTGATGCCCCATTTTCAGACATTTAATTGACTTTCGATCATACTTGTCAAAAAGCTTGTACTTTGCTGTCCACTGGATATGGAGCATTACACTTTTCGTGATGGATATGGAGCACAGCTACCCTTTTTAGACAGGAATCGTAGCACTGCTCGTAAACTGTCGATGGGAATCGATGCTACAATCATATCAAACAAGAAATTCTTACATATTCACATTTTCTAGAAATATTGGTATGGTCCTTCTTTGGAATTGCGCAGTGGGTGTAGCTGAAATTATAAGCTAACAAGCTGTATAACAGATAAAATGATAAATCTTAATATTATCATAAAGTTAATAAATCTGTGATATATATCATCAGCATGCACATTACTTTGTGTTGGTTTTGATGACCTACTTTCAATAAGTAGATATGCCCTAATTACTACTTTCCCAAGTACAGCTACACAGTTTTGATTTACAACGCCACGTAGTGAATTAGATCCGACTTATTTCAGGCCTTGATCAAGACCCTATTCTTTGTGCTTATACTGGGTTTGTTGACGTTAGACTACTGCCCTACCTAGGAAACATGCTTTGCGCTTGGCTACTTTCAAACCTTACTGGCATTTGACATGTCGAATCCCATCCAGTGTATTCTGAGACTCTTTTAAAGCTAGCATAGTTCTTGATGCAAAAAGAAAGATGCCTGAGGAAATATTTAAGTTTTCTAGACATTCCTTCTCTTGCTAATCGCGTGAAGTATGATTATGGTTAAAGCATATTATGAAAAAAATCTGAATGTTTGGAAATTAAAGATGGGTGTTTTGCAGTTTAACACATCTACGTTCGTGGAATGTAGATCATTCTTTGGGCAATTTGTTTCACAGATCATTAAAAATTAATAACGGAATGCTTTGCACATGTAATTATGGTCTTTGTAAAATGAGAACTAATTCAGAACAAACTGCCAGGCTATTCCATTTGTTGAAATACTAAAAGTCAGCTGAAGAATTTTTCTGGATTCAGTAAATTAGATTTTGTTAATTATGTCTGCTCTGTTTGTGACGTATGCAAGCGGGAAAGCATACATGTGGCAGGCAAGATACGCTCACCAAGGAGCTAATGCTTGAAACGGAAGATTGCAAAGTCGTTTAGATTTTGTGTTAGCTATAGTCCTAGGTTCCATAGTGATGAATATCCACTAAATGACTGGATACGCATGCTTGTATCATTCAGTGTGTTTTCAAATGCATAAATAATAGGACGTTACCTTATGAGAATTTAATGCTAGCGTTGATTTGATTGAATTTGAATTCTTTAGGCATGGTAGCCACATAAATTAAAGGATTGATTTACAGTGGGCCGTGCTAACATGCTGCAATAATCGATCTGAAAAGCTACTAGCTTGAATGATCTTGTTTACAATTCAATCTTAAAACATTAGAAGGCAAAAGGATTAAAATGAATAAAATAAAGCAAAAGTTATGTATAACATAACATGCAAAGGATAGTCAAGACTTCACCTTGACTTTGCATACATGGTTTTTGAATATGTCATAATTTTTGGAAGAGTTGATTTCAGTGGAAAAGTCATTCCGTAGCTTAGCACCGTTATGCGAAATTGGAACCCATGTACATTTCCCGTCATTCTATTGCTATGCGAGTCAGCATTCTTCTCCGATCTGTGACTCCTTTGAAATTTTACAGTGTAAGACTGTGATATCACTATTGCTCAACAGAGTTTTGTATATTAGAGGGCAATGTGATTCTCCCTGGGCATTATTCCCTATCACTCCGCTGTTTTAATGACGTCATCATTGAATAGGCCCTGGCGTGGTCTGATCCTGGTGACAAAGTGGCGATTGCTACCCATGCCATCTGATAGTACATAACTAGGGACACTTATAGCTAGTAGTAATTAAGTTTGAAGAGAATGATAGTGTTCGATTAAAGGACCGTTTTGGACATTATAAAAATTTAATCTTCGAAGATTCGCAACCTTATTGGAGGCATTAGAGTATATTACGTCTACGAAGACATGCGATCAAAAAGCTGCCTTTGATGCATCAGCAGTTCCGCAAGGCCGGGAGAAATTTGAGGCTGTCAGAAGCTTTTATTCCTAAATATTCTCAAACATTCCATGAAAGTATCTGAATATCTCTAGTCCAGTGGCTTTGGTATGATGACAGCTTACACAGAGCCAGAAGGTTCCAGGCAAGTTCTCTGAAGTGTACCAAATAGCTACTCAGTTTAAATGATGCTTGGTTGATGGTACTCAAGAACTGCAGTGCGCACGGAAGAGGAAGGAAGTGAGCGAATCTAGAATGGAAAGGAACAAGGATATAGATAGACTTAGCCCATGCCTAGGACAAATGGAAATGGGTGGGTACATGAAACTAGAATAGGTGTGTTTAGAACAGATATCGGCTGAAGATTATTGAATAACAGGCGTCTCAACCAAGGGTAAAACTATTGTAAGTTTATAGGGGTTGCAGCACCTTCCAATGATCAAGAGATGGATTTTGTGGAGCAAGTTTTGGTTACTTGTATATTAATTGGCAAGTCTGGAGAATTTCATTTATATCGCTCATTCATTGCTATTGAATTTACACCAGCTGAGTATGGCGTTCAAGGAAAATGGACAGAATTGAGTTTTCAATGTTTTTTGCCCATCTTTCTGCCTCAGTTTCCGATTTATCAAGCATGAGATGGTCTTTCACCAACCAGGTCACACCCTTTCGTTGGACATAAGTGCTTCACAGTCCCCTAATAATAGAAGCAATGAAACTTTCGCCTGTGATCTCTGCTATTCAACACTGTGATTTATGGATAACGTACATTGATACGTTTGTTTGAAATTGCTTCCATCTCTGTGCCTAGCTAAACTTGTTTTCTGTGCCACACTCCTCCGAAGCAGGCCCTGTTGCCATGCTAGCCACTCTGCAATTGTGATGCCAGACCACTATTGAACATGCCCATAAATAGATGGAAGATTATGGAAACTGCTTTCCTCATATAGCTTGGATCAATTTTCCTGAGGTGCGGGCTTTTCCTGCTGAATTCCGAATAATAAAGGGATGCAATTGTTATAACTGCACTCTTGGATGACCTCTCTGAAAGTTGTAACGACCCCTTTGATATCCCGATAAAAAGATTAGGGGTGACTCTTATGATGGTAAAACTCTGAAAGTAGGCTTTTTGACAAGCGTTTCCAACATGGCAGAAGTAGAGAAAGCAAAATTGCTAAATAATACTCCTTTACCAACATTTTAGAAATAATTGCTGACCAAGGGGAGCTAATTGGACAAAACTCTCATTGACCATGCTGATTTAAACCACCTCGTCCATTTATTGGCAACAATCATCACCACCAGGACCTTACTAGAACCACAAATTTCGATTTGACAGAGTCTGAAATCTGATAAAAGATGATTTCACAACATTCTTTGATAACAAACCTATGAAAACTTCATTAATTAGTAATGAAACTCTAATTCAAAACATTACTAGTCCTAGTAATCGGAAAGTTTATGGATTTTGTTTGACCAATGATTTATACAATAGCATAAAGAGTATTGCCAGATGAACATAGCAGATGTGTCACAGTGAACATCGATGGCTCAAATTGATTTTTTTTAGCTTACTGGAAGAGATTTTTGCTAAGTTGGTATCTAGGCTTGTAAAAGTCCCAGAGAGTCATCCTTTATCCTGAAGTGGCTCCTTTTTGAAGAAAAACCCGCTTGAGTTCATTTATTGTTTGTTAAGATAGCTAAATGCCACATGAAGACCAAATAGTTGGCTGGTAAATATCGATTTGTCTTATCAAAGTTTTAGACAATGCTACGGGCGGGGAGAGGCTTCTTAAGTGTTTTATTCAGACAGAATTCAGTCGCAAATGCTTGATAGTTAATCCCGTGCAAATGTAGTATATCACACAAACACCACTTGATTTGTCCTCTCTTAGGGCTGCTTTCCTTCCAGCCGCAACTGCCGAGGAGCTACCTGCGATAGCATTCTGCCATTTGCCATCTGCCATCTGACATCTGCCACACTCCCAGTACCACCGGTACCGGCAGCTATACCGGTAACGAAGGGTCTGGATGTGAAGAATCCTCTAATCCTTCAGAGTTGTATTGCATAAACATCTCTAATTACGCCTGCAGTTCAAATATGGTTGGCTCGCCACTGTCACCTGATTGCAAAGAACAAAAGCGTATCGCAGGCTGCCGCAGACAAAGCGTTCACATATAAGATTCCTTTGTCTGGGGTACCGTAACTGCCGGAAAAAGTAGAACTCATCTAACTTTCTTCTGGCAGTTATGACACTTCAAACTGCTTGCCGGCGTTACCGTAAGAATACGTTCCGGTATAAAAATATATGCCTGCGGTACCGGGAGCGTTGCAAATGGCCGGAAGCTATCGCAGGCAGCCTTATTGCAGTTGCAACTATATGGGAACCAGCCTTTGGAAAGCAATCAATTCTATTTATTTAGCTGTACATATGTGTATTGTTTAGCTATCCGAAAATTAATTGTTATGGATTTACATAAATGCAGGCACGTAAGCAGTCGCATTGAACATGGCGGACAGTCCTCCCGAGAAATTGCTGAACTTATATTTGGAGATGATCTAATGGTCGTTGAATTAAGATATTTTTATATAATAACTTGAATATCTCATTGCTAACGGTGGCTTCAATAGAACGCACTCTTAACTCTTTTGAAATAATGCATATCTAGCGTAAATTTCTGCTTGAAATCCATGCCCCTTCAAACTAATCTACGGGCTTGCATAGAGGAACTACAAAAGATATGGAATCCTGAAAACCCTCCATATTCCTGTTAATAATGTTCCCAAATGCATTAAGGCCTTGTAATCGCTTACCAAGTGTCTTAAGTGACTTCTTCATGTCGTTGATGGGAATCCCAAACAGACTGGTATAAAGGAGGTAGCAATTGATGAAATTGAGTTTTGGTACATTTTTCTGCGGAGTATGTACGCCTTTGAAGTGACGTTTTATCATACAATGAATTTCGGAAAAGTGCTTTCAAGAGAGTTTTAGGCGGTATTATCTTGAAGTCGTTGACTCCAATAGACCTACCGTTTGTTCAGTGGGGTGAATATGACTCCGTGTGTAGCCTTCAGCCTGGTCATAGCAACTATTTGCAATTTAAACTTGCGTATTAAGGTAGGAAGAATTACTACAGAAGTGGAGGGTCTGCGAATGCTCACCTTCCTTCTACTTTTCAAAAGAGGCTGGACACTGCTGTCTGTTTTTTGGTAATATTAATATTTATGTCGGAATTAATGAATGAGGTTTTAAGGGAATACGGCTACAACTGCTTAAACCATTTTAACTGTCATAGATCATTGATCCACTAGTTTTCAATAAAACATGGGTAGAACTAAGAAAGATGTAGTCAAATCAATACTTCAGAAATAAGGTGCGAGATTTCATTTGCTTTTTTGTCGAATTACTGTGCAATGTTACCGTATTCTTTCCTGTAAAAGATGAATTCAGGTCAGTGTAACTGATTTCTTTATATGCTATCAGCTACAATGTGTCACAATATTGATGATTTGCATGTTGCAACCAAAATAAGAGACTCTACTACGCTAGTGCATTATGCTGCATAAGGTGCACTTAATCTAATAAAATGCAGAGGAACATAGCTATCAAATGTTTGAGGGCTCTGTCAGGTCTGTTTCTTCCCAGCCTAATTGACCAATCACCATGCAGGGTTCTGACAACACATACTAAGACCAGGCCCATTTTTCTTGATGATTGGTCAATTAGGTTGGCAGAAGATGGACCTTATCAGAGTTCTCAAACATTTGACTGCTATGCTATGTAGAAGGAATTTCAATTCGATTTGCAGTGAAGCTGTCATAGATACTTGTTATGTAACATAGTTCTTTTTTCAGTTGTTAGGCACCCACTATGATGCTAGGATAATAGTATAAACTGATTATATATATATATATATATATATATATATATATATATATATATATATATATATATATATATATATATATATATATATATATATATATATATATATATATATATATATATATATATATATATAACTATATATATAAACTGATTTTTATGGTAAAGAGCTACCAGAGATTTTGAAATCATAGGACCAAAGTTGAGTGTACTTCTAGGTTTATTTAGAAAGCAATCTTGAATCGCCACCTGATTGGAAGAAACGAAAGATTAGTTCAGCTAGTAGTGCAAAGGTAGAAGTGTTGGGAACAGTTGTTATTGACTTGTGATACTTTGATGATTTGATAGGTAAATTTGCATGATAGAAGATACACGAAAAGAAATACGGTATTCAAATTTATATCGAAACTGTATTGGGATTATCAATGCAACGTCTGTTGTCAATAATTTCCCAGGATCATCCTTTATTTCATTGCTGGGAACTTTATGTAGGCCAACTTTAGTTTTGAAATTCTCCCTCACTCTAGAAAACCCATTTAAGACTTAGTGTCCCTGTGAATTCTCTGACTAACGTCAGAGAGTGATACTGCTGGATATGAAGAAACTGCAGATGGAAATAAGATCAAAAGATTTGACATTAGGGAAGAAGTTAGCTTAACTTTTGAAATCGTACTGTGCTTGGATATAGCTCAACATAAGTCATTGTATTAGTGGATTATCATGATCCTGCATAAGTAAATCCGTATCTTAAACAAAGAGTGATATCGCTTAAACTGATTATGAAGAGCGTCTTAATACTTTATATGCACGATTCCTCCTCGGTGGTGTGATGCAATATATTTTCGAATTATACTGTTCAGTTGTTTCAAAACCAGTGATTGCTGCTTGTCCTTCAAGCAAATATTTGACTTGTTATCATTTCTTAGAATGTTGTCTTCAAAGGGTTTGTAAAATATGCTGGTAAATATTTTCAAGTTGCTAGACACTGTTGCTAGTTGGCCGTTCATGTGTAACAAGGTTTTTCATATATTCGAGGTTAAACTACTGCTAGGAGCTAGCAAAATCCTTGGCCCTTTATACAAATGAGCATGGTTTCTTTATAGTGCTAAATCGTTTTGAAAGATCAAGCAATATTACCATACAGATACATGATGACTGGCGGCCACAAAAGAATATCAGTAACCTCAGACGCAATTCTAGTTGATTACCAAACATTGGATTAAGATTTCATCGTGCTTGGCAGTTTAGCTTTATGTTATTTAAATTACTACTCTCCTCGTTTGGAAAATATTTTACTATATTATCTCCCCACGAAACTTTAATCCATTATCCATCGTTACAGGCCTGCTTCCTTACTACCATGATACTTAATGTCATTCAAGCAACGGAAATGTACCTTGAAAACAGAAATCCATCAAAAATACTTTAATTCGATTTACTTCTCCGCAAAGAGAAGCAAATTGGCTTATTGCTAAAATCGCATGGCTTATCTCTTGTTAGTTTTTATCTCATTCAGTATTCCCTTCTGGCAATCCCCCCCCCCCCAAGTGTTATCGTGTGCTGCAAATGTTTAGATCGCAGATATTTCTATACTTGAATCTCACCCCTGACCTGATTTCAAAGAGAAGCATTAACATAAATCCCTATCATTATAATCGTACGTGAGAATTGATGCAAACGCACAAGGATGAGCAGATGGACAAAAACGTGTAACTACGTATAATTTACATAAGAATCTTTCAGTTTCGAACAGGGTTATGGGATGGTTTAGGAAAGTACAGGCGAAACACTTTCAATAGAAATGGAGGAATCAGAGGAAAGTAAGCCAAATTATAGCGCATGCGCAATAATGGTAAGCAAATAAATCATTGTAGGCAAGCGCAATTAAATGTTGGGAATATTAACACTTCGTGTTGGGCAGAAAATTTGTGCTACAAGGTGGATTTTATTGTTCTAGACCAGTGATTCTCAATTAGGGTCCACGTAGATCCCGGGGCCTATGTAAAATTTGCTGGGTTCCTCACGAGAAATACTGTATATCAAATTAGATCCACGGTGACAATGGATCACCCCAGCTTCACCTGTGATGTGTCACTTTGAATAAATTTTTCATGGGTTTGGTTGCTGTTTATAGATCCAGCGCGATTACGTTCCTGCTTAGATTTTACTGTAGGGTTTATATTCACGTGATCTTTTACTTCCCTGTTCCCTATTTATGTTACTAAGATATTCTTCAACAGCCTTACTTCTTGTTGTTTGCGGGTGTAGTCTCACCATATACCCGAATAGTATTTTGGCATTTTGTAAACTTAATCATTAGCTTTCCCCCTGTTTCTACTTATAATTCAAATCCCTTATGTCCTACTTAAGACGTTTTTGGTGCAGCAGAGGAAGCTGCGCAATTCATGCTTGTGGTACAGAAAATATTGCGGACGAAAGTCTTTGGCGCATGCTGTTATTTGTAAAACGCCTGTACTTTATGATGGTGGAAAATAGAATAAGCTTGTATTTTACCGAATAACTCTGAAAGAGATCAACGAACAGAGCATGAAGAACAAGGGGCCCATGGGTAAGGAAAGGTTAAGAAGCACTGTTTTAGACTAATCGGTGGGTTTGTTTGCGTTAAATAATTAACCAATAAGATGCTTTCTCTTTGACCATACTGCTTTGCGACACCATCTAGAAACGGAGTTGATGTGGAGAAAATCGCTATTTAAAACGTTAAAGGCCACGCTCATCTACAAAGAAGAGCCTTTTACTGCAACTTCAGGAATACATTTTCTGAAGAGAAATGAAGTGAAATGAATGTTTTTGAAGATCATCAACAAACGGAGCACAGCCTATAGTTTGATGTCGCATTTGGAAAGCGCAGCTTCTGTATGAATTTCTAGATGAGTACGAAGACAAAAAAGTCAGCGTATAGTTTACCTGCACGTTTTTTTATTAGAAACAGACTTTCTACTTTCAGTCTTGATGTTTCTTAATACTTTTTAAGTTCAACCTAAAATGTTTCTTAACTGTTTAGGAATCATTCAAATAGTATGTAACAGAAAAAATTGTCATGTTGACCCGCCCACTCCCCAATGTAACGACCTGTCACACTCAAGCTTATATCTTCTCTTTGCTACATAGCGTTCTGGCATACATCCCCCTCCACAACACCGTCCGCACATTTTTTAAAAGAATATAATCTATAAGAACATTAAATTAAGTCTCAAATTTCCTGAAATTTTAGCATGATTGGGGATAACGCAAATCTCAATCTCCATAGTCTTTATTTCCGAAAGTATTCTTCAAAAAGTTAAAAAGTGAAACCAGTGCACTAAAATTTTGGTATTACGTACTAGAAGTTATTTAGCTCCCCTACCCCCTATATCTGTCACAGCAGTTTGTCACAAAATTGGTACACACCAACCCACCCCCTACTGTTGCGTACTTTTTAAATGGTCCCTTATTAAATTCTTGAAATTTCCAATACAATAACAACCCATATGGCAACTTTGGAAAGAGAAGTAGAATACTCAAGTTTTGTGATTCTTGTATGTTGCTTGCAGTCTTTTTCCAGTTTAATAGAGAAGTTTCTTGCATAGACAATATTTCAAGTTTGCTCGTCAAAACAATCCCGAAATGTATATCAGTTTAAAGCTAGGAGGGTTGAATAAAAGGAAGGCCGAGGGCCAACTTTAGGTACCATGCCAAACCAGAATCCTCCAGGAGACTTAGCTCTAAAAAGATCAAATTTGGGAGATTTCGCCTGGAAATCTGGCAGCCTTGGTTTCGAATACTTTCGTCACTGCAAGCAAGTCTTAGAGTTACGAAGCCAGATTCTCATAAATTGTGTGTTGTCTGTATAGTAATTGTAAGACAGTAGGATTTCCATTGAACTTACGATGGTTGTAGTGCATCCTGTCGTAACATGTAACACTTACAACGCCTAAAGCATTAAATATGCAGTAACAGGAACCTTTAGCGCCTCACATCTTGTTATAGGTTTATTAGAAACATGAAGTTCAATCAGGCAAAAATTAAGATACATTCAAGTAATACAAGACGGCAAAGCTTTACAAGTAAGCTTAAGTAAGCTTGAAAAATCTGTTTCTACCCGAAATGTGTTATCTCTCTCAACTGTTTTATCTAAAACATGTCCATTTCTCGTCTTACAGCTGCCTTGTTGTTATAGGAAGTTTAAAAAAATTCTAAGAAGCACATGAGAACCACTTAAGAAACATTTGAGGCTTGATTTGACAAAATACTAACAGACATCCAGGCTGAAGGGAGAAACCTTGTTTCTTATAAAAAACATTTGCAATGTCATCAAAAGATGTCCGTAAATAATGAGCTTTAGGACAAAGCCCAGAGCTGGGTTCCTTGTAAAAAACACGTGTATGCATTTGCCACTCTGCTTGCAATGCAGTCCGTTTGTTGCCCATCTTCCTCATACCATCGTTATGCATCAAGCTCATTCTACGCACTTGTTTAGTTACTGTATTTATAGAGGTGTATTGTTGGTGGGTGGTAGCTACCAAAAATCGTAGGAAATGAATACAGAGCACTATTTGGTTCACGAGACTCTACTTAGAAGCAACGTTTTTGATTGTATTGGTGCCACAAGAGTGGATGAAGCTCTTGAGTATCTCGAGGTTTGGAATATACCCAATTAACGTATGAATCCATTGCACCTCTACGTAGCTTTCTTAACTACTAAATTCGAAATTTGATATCATTTATAGCTGACTTTGTTCTAAGCTATTGAGAAGGTTTGGACTAAATTCAAAACAGCTTCTTGCTTGTCGTTCATCATTTACAGCGCTCACCTACGCTTTCTAATTACAGTTTTTTCCTGCGAAGAGCACCTGTCACCTCATATTGCCATGCGATCTTTGCTTCGTGCAATAACGAAGCTAAGACAGTGGCTTTGCTGGTACTCTCTGTTCGGCTGTTGTCTGACACGCATCAAAATTGACTGTGTCGTTTTTGTTCTTATTTCATGCAAAGAAATATGACTATATGGATGAATATTTTGATCACGAAGACCTAAAAAGACAGATTTCATGCAAGCAAAATGCATTGATACCTGCAAAATCATCATGGCAGGAACACCTGACCTTTCATACTTTTTTTATAAATAAACAGGTAAAATAGACCTGAAGCAACCATAATAGGTATTTTCTAAATCATGATCGACTTAAGAGGTAATAGGCTTGCTAGGAATGCTAGGCCAGACTAGATTTTATCACAGAAAACAGGCTTCCGTACTTCCTGAATAAGATATCAGAGGTCTTGGGCTTTATGAATAGTTAATTTATAATAAATGCTATCTATCTTTCATGAAATAGATTTCCCAAGGAAAAATTCTAGCTTTGAAACTCTGAATTCGATTTTGAAAAGCAGCAAAGTAGCCATCCAGAGCTGGAGTATTTTACTTTTTCTAGCTCTTCTTAATTGGCTAATCCATGACCTAGACTCGACGACTGTCCGTTTGTAAACATTAATAGTCTTTGGTAAAGAGAGTTTCTGGAGTTGACGTTAATTTGGCGATTGTGGTTGATTTTCGTTACTTTTTGCTTAATACAGCATCTCTTTGAACAGAGTAGTGAAGTCTTTTCCTTCTCAAGTTCCCCCTGTACCAACAGATAGACATTAAGTCTATGGTCTATCTATATCGTATATAGAGCTTGATAAATTGGTCTTCCTACATCAGTTTATCTCTGTGACTAAGATAAAATGAGGTTCAAAAGCAATGCCTATCACTTTTAGCTTGACACTGAAAATAATTTCATCTGCTTGACATGGTTTCTAGCTATCCGTTTTATATTCAAACGAAATCTATATACTTTTAATAAAGAACCACTTTATAACTAACCTACATGTGGAATGCCAAATATTTAAAGAACTTATACTAGTAATGCGAAATTCCCTAAGGATATTTTCTGGTCGACCCAAGCTTAACCAGCAAAATTCCTCGTTACTCCTGTGCCTTTTCTAATCCCCGTCTCTGTGGGTTTCTTGTTTTGTTAGTATCTGGTGTCCTGCTCCTTGACACTCCTTATATAGGCATTTTCCACCTGTTTACTTTATATTGCCCATTTTTTGCCCGTTGCTCTTTGAACTCTATACAATTCAGATTGTGTAAGCCCCGAGGTTTTCTTTTTAATTAGCTGAAGATGGGATAAGCTATCCCGAAACGTATTGTTTAGGTCCATAGGATGTGTCAATATAATTAACTGTTATGTGTCAATGTCTATGTAATATTTAATGGATGTGTCAATGGCAGTACTCAATTGAAAAGTGACTATATTTCCTGATTTATCGCCAATGTTGCTCGTCGTGGCTATCATCCTCAAGGAAAATCTTCTATTTGAAAAATGTTTATAACAGCAGACAACCGAGAATTAGGACGCTGGTTGTATTCATTTGCACCCGGAACCATGGTAGATCGTTTGCTATGATTGTATCAAGTGTTTCTTTGAGTAGTTTCAGGCTATGCTGTCTGTCTCTCTGTAATACTTTTTGATTATTGATTAATTTAACCCTAGGTACTGGTTTTTTTTAATATGAAAATGGCTTATAGGAAAGGATTGCTCGACTGTTGAAAAGTAAAGAAAATTTTATGCTCCATTTTTGAGACTTAAGAAAGTGTTTATATACACTTAAAATTAAAGTTTTCACGCAATCCCATCATCTATTTCATTTATATTTTGTTTATTTCCCTGTCTAACTATGTGTTCCAGTGTTATGTTTTTTGAAGTGCCTTTGTGTGTAGCACCAGTGTTGCACAAGTTTAAGCATTCTTTCTAAGAGATTCGTAAGACAGGTTTGTTACTGAAATCATGAAAAAGTTAAGCAAAGTTTAGTACTGGGCCAAAAAATGCCTTCTGATAAAAACAATTATTTTGAATTAAGTGTTGAGTGAATTAAGTGCTAAAGATCAAATAAGAGTATTATTTGTCACTCGTCTACACTCTTTCTCGTTTATTCTAATGTAGACCTTATACCAAGTCCAGTTTCAGTTTTGCACCTGTACCCTACTGTCACAATCATGGCGTTAATTCTGATAAAGGACCTGCTTTGTGCAACCAGAACACTCCACAGCATACTCGCGTGTTTCATTTCAATATTCGTAGTGAATCTGCTGTTTGATCTATGCGCACAATGCTAATGACCATTCGAATTTGCTCTGAAGCTTTAAGGTTTGCATCTGTTAGGGAGGGGCATACTTCTGGAACTATAACGGCACAGTGAAAACGTATGCGAACAAAAGCCATTTTCTAGGGGAACAGACGAGATTTAGTACATTGTAAACCATAGGCAAGATCATTAGTCCTCTAATGGAGAGTTTCATAAATAAGAATTGTTAGCGACAACAAGAGAGACTTCATTTGAGAATCTTGTTAAAGCCTTGATCTAGCACTAAAATAATACATAGGATTAACATATTTTGGAAGGGAACATTGAATGCAGATGATAATATAACTTTGACCGAATGAGGATTTTTACTAGTATTGTACATAAAACCTGGCTCACACTGTGTAAATCAGCACCGGTCGTATCTGTCTGCGCCTAAAATCAACATTTTTTGACTAAAACGACCTCAGAGGTGCAATTTTTATCAAATTCATTGACGAATTCAAGACACATTCATTGAAAGTTTCAGGCGCTTATGTTAGGTGTTTTAATTTCGCAATGATACTGCCTATATACGATTTATTATGCTAATTTTGTTCAAGGTTTAATTCACTTCTTTTAATGGCAGGGCAAAACTAAAGAGCCTTTGTCTATATGATATGTTTTGCAGAAACCTGGGACTTTTCATTCGAGTGGCTAATCTAGATATCATTTGGCATATGAATTGTTTTTGAGGAGCGTCAACATTTCGTGTGTTGGAATTGGTTACAAAACAAGGATGCCAAAATTGGAACATTTCAAGAGCAAAAAAGCCTGTTTCAATTTCTCTTATTTTACATGAAAACAGGAGCAAGAGAAGCTCTCAACTTATCTCATCTTCTCCACATTTGGATAAGTCATGCTTCTCCTTGAGGCTTGGATTTTTTGAATATCGCAATTTACACAGTTTGTTCTATAAGAAAGCGTTTTTGGTCCATTATTGAAACTGTCTTTGTTGTATATCATGAGTTAAGTAGCAGAGCTTAAAAATACCTGCCAAAAGTCTTGGAGTATTTACATTACTTTTTGACTGGCAAAGAAAACTCTCCCGCTCCCACTCAGGACAATATGAAGTTAGGGGTTACCCACTTTTATTATCGTTTTCAAAAGTCTACATAAAGTAGACTTTCTTCAGACCCCCTCCTCCCCTCATAAAGTGAAAGATGAAAAGTTAGAAATGATGACCTTTACTCCACGTCCAAAGGATGATAGTATCACATTGTAGCCAGCAGCTGTTGCGGCACATTTTCATTTTCCATTTTCCATTTTCCATCTTCACAGTGATAGCCCGAGCATTACATTCATTATAGTTAAGTAATTCAAATTACTTTGCTCCGTGTGTTCATTTTCTTCTACTATGGATAGAGAGTTTCATCTATCCTCCAGATGTCTATCAAAAGAAATTGAAATGACAGATCAAACATGGGACAGGACGCTATTCATCTTGAGCTAAACTCCATCTTGCGTCAAGTTGACGGCTTTATTAGGTTTGAAAGCTGCCCTAAAGTGCAGCAGACTTTGTCTCAGGCCGGAGTGAAATTTATAAAAGTTATATAGACCAGGGGTGATCCATAGTATGTTGCTTGGTGTAACAATATAAGGGGGTAGTGCCTGTTTTTGCAAGTAGTTCTTCAACAAATCAAAATACGAGTAAGCGATTGTTATTAGGTCCTGGCCCCGCATGCAGGAAAACAAAGCATTGTTTTTGTTCGTGGTTGGTAAGTATACAGATTAGGCCATGATTTCAGAAGTGCTGGATACGAATTTGACTACAATTTGAATCATTAATTTAAATATTTTCAAAAAGCCCACTGAGGATATTAACTCTACCCAGCGCACGGTTTGTAGACTTGTGAAAATGATGATAGAAATGGATGGCCCCCAGGGACTGTGGGCAAAAAACCAGCTTTACTGTTTCTGTCGGAAATTGTACCATTTCTGTAGACAAATCACCAAATTTACCGTTTCCGTCAGCAAATTGCTTCAATGTTTTGTATTCCAAGAACCAAATAAGAAGTTGGATACTGCTACGCGTAAAAGTTGTAGCTTGCTAAGAAATCCTTATTCAAAGTTATCATTCTGGTTTTCAGTTATCATTCAAAGTTATCATTCTGGATTCAGGTTTTCACCCATGTCAGTATAGAGTATTTGCATTAAAATTTGAATGCCGCCGGTGGATGAAAGTTACATGGAAACTAGACTTACAAGTGCAGTGAATTCTGCAACTCTAATTCTGACTTAGTCCACCCTTTTGACACTGTCTTGTCACTTTTGGAGAGGCGCTTTCTGGGACCCATTTAAAAGACTGGTAACGAATTACGAGGAAGTTTGTCTGCAGCAAAACTTGAATATCTTCAGCTGCTTCAAGATAGGGCGTTAAGTGCAAGTACTAAATTTAGGGACGGACGGAATTGTAAATGGCTTTCAATTTCGAACCTACTAAAATGCGACAGGACCTTGATGACGTATGAAGTGATCAGTGGCCTTTGCCCTGATGACCTTAGAGGTAGATTTACCACAAAGTCAAAGCTATCCAGTTATTCAACTAGGGACCAAATTGGCATTAATATCCCAAGGCAAGTTCTGAAATTCTCAAAGAGGAGTTTCTTTTACTTTGGTGTCAAAACATGGAATGACTTTTACTTTGGTGTCAAAACATGGAATGAGATTCCATGTAGCATCAGAATGAGCGCCACAATCTCTTATGTTTAAAAAAACTTGAGGGAATTCCTATGAATTTCCTGTATGGTGCCCAAATTGCCGTCCTCCGCTAATTAGTTTATGAAAACTTTTCCAACCCCCCGCTCTTATTAGGACCCCTGGCAGTCACCTTTGGAGGATTTAGTGTGTAAAGTAACTGAAACAAGAATAATTCTTCTTAGCAAGAACCGTTTGTTTTATCAATTTTCTTAACTGACTGTTGCAGAATTATGCTAAACAGACTGCTACATTAGGTCTTGTTTTCATAGCAAAATAATCATTCTGTTGATTTTGCTTCAAACTGATTTTTCTTTAGTTTTTAGTTGTTGCACCGAAATATTGGCAATATGATTATTAGGAAATTTTGCTGCTTAATAGAGAAACGAACCAGCTTAGAACAATTTCTAAATTCATGTATTCACGTGAGCACTATTTCAAACCCCCGCTAATTGGATGTTCTAGAAAGTTCCAACCCCCCCCCCCGCTAATTCTGACCCCGCAGCAATTAGGCACCGAGGATTGTTATTACTAGTATTATTATTAACAATTTGCTTACAGTTGGCAGCGTACAATTATAGCTAAAAGCTAATTAACGCCTACAAACCCAAGCGGTTCAGTTGGCTTCCGTTAGCTAGCTGAAGTTAAGCTTGGCTGTGCTAGGTCAGAACTGGATGGGCGACTATCCAGAAAAACGACCAAAGCAACTCACTCCGCCGTCCTTCGGAAGGGAAGTTAAACTAGGGGTCCCATGCCTGGATGCGGCATGCACAGTAGGCCTAAATTAGCTGAAAGTGCTAGATGTAACAGCCTACTCAAAATAAAGTAAACAAACAAACAAAAAAACCTGACCTAATTTACAATTTTGAAATGCTGAAGAATAAAAGATAACTATAAAAGCCATAAAGTTTTAATAAAAATTTTGCATAATCTGCAGACGCAACAATTTCCATCCCATTGCTTTATTTTCCGTTTGAATTCAGATACAAAGTTGGAATATTTGATTTCTTTTTGTAATGAAGACCACAAAAGGCAACCTATGTATTGAATATTTCTATTCCGTACGGAATTGTCTTTACCGATGGCAGTTGCAAATAATTTCCACTTCCCAAATTGTACTGATTATTTCTCTAAGTAGAAACGTCCCTCGTAAAAGTTGGATTCAAACTATGCTTCGTTTTATATATTTAAATCATTAACAACTGCAGATTATGATGATGAGTGGTTACAGTTTTTTTCATCAGCTTTCAAACTCTGTTTCACAACCTTTGCTAACCAGTCGCAACGCTCTTTCTCGGATGAGATTGAACTTGAATTTAGCACCCTATCATGGAGCATCCATACAAGGAGACAATAGCTACACTGTGGCTTATTTAAAGAATTCATTAAAATTTCTAGTTTGATAGGATCGATATCGGTGGACAAGCGAGCAAGTGCGTGGAGCTTTTGGTTGGCCAAATCTTCAACATACTTTCTGAAGCTTAGTTTCTTATGAAAAGTTATACATCAGTTTTTCAGATTCACTTTCATCGATTGTCGAAGTTCTAATTGTAACTGTTGCTTTGGAGCATTTATCACCAAATATCTGAAGGTGACACTGGTCATCATTTAGTTTCAAATAATTGTCAGAAAACTATTTTGTAACCATAGCACCGTCTGTTTCTAATTGTCTAACAATAGTTTCAAGAGGTGGATGGCAGGCAAAGACAGTTGTATCATCAGCATAGTTGCAGATGTTAGTGCACCTAACAAACAAGAAAGTATCATTTATAAATACATTAAATAGTAAAGGCCTCAGAACTGCCCCCTGAGGTACTTAAAGTTTTTATTTCTTTCCAATCACTGAAAGTATTGTTCACCTTCACTCTCTGATGTCTCTTTACGAGGTAACTTCTTTTGAGTTGAAGTGCATCCAGGTTAAGTCGATAGGCATTCAATTTCTATTACATTCCCAAAGCGCGATCCCTCGGATAAATATCCAGGAATTGGAAGAATATCTGAATGTATTCTAAAACGAAGTACCGGGTAGAATGCTCTGTTTACAAAAGATCACATCCTACGACCATCTTGGATGAAATAAAAAGTCGCGAGTAAACTGGGTAGGGAAATTGTAATAGGACACTAGCAAAATTAACCATCAAAGAGCATCTGAAAATGCGAAAGGTAATCAAAGAAGGCCAAACTACCATGGATCTGACCAATAAACTACGATCTGAAATCATTAAGCGAAATAGTTGATGGAGTAACAGTTGGAGCACACCAGCAAAACAGAATATCTGACTTTTCAAACTGGCATACTGGGCTTTTGCTTTTAAACGACGAAATCTCTTTTGAAGATTCCACACTCTGCAGCACGGAATCATAGGAATCACTCCCACTTCGTCGGCAGATTGTAGGTCCTACACTCCTCACTAAAAAAATTTCTTGGAACGTCCCTGGTGACTCCTTAGGCAGGCCCTTTGTCTCATTATTGTTGAAGAGAGAGTGGATCATTACACTTCCAGTTTGTCGAGAACGTCACTAGCTCTCATTATTAATCAGCTTTCAAA
This sequence comes from Mastigias papua, assembly GCA_964019165.1. NCBI lineage: Eukaryota > Metazoa > Cnidaria > Scyphozoa > Rhizostomeae > Mastigiidae > Mastigias > Mastigias papua. The sequence continues at coordinate 9,808,242 of OZ025277.1, forward strand.
CTGTCACCTTCTATATTTTTATACCCGCTAGCTAAGGATTTTTCATTTTCACTTATGTTCATACAAGCACGAATCCAAGGGGGCCGGGGGACCATGCCCCCCAAACGGCAATATTTCATATCACAAAAATTTGTGTTCAGAGACATGCCACATTAATTAGACAAAAAATGAATAGGAAGTGAATTGAGCACTCTATACAACACTCTAAAAGTCTCAGAAGGGCGTGGCTATGCAAAATTCTCGCCCCTCGCACTTTTGTTTGCGAAATAGCCCCACCCAGAACCGAACTCTGGATCCGCCTATGAGGGCCGTTTAGGGGTTCCAGGGAACAGGGGAACATGCAAAATATACCCAAGGAATAAGGGATCATGGCCAAAATTAGAAAGTAACAAGGGAACATCGACCAGGGATCAGGGAGAGGGGCTTTCCTTAGAATATTGTTCAAGGATTTATGTAACTTACCTTGCCGAAACTCAAAATGAAAGCTGATTTGAAGTGTAGCCACAGTTTATGTTTCTCAACCAGCGTAAAACAGACTTGTATCCTTCATTTTTGTAAACTTCACTTGATGCAGCATTTCAGCAAGTACCACACGTGTGAAAGGATTGAAACAATGAAGTATTTCATAGGAACAAAGGAACATGTACCCCCTAAACAACCATCGCCTATATATTCATAAGCAAATGAGGTTGAGGAGCTGGGAGATGCAGCCCATTGTTGGGCATAAGTTAACTCTAGCTAGCACTGCCTCAAATTCCTCTCGGCTTACAGGGTCTTAAAGCACTGGCGTAGCCCATAATTTCCTAGCACACGCTCTCAATCGATGGCGACTTCAGAGTCTGTTTTATATCTCCGTCAACATTCCTGTGATAGGAGTTTCTTCAGAAGAGGACAATTTCTTGTTCCTGATGTTATGTAAGGGGTCACTTATGCATTCATGTCGGGTCACTGATGGATAAATTGTTTATAGCGATTGAATTCTCACTAGATTAGTTAGACCTATAAATTTTTAAATCATATCATTTTTGAACAAAATTTTGCTCATGTTTCTGCGGTCACTAGCAGGTGCAAGCATTCTTGGGTTGCTCTGTTGTAGACTAAAGCCTGCAAATAGTAAACTATTATTGGTTCATATATTCGTGACTAGATTTTCCCTAACGCAACGCTCTCCATAGTAGCATAATCTCTTTGCGCAAGACTATCATTAAAAGCTGTAGCCCTTTTCAATAGATCAGACTGACATTCTTACAAAAACTGATGCCTTAACATAGCAGTCACTCTGTTTTGATTTCTTAGCAACCATTTTAGTATAATGTTTGTTCTTTTCGGGAGCGTGGTAAACTTTTATCAACTACCAAAGTAATAAGATTCATGACCATTGCAGAATAAATATTTACTGATTCCTAATAAGAATAAAAAATTTAACCTATCCTATATCATACAGCCTTTAGCTAATTAGTTTGAACAAGATTGACATGATGCTAAAATTATGATAAACAATGCACAAAGTAGAAGTTTTTAGAGGAACTTTTGCATTCATGCCTTGAAATTGTTTTATTTGAAAGTTTTCTGTTTCATCGAAAGATTTGCGTTTAATTGATTTGCTAATGGTGTTAAACTGATTATTTTGCACATAATAACTAGTCAAAAGTATTGCTGTATGAAAACAGAAGAGGTACGATTGGAACCTGAAATACTCCTTGTACTTATTTGAAAAGCACCCCTATTTATCATATGAGTGCCCCCTCTAGAGGATCGAAAATAAACTGGGGGCGGCTGACGTGACTGAGCATCCCGAAATCTGAAAGAGGGCATTTATATTGAAGATTGATTTATAACTCTTGAACAAATTGATGTCGATGGATATAAAGATATACTGATATGTTTTCGTTGTGGGAAATCACAGCTTGAGGATGAGCCTTAGAACTAGAATTGCGAGTAATAACAGAACATAGCATATTGAGGAAATAAGATTCGACTCAGGTGAAAGTTTTGGGCCTTGAGCTGGTGCGTGATAAGGGATAGGTTTTTGTGGCACGAAACTTGATACCTGTTGTTATCGGAATTTATGACATCTTGAGTTGTGTCTAGCATGCATATTTTATATCTACGATAGCAATTCCTATCCCACAACAAGCTACAAGAACAATCAAATTTTGTGCGAGTCCTTGCTAGAAGTGGAGGTGATCCTTAAATTATAAAACTCCCCTGGAACAGTCAAGCTATGGCGAAAGATAAAATCTAGCGCATAGGTTTATCTAAACTTCCTTTCATGTATAACAAGTTATAGCATCTTGTATTTAAGTTTCGGTTGGCTTAAATTAGCATGTGAGCTAGCAATAAGAGCCAACCTTAAATAAAGAAATTATTATTATTATCATAAATTATTATTATTATAACAATGTGCATGTTCAGATTTCGTGCCGAACGATAGCAGTAGGGACCAGCGATAGTTTAGCAAATCAATTAGATTCAGTTGTTTCACCCTGGTTTCACTCTTTAAGCACTTAGGCTGATGCTTCCATGGTCATTTAATTACTTTTTGCAGATTGCTACTACGAACGTTCTTGAAAGTGAATTGACGAATGTAGAGTATAAAGCCGAGAAAATCTTATGATAGTATATTAGTTTCAGTCTCTTTTGGGGACAATGTGGAAGAAGTATTCTTTCATTGCTACATTTCATGCTAAAATTTGCTGAATTTCCATGTAGCCTTCATCAAGGTAACAGACAGATGAACGAGAGAATACGTGTAGTCTTTATCATCACTGAGTGACAGAATTATAGATTCAATCGCAAGCCAATATTGATTCCTAAGTTAAACGAAGATTAAGTTCCATAACTGCTATATATGTATAAACGCGTACTTCTTTCCCTACTTTCTCTGTTATCAGCTCCGAGGGGCTTATCACTCTTAAAAATCTCGTACACTTTGTGAAAAAATCGCAAAAGATTACCAAAAATCATAAAAGTCGCAAAATTCCTCGATCATCACCGTGTCGATTGAAGACAGCTTAGCTGTTCATCTAAATTTTGGAGATTTACATCATCAGCATTTACATCATCATTATCACTTGCTGGGAAAATAATGGCTTGCCAAAAAGGCATTGTCTTAACTAATTTAGAAGATCATTCTGGATTTTGCTGAATCCTAAACAATAAAATGTTCTTCCATTTGTATTTTTTATATTGATTTGCTTTAATATGCATAATCAATGGATGATTATTCGACTTAGGATGTGAATTATACGCGGAAAGGATGGCTTTATGAGCGTCGTATCTTGTAAAACTAATGAAATTCAGTTTGGATTTCAGAAATAAAATTTAACTATAAATTGAGAATAATTCTCTAGGATGACCTCCGGATTAGGTGATATCGGCGTGTTTATTTGTCTTTTTGAGTTATTAGAACTAAAAGCCCTTTATTGCTAAGTGAGTAAACCTTGTTAGATTTCATCATCTTCTAACCCATGCTGTCATGCAATCATTGTATTGTTGTATGTTCAGGATACTCCACAGAATTCATTCCGTTTTGTGTGAAAACAACCGAAAATCCAACTTAGGGATCACAGTTACATCTGCAATAGAAAAGTTTGGGAAAAGATTGAGTGAGTTATTCAAATTTCTCAACACTCGAGAACCCAATTCTCAGGAATGCAGAATTACATGCTGTAGTATTGTCTTGAAATGGTACCAGAATATTTAATGGAACAACGTTGAAAGTTCGCATACTATTTGTTGTTCATTCATATTTAGTAGGATGGCAGTCAATTGCATCGAACATTTTACAGAGCAACGTTGAATATGTGGTTAATAATGTTTTCATTCATGTTCAATAGCAATGGAGTAAGTCAATTTGATTGAACAATTGACTACAATGTTGAACATTGCTTTTTTAATGTTGTTCCGTCATTTATAGTGGCACTGTACCTATAAACTTTGGATACACCTTTTTAATAAGAAACTTTGATTGCCACTGATTACCAAAAGTCTCTTGATTTGGCATGAAAATTTTGACATTTTAATACCAAAACTTTCGTACTTGGTTTCGTATTTTCGGGACCTGAAATTGCCTTATTGTTTGAAAGTCGAGCATTTCTGGATAAATATAAACGCTGGTCGTCACGAATAAAGCCAAAGAAGATCAAATCAAGTTACAATCTCTTGCATACAAAGTAAAATTTTAAAAAAATGTGTGAACAAAGAGTTCACCACACAGCCTATAGCCTAGTTTATTAATTTTTCTTGAGCGTATTAAGAGAGTTTCTTATATTTTTGACCAGCGTGCTACTAGTTTTTTTTAAACCAGCTTCTTATAAAATAGAACACGTGTATTTCACTAAGCAACACAAAACGTTCGATTAAACGAAGCTGGGATAACTGAGGCTGCACTGTAGCAAGTTTTGGCGGCATTCTTTTCTCTGAAAATTAATACACAACAACAAAGATATTTCAGGGTAGGATTTAGGTACAGTGAACTGTCTCTGTGACTTTGTTAAGGTCCGAATTGCTGAATTGACGGTTAACGTATGACTATTCCCTTTGCAAGCTATATCTGCTTCCATCCTGTTCAATTTTTGGCAGGGTCTAAATATTGCTGCTTTCCTACTTATCCTTCTATAAAATTTATGGTTCTGATAGGACTCTAGATGCAATTCGTTATCTTCTTTCGGCGCCAAAACAATCACTTTATTTACATAAGTTGATTCATATTTTTGTATGTTTCAGCATTCTTTGAACACGAAATACAGCATTCAGCTGAAATAGTTATCAGTTAGTTTAAAATACTATGGATATGATGAGGTTCTCCCAAGGATTCGTGTTTTCAGCCTAACCCTTTACATACGTTATAAGTTATAGCTTTGCCATCTCCATCTCATTAGTCTCAATTTGCTCTATCTTGACACTTTTCCATCTAGCAACATCTTAGAAGGTTTTGTATCCCTGTCTTTCTTGTTCAGCTTGTGACACAGTCAACTACACAAGGAGTAGGGGAACTCAGTATCGACAGTACTCATTCTCTTTCCTTGCCCCCAGAGGGTTGATCCTCACGAATAAAAGTAATAGACATTCACAGTTTTTAAAGTTTTTGCATGTCTTGCCGGCATTTATCACCCTTTTAGTGAAGCAGCGTCTCTCAGCAACGCACGCTTTGTAGCTACCAGCTGTTTTTCACATAATTTCAAAGCACCAGATAACCTATTGAAAGAACAAGCAGTATTGGAGATTGGAGGTTCGATTGAGCTGTTATAATTAATGCCATTCAACATTGGAAAGTGAGTTAGATGCAACTTTACATGGCAAATCATGCTTGTTTTTACACAGAATTCTAGAATTAAATAGATTCATGCAAGAAATGAATTTTCCATGTGTGATCATTCAGTATACGCAAGAAGATAACAACTTCCTTACATGGAGCTTGATAGATCTTGCAGATTACCAATTGACTGGTGCAAAATCTGCCACGAAATGGTTTATCAGAGTACTCGAAATTCGAGAAATCATTAACAAATGGTTGGCTTGTGCCGTAATTCATTGCAAATTAAGACGTTTTAGCCATCTCTAGAACTTTTCTATGCTTCCGCCTCCCATCAAAGGAATATTTAGTTGCTAGCTATATAGCTTGTTCATCTTCCATCATCTTTCAGCTTGTCAAAGTGAAATACTGACTGGAGGTCCATGTCTTTTTCTATTCCTTTGAAAATGTACAGTACATAATTATTAATTTACTATACATGTACCTGACACTACACTTCTACAGAAACGATACCCCCTAGGAGTAAAAATGTCATGTCTACCTTGGAGTCATAACATAGATATAGCGAATAAAATAACAGACAAACTAATTTTAGGTACCTTAAAACCAAGTAATTGCCAGTGGTAATTTAAAATTAACTTGTTAGCTTTCGAGGGTAACTTGTTGCCTCCATAAAGAAGTTGCAACATATTGGTATCTGAATCGTCAGAATATTCATAAGCTTGGGTACATCATTAACACCAGTGAGAAGTCTATGTTCAATGAAAGAATTGCAGAACAGCAAGAAGTGTTCCGTATCTTTTCTGCCACGTTTGCCTGGTTCGACACAAAGAAAGTGGATTGCAGGATTTCTTACTAGCAGACTTTTCTCACATTATTCAAGTATTCAGATCAGCCAATAAAACATCTCCTAATTTAATTGAAGAGCAAAAACTCATGGAAAAAACTGATCGTGTATTTCAGCCTTTAGTCTACTTGGCCATAATTTTCCCCTCCTGTGTTTTGTTTACTTCAATTTGTGAAAGGAACGTTATGAAAGTGCTAGAAGAGAATCAAGTAATAATAGATTTACAAATATTATCTGGCTTTTTCTGAATGGAAAAGGCTGATAGGAACTGGTCGACAATAGGCCTGAGAAAGTCACTTATAATAAAAACAAGAAGATGGAAAGGTAGGAAAATCAGGATTTTTAAAAAATCTTCTGGAATCATAGAAAATTGCCAGACATTATTGGCTTGCTCATTGATGTCACTTGATTTCCTTTAAAGTCCTTTCGCTTTGCTTATATCAGTTCCCATACCACTTCTCAGGTTATATGGGAAATGAGGTGTCAAGCTTCATTTCCTCTAGACTGTTTTTACTCTTCAGTTTTTTCATAGAAATATTTCTTTTACAAATTGTTGCGAAACTAAACGTGTTACGAGAGTTTAGGTAGAATCTACTTTAGCAAGGACTTTTCGTTACGAGAGTTTTTGCTGTTGTCAAGGGGATTAAATCCGGTTGTAAATCGAACCACGGGTTGTAAACAATCAGCTAGTTCAGAAATCTCCTTATGCTACAAATTTGGTTGATAATCCAGGCCAACCGCAATCAGAAGAAGTGGTTTTCTTAACACGGCAATGTTTATCCACTTTTAATGAGGAGCATTAGCGTCAGAATTTTACATTGCCTGGCACTTATACTAGAGGAATAGTTCGAACAAGACCCTTAAGCTTTCATCAAAAGTGGTCATAATCGCTTTTATTCCGTTATTTGGACAATCTGCCAGTTGATCCCCTGTTAAAGTAAGGAATGAACCATTGCGCTCAACGTTCGTATTATCTTCTTGCAACTGTGTATTGATGCAGAGAGAAGCAGCCTAGATTCCGGATTCAAGAATGTTTTACGTATCGCCGTTAGGGAGAGCGATATATATGTCATAAGCAATTACTAACAAACGATGATTAAGATTCGAAACGAGGACGATTATCAAAAAATTGGGATGAGTTTGTTCTATAAAATCCAGTGTTGAAATAGAATGCCCTACTACCATAAGCGAACATCATAAAGGAGTGTATCTATAGATTTAAGTGGCTGTAATATGGGGTCGTATCTATAAATTTAGTGGGAACATGTGAAGATCTAACCGGTTCTTAATTGAAACAACAAATTAGTTAGGGCAAAGGGGCATGAGCCTATTTTAAAATCTGCAAACATAAAACAGCAATTAATTTCTGATATTCCATCTAAAACTCCGGCTCCTAGAGGCGTCCAACGTGGGGCCCCAATATAAGTGAATATTTCCGGTGCTATCTTGCTTCCATCAATATTCCAGTAGTTCAAGGGCTCAAATTATATTGTTATACGGAGGGTGGGTGTCCATTTGAGGGTACCGAGTATCTAATGGTGGCGGGAGCCTTGAAGTACACGCTTTTTTTATAAGGAACCACTTTATAAGGAACTTACATGTAGAAGGCCGAAATATTTAAAGAACTTGTACTACTAAAGGAAAAATCCCTAAGGAACTTTTAATTTTCGAATTCCGAGTGCTGTACTCAGATGCAAGTGAAGATTACATTACATTGGATGATATCAATGGAATAGACATGATACTTCTTGATTGAAATTATGCTTTTGCATATATAGAACTTATTTCCTGTCGCATTTGTGCTTTTGAGGTTGAGTTCTAGCCATAATTAAAGGTAAAATTCAGAATTTCAATGCTTTTCTAGTGTCTGTGCCATTTTGTGGCACTCTTTGTGTAGTGGAAATTAAAGAACTATTAAGGAATTTTTAGTACTAGAATTTGATAAAAAGAGATCCGAAAATAAGGAACTTTTAGAACTAGGCCTTTAGCTAGGTTCCTTATACAAAAAAGCGTGTAGTGGAAAAGGAAGAAAACATTGGGGTATAGGTTTTTGTAAAATTTTCAAGTACTTCCCTTGGAGTTCTGGGGGAGTACCTTTCTACAATATAGTGATGTGTGCATTCTAAATAGAAAACAGCAGATTGGTTAATTGTGTTCACGACATTTTGTGAATTTTTGTTACTGCAATCTTGCATAGGATTATTCTAAATCAGGAATGAAGCTAAGTTCGAAGCCAGAACAGGATTGATTTTATTCTTATCAACTAGAGAATCTGACCGGGTGATGAAATTATTCGGGAAGTGTGACACCCCTCATCCCCTTATTTGTTCCCTTGCAGTTGTTGCATAGGTGCTTCTCTACACCCTTTCTCGAGGCACCTTACCAATTGCTGGTATAGATTATAACTTCATATCATAGCTCTCTGTTTCTGGTCCTCATAACCAGTCCTACAGCAGTGAGAACCGTATAGATTTGCTTTTAGGGGGGGAGGGAATGATAAAAATTTACATTTTTCCCACACACCACTTCCCGGTACGTTTTTATGTTAATTCGAACCGCTTGGGCTAGCCATTTATTGTAACATTGGAGGAGCGATTGCCTCGCTTTAATTCTCCTTCCTAGCAACATTGTTCTGCACCCCTACCTGTAAACCTCTCTTTGTCATCCAACATATTCGACACTTGACATCATAGAATTAGCTTCCTGGGGACTCATTTTTGGTGAGTTTTCGGACGGTAGCATATACTAGGGAAGGGTAAGGGGCTTCTTCGAGAGGAGACAAAACAGTATTTAATATATGCCACATGGAACAGTGACTTAAAAACTCCTCTTCTCCATAATATGAAAAACAGCCAAGATGTATACGTCAGTCTATAACAAGGTTGTCATCATCTTCTGTAACGGAGGCTTCTTTGAAGGGGACTTGTTGACAAAATTTACAGTTCTAGCATGGGAGCTTTCTCGAGGGGAGTCATTCGATGATTTATAGTAAAGATGACACTGTTCTCATTTGACCTTTTGAGTGATAAGGAAATAAGCGAATACATTAATGACTGGGGCACATATTTCCTGCTTCATTTTTTTTGACTCAGGAAACATGTTGGGTGGGGGGAGGGGGCGTTACTAGATCTATGCTCTCTCAGTATCCACCCAACACTGAGTAGAGATGTTATGGCTGTATTAGGGCAGGAATGTTGGAGAGCAAAGGAATTGGCTACTCTACCTGTGAAGAGGCGTCCTCTAGCAGGCAATTCTCACCTTGCGAATCGTGTATGGGGCTGGAATTTCCCTGTTCCCATAGATTATTGCTATAGTTGGGGACCAAGGAGGTTGAGTTCTAAAATAGCATTTTGTGATTGTGGATGAGATCTCATGTGATGCAGATGGAAGGTAATCTAACAAGTTCGTTGTTTGGTATCATCGGAGTCTAGGTTTTTGGACGGAGTAACTCTGCTTGCTATACTAACTCTGCTTGAAAAAGAAGCACTATCATCATTATCTATTCCTACCAGATTTATTGAGCGTTTATTGATGAGATCGTGATGAGATAAAATCATACGACGCAAAAGGAAATCGTCATGCTTTTAATTAAATTTCATTAAAATAACATTAGACACGTCCAATAGTAACATAAGACAATCCGATAGTTTTGTGGCGTAAATGACCCCTTCCCTTCTCCAGGATTCATCATCAGTATGTCACAAAACTACCAGATTTTGTGATGTTGCAAATTGTTGTGCCGTAATTTCATATTAATGAAAGTTCATTAAAAGCAACATGACTTTCTTTGTCGTCGTCCTGGTTTTAAAAGTTGTCATGGAGCTGCGGTTCCTGACCAATCTACAAAGAAAACGGAATAAACACGTTGAAATTCCTTCAGGATTTAAATTTCCTTTTGTTTGAAAAAATATGGAATTATTGCATCAATGAAAGGGTTGCAAATAGGTTATATCAGAATACTCTGGATGAAAGATAAAAGCTAACGGAGATTGGAAAATGTAGTCCCATTATGGGTTATTGACCTGCCGTGCGTGAGCATTTTTTATATCATTTGCAAAACGCATAGGTCACGGTGCTTGCAAACAGGGATTAGTAGCAAAGAGTGCATTTAAAGCAAGGAAGAAAGAAACAGTGGTTTCTTGATGATAATAATAACAAGGTGAAGGTCATCAGAAATCCTGGCTAAATTCAATGGCTGTGATTAGTAAAGTCGTCATTGGCGGTAAATGTGACACCTGTATACTTTCATAACACTATGAGATTATGCGTTAATTGTAGTTCCCTGAAATCCAATTAGAGCAGCACAAAGTCGTCTTCATTATTCTATTGTGTAGGCTGCTAGAAAACTATCGCAGGAGTAAGCTGATTCCTGCCTTTGTGAACAGAAACGGAAAATTTCGGCTTCCCAGTCGGCTTCTCTGTGTGATAAATATTTCTTAATGGTAACTATACCTTGTGTTAGGTGGGATTTTTTCTTTCTCCTCAGTATCTTTAATGCTATGCCTAAAGTTAAGTATTGTTATTTCTCTTGAATCAATTTGAATGTCTTTGCTTGGTCAAAGTAAGTTATCATAGGAAATAAGACATTTCTCTTATAATGTGAAGTTAGTGCATCTTATGACAAGCTACAGCTGTAATTTTCAGTCGTCTCTCCTTGAACTGTTTCTTATACTTTTAAAATTATACCAGTTATTACCCATCGCTCAATGAGTTTTGTTGGTATATTTAGTAAACCATCCCGTTCCTTTTTATCAATCCTCAGCTTTACTGGAAATGATCTCTGCTGCTTTGTACTTTTTTTGGTATAACAAATTCAGATTAGAATTTAATTTTCGTGGCGAAAATATTCAGTTGATAAATGATATCTATCAAATTCAGCGTGATTTTTAGGGGATGGTAAAGCTGACTTTAAACCTATATTGTAAGCATCTCAAACATTGGCCATTCAACAAGCCCAAGAGTCATACCCAGGAATTATGAAGTATAATTGATTATCATGTTAAGTGCTGCAAATGTAAGATAGAGTATCATATAATATGATTTGTGCATTTTTATTAGATAACCTTTGAGATCTTGGTAAAAGTAAAGGTGATTTTTGATTTAAGATTAAAAAGACGCTTATACAAATATATTTCATTTGATACCATGAGCTCTATAAGGATATATTTGTTAAAGAAATTTAATCTTCCTAATGAATACTTCACAATCACCACATCCTTCCCTTCTCCATCCACCCTCCAGTTCATGGAGTTGATCTTTAGGCGTAAACAATACAAACAACATTATCTTTTCTTTTGGCATGTGATTAAGTGTAAGACGGTCTTGAGCCATTTGTAATTATAATTTCAATCCTAATTGCTTAAAGGAATTTTCGATATTGATTTTAGCATCAGAAAGTTTAAAGTCAGAGCTCAAGGTGTTTAACAGCTGTTGTATCTCTTTTTCCAGTCAGTAACTTTGTCCTTGGGAATGCGCAACACGATCAAGACTACCCGATAGTTTATTGCAGTGATGGGTTTTGTCAATTGACTGGATATACGCGAGCTGAAGTCATGCGAAAAAGCTGTTGTTGCAAGTTCCTATTTGGAATTGAGACAGAAAAAGATGTTGTCTGTAAATTAACGAAAGCACTCCAGTCTCAGACTGAGATGAAGGCTGAAGTCCTCCTTTATAAAAAGAATGGTGAGCCAAATATTTGATCACTAGACATATTGTAAACTATTTGATAATAGTAGCGTCATCTTTTTTCGTTCCTAGAAATATGCACCAATGAAAAGGCGTTATCTTTTCAGACGTGTGCGGTCTTGCACTAGATAGTGACAGCTTACCGTTTGTAATTTGACTTTCGACTGAGGGAGCCTGTTACAAATTCTTTTCAGCTCATATTTGTTAGGCCCTATGGTGCTGGTCATTTGGCAAGTTGTAAAGAGAATTTTGATGAAGTAAGTCAACTGCCATTTTTCAGTGCAACATCTCTAGCTTAACGGTTCAAATCTCTTGGCAATGGGAGGTAAATCTCTTTCTTTCGTCATGATGATGCACCTATGCTAATTTAGTTAAGCAGTTGCTTTGTTCTGTTGAGCTAGTCCGCAAAGTATATGCCTACTATTGTTACAGTTACATTATAGGACTGGGTACTAAGTTTAGGTAGTTTCGTGACCATGTGCAATCTTTAGGATCGAGGAGACGAAGCGAGAGCGACTGTGAATTGCGGCAAATACAATGAGGGCGTATCGAGACAAATCTTACAACTGCCGTAGATTTGCGGCGACCCTGCCAGGACGAGCTAGGAAGCACAATAAAAGAAACTGAAGAAAGCACTAGTTCATTTTCAGATGAATTAGAAATGTCTGGCGAAGAGGGAAATCATGGAAGGTCTTTGTTGCCAACAGAACAAGAAAGATTGCCGAAATAACAGAAAAATTAGACATAAATTGGAGATTCTCTCCTACAAAGAGCCTCATTACAGATTTTGGCAGCCGTGAAGCAAGTCTTGATAGAAAGAATAGCTAAGGGGAGTAGTTTGAAGGCTCTAATTGGCTGCTGCCAGAGAAGGAATGGCCAGAACAACCAGAGCTAAAGTGTTGCATAACCGTAAATAGTGAATTTAAGTTGTTTTTCATACGACTGAAGTTAAATCAGATGAATGGGACCACCTTTTAGAGCAGAAACCATATTGGCAGACTTTGAAAATGACTGCTTGGATATTGCGTTTTATCAAAAGCTGCATAGTTTCTAGAGTGCAAAAGAGATAATTAATAAAGGGAAGATTGACATATAAACAGACTCCAGGATATAGACTTGAGAAAGAAAAAGCAACGGGTATTTTTTAAATACTATGGATGGAAAGCTTAATGGCTACCATCCAGCTTACCTAGAGATGGGACTATTTGCAGAAAAGCTAATTTCGCGCACCCATCAAGAGGTTATGCATTATGGAGTTGCAGCTTTGGAGATGCCAAAGCTTAGAGCTGCAACTAAACGAGACAGAAAAAAGTGTGCACTTTGCAAGTTTTTCAGCAAAGCCATTCTGAGGACAATCCACTGCACCTTTGCTATTATTTCGTACAAATAGCAGCTAGTCGTTTGAAACAACAGGGAAAGATTTTGCGGGATCATTTTATATAGAATCGGAAAGAGCAGAGTAGAGAAAGCCTACATTACTATATTTACGTGTGCATTCATGAGGGACGTACATTTTGAGGTTACACGGACACAGGGAGTTGATGATTTCAAAGCAAAGCTAAATTCCATTATCGCCCGAAAGAAAAGACCAAAGTTATTCCACTCTGACAATGCTCAAGTTTTTAGAACAACTGCAAACTGGATGAAGAACATCCGAAAGAGTGAAAATGTACAAAGTTCCTTAGCAAAACAGGAAATAAGCTGTAGTTTTAACCTGTCCAAAATCCTATGGTGAACTCTATGTATGAGTGATTAATCAAAGATTTAAAGAGAGCAGTGTACAAGGCAGTTGGAAAATCGCTTCTAACTTTCGAACATGTTGAAGCAGTTGTTATGGATATTGAGAGACACATGAACAATCGTCCTTTGACCTATGTAGAAGGAGATAGCGAAGAGATCCAGGCTTTAACGCTAAGTATGATTATCTGGGGTAAGAGTTGTCACATTTAGAGGAAGTAAATACAGATAGGAGTGATTACACAAAGATTCAGAGCTGACTAAGAAACGCTTGAGAACATGTGTAGCAGAGATTAAAGAGAGAATAGGCCTACTTACACGTGCACCGCATTACCAAGACAAACTCATGCATTCCAAAGCTAGGGGAAATTGTTATTTTGATAGGAGAAGAGAGAAACCGATCAAAATGGAGGAAGGGTAAATTAATTAGTCTTGTTAAGGGAAGAGATGGGGTTGTTAGAGGAGTAACGTTCTATACAAAGGACACTCTATCGAATGACCATTACAAGCTGTGTGCCCGGTGGAAATTAGAAGTTTTGTTGCAGATTATATAGCCAAAAAAGAAGTGACAGCAATAAGGCAAAATGAAAAGAGACAAAAAGGGATTCTACAATAAATACCGTTATGAAGACAAAGATAATATTGGCGTACAATGAAAGCGATTAAATGAAGAACTATGAATGGAAATAACATTTGACGCTTATCGAACCTCAAATTTTAGGGGGAGCTGTATACTAATTTAGTTGCGCAGTTACTTTGTTCTGTTGAGCTAGTCCGCAAAGTATATATCTAATATTTACAGTTACATTTTAGGACTGGGTGCTAAGTGTAGGGTGTTTCACGACCATGAGCACTTTTAGGATCGAGGAGGCGAAGTGAGAGCGACTCTGAGTTGTGACAAATACAGTGAGGGTGTATAGAGATAAATCTTACTAATTCGGCACAACACTGTCTTACTTACAGATTCGGTACACAACAGACAGAAATATACAGCAAATTGCAGATATACACCAATATGTATCAAAATTTCAGACGTCAGCTCATTTCCTTTCGTCCTGATATCCCCGATACTAATTGACTACTTCTTTCTGTTTTTATTGTGCTGACACGCCAAGCATTAATGCAAAAGGGCTAACTGAATATTCTTTCTGAATAATTGAATATACTAGGGTACATTATGTGTGTCTTGCCAGATATGGCATGAAGAAGTGTGTGAGTATGTTGAAATACGTTTTGAGCGACATTTGTCATGCGAAGCGGTGGCTAAACTAAGTACATATGTACAAGATGGTCTGTTTTTAGAGTTTAGTCAAGCTTCTATACAACATCTTGGTATTTTAAACTATTATTGTCTCTTAAATATCACAATGAAGCCCCGGTTAAACTAGGCAACGTAATCTGCACCGTAATTATCTTTTTCAGCTTTCCTACTCTCTTGGTATATTTCCTTCTTCCATAAAACTTATCCGCACTTTCCTTATCCTCCCAAGAATGGGGGAAAATCTTACCTTTCAAATTATAGCCCTATTGCAGTCACCTCGTTCATCTCTAAAACTATTGACACCATCATCACCAAACAACTGCTTGCCTTTTTTCTAACAAAAAGCCTCCTTTCAGATCAGTATGCCATTCGACAAGCCAAATGTACTGGTTATCTTCTAGTTTATGCTTATCATGCTTGCCCCTCTACTCTAGAATCCTACAGTGAGAGCATGGTGATATCTCTCCTAAACCTGTGATCGCGCCTGGCACAATGGTGTCTTCTCGCTATACTACTGAAGCTTGGTCTGCGCCACACTTTCATTAAATGGAATTTTAGCTTTCTACCTGATAGATCAAATGCAATTAGGGCTGATGGCTTCCTCTGTAAGCTTCATTCTGTCAGTTCTGGTGTACCTTTGGGGCCTGTTATCTCTCTTGTTCTGATCATCTTCATAAATGATCTGCTTTCCTCTACATCTTCTAGTAATTGCTCTTTCCAAAACCGTATTTTTAAAGTCCAAAACCAAACGATATAGTAGCAATTACATTTGCATAACTTATCATCAGTTACGTGATGCTTCAGTTTGGAGAATTCTGCTTTGCGGCGATGTACAAAGTAATCCAGGGCCTAGCAATTGGCCAGGTTTTGGTCACAACAAGTTGGAGGCCAGAGGTCATTCGATGACAGGGGTAAGTTAAGGCCATTGTATTGGATGAAATATACCATTAAGAGTAACAGCTAGACCCAATACCTGGGGTCAAAATGTAAACAGTAAACAGTTTAGGAATCGGTATAACCGCACCAAGCTTTCATTTGTCAAGCATCAAGACCGACGTCCATTTTCTTTTCATCTAATCAACGCAAGGTCTATAAGGAATAAACTTGCTGATTTAAGACAGTACATTATAGACAATGACGGTGATATTTTGGTGAAAACAGAATCGTGGCTCTCAGCAAAAGACGCAGTTATAATAAACAGACTTACACCGGATGGATACAGGTTCAAACAACAAACTCGTGAAGGCAGAAAACGAGGTTGTGTGGCGATCATTTGTAGAGAATGTATCAGTGAAACATCAAGGATCAGCAGAGTACATGGAATACATTGACGCGTTTGTGACGTGTGAAAATAAATCATTTGAACTCATGCACAAATTGTCCTGGAAAAAGTCCTACAAATGGGAAACCGGTCGCCACCTCTACCTTTTTTGATGAATTCATTTCCATGTTAGATCGGCATGATATTGCATTTTATAATCTAGTAATTGCTGGTGACTTCAACTTTCATCTGAAAGATGATGACGATGCAGATGCATCAAATTTCTTGAATGTTTTAACTACGTATGATCTTATTCAATGCGCCAATGAACGGACTCATGAGAATGGGCAAACTGTAGATTTAATCATCATCGGATCGTCGTCAAATTTTGTAAGTAATGTTACAGTTGGACAAAGTTTTTCAGATCATTTTGCTATCAAATGCCACTTACCAATTCATTAACCTCCTGCAACGAAGAAAGTATTTAAATTTAGAAGGCTGATTGAGATTGATTTTGATAGATTTGACTCAGAATTGTACAGAATATTTGATGTTATAGACTCTATCTGTGATATCGAAAGCCTTGCCAGTACATGTAATACAATCTTAGTGGATCTTATTGATAAGCTTGCACCTGAGCAAAAGAAATCCATTACCTCACGCAGGAAACACGAAGGATACACAAGGGAGATCTGAGAAGAGAAGAGAAGAGAAGAGAAGAGAAAAAGGAGACGGCTAGAGAGGAGACGGCGAAGAACTAAACTGGCTACTGATAGAATTAATTTGGTAAAACAAAAGGAAAAGCTAAAGAAAATGCTAGAAGATGCAGACACCGAATTCTTTTCAACCCTTGTGATGGAGAACTCAGTAAATTCAAAACATTTGTTTAATGCATTGAACGGGATCTTTAGAAAACAAGAGGTTAGCTTGCCACAGCATCATTCCGTATTAGAACTAGCAGATGAGTTCATTGATTTCTTTACAGAGAAGGTTGCAAAAATCAAAGATGAAATAAATAGCAGTTTATTTGTTAATGATTGTGATGCCTTTCTTTGCAAGCAGAAGATCAAAAATACGAGTATTCAACCACTGCATTTCGCGAGCTTGAGGAGGCTGAAGTAGTCAACCTAATAAAAAAAGTCAACAGCAGCATCATGCGATTTAGATCCTGTTCCAACCTGGAGTATAAAGCGATGTAATAAAGCTATTCCACAAATAATGACTAAAATTATTAATTTATCGCTTCAATCTTCTAATATACCCCTGCCATTTAAATCAGGTATGTTAATTGCTTTACTTAAGAAACCTGGCCTTGAGCTGGTCATATCAAATTTTAGACCTGTGTCAAATCTAGCTTATGCTTCTAAGCTAATTGAGAGTGTAGTTGCCAGTCAATTGGTGGAACATATGACCAAAAATAGACTTTTTGATACCCTACAATCAGCATACAGACAGGGACATAGCACAGAGACTGCACTGCTTAAGGTTCAGAATGACATGCTGGAAGCGATGGACTATCAAAAAGCTTCCATTCTTTTGTTACTTGATTCATCTGCTGCTTTTGATACTGTAGACCACAAGGTTTTTCTGAAGCGGTTGAAAGAAAGGTGTGGTGTACAAAAAGACGCACTGCAATGGTTTGATTCGTACCTCTCTAATCGCTCTCAAATGGTAGAGTTGAATGACGTGCTGTCTAAGAGAGTTAGCTTCAATTGTGGACTGCCACAAGGTTCTGTTTTAGAACCTTGGTTGTTTCTTGTTTACACCATACCGCTTGGTGATATTGTTCACAGTATGGGATTCTAGTGTCACCTCTATGCTGATGATACGCAAATATACATGTCTTGCCTACTAAACAATGCTCTGATGTAGTTTACTCGCTTAAGAGAATTGAGATGTGCATTCAAGAAGTCAACTCGTGGGTGTCAGCTAATAGTCTCAAGCTAAATGGGGATGAAACCAAACTACTAGTAATTGGAACTCCACAGCAATGTTTTAAAGTCCCTAATGCAACTATTAATGTAGCTGATAATAGCATTGGGCTATGTGAGAAGGGAAAAAACTTGGGGGTCCTTTTTGACAAACATCTCCATTTGAAATCACATGTTAGTATGGTATGCAAATCAGCCAGGTACCACTTGCATAACACCAGTCTGGCTAAAAGGTTTCTAACAAAAGATGCTGCGGAAAGGCAATAGAGGCGTTTGTCATTTCAAGGCTAGACAACAATACTGCTTTATTGCAAGGATTACCTTCTTGTGAGCTGAAAAAGATACAGAGGGTTCAAAATGCTGTTGCAAGACTTCTAGTGGGATTGAAAAGAAGTTGTCATGTAACACCGATATTGAAAGATCTTCACTGGTTACCGTTAGTAATCAGAATTAAATATAAGAGTTGCTATTGACATTTTAGTGTATGAAAAAGATAGCTCCAGATTATCTGGCTAATCTACTAAAGAAACGCATAGCTCCACGAGCAACAAGATCAGCCACAGATGAACATTTACTTGAAACAAAGAGAACTCATTTAGTGACAGCAGGAGACCGTTCGTTTGCTCATGTTGCTCCAGAATTATGGAATGAATTGCCATATTCATTGAGGGCATCGAACTCGTTCGTTTCATTTAAAAAACTTTTAGATAACTATTTGTTTCAGAGATATTGTTGTAATTATTGATTGATTATAAGTATATTCTCTTTCTAATGTATTTTATGCGCCTATGAACCCTGTGGATATATGGCGCACTATAAATATCTTTATTATTATTATTATTATTTCTCTGATCCTTCTTACTTAAGGTAACCTACCTTAATGTTTCCCTCTATCTTAGTACCTCAGTTTCACTCCCCACTAGAGGCTGTGCAAAAGCAGTGATGTCATTATTATCTATTTTGAAGGTGCTCCATTTTGGTGCTTGCTAGACTTGATGCCTATAAAGAATGAAAAAGGAGAAGTGGTTTTGTTCCTAGTATCACACAAAGACATAACTAAGTCTAAGACATCGAAATCTGATGGCCAATTCCGAGGTGAATATCATATAGTTATAAAAAATACAGAAGTTCATGTATTGCTGATATTGCTATATGGATTATTTATTTTTCATTCGTTGATATACGCAGTAAATCCGGGTGGAAAGTAATACAATCGGTACAATCATAACACCGCAAGATTTACGATCATGAGCTTAATATCAGTCAGAATCAAGTAGTGCACTTGGAAATGCACATCTTCTGTACCAGAAAGCTGTTTCGCGAACCAATTATTGGTTCTAATAATTATTATTAGTAGCTCTAATGATAATTATAATTAAATATATCTATTGGATTATGGTAAAATATAACGATATTGCAATTGTACTGCAATGATATATAGACAGCATAGCCGCCAAATATTTAAGGGACTGATCAAATCTGTTTTCTCCCAACCCAACTGACCATTCATCGTGCAGGATTCTCGCAACACATGCGCTCCACAGCTACATTTAGGTCCATTTTGCATGCTGATTGGTCTGCTAGATTGAGAGAAAGCAGACCTGATTAGAAGTCTCAAAACATTTGATGGCTATGATTATATAGACGCTATTACCTCGCATATATTACTACTTGCTAGCTTGAAATAAAGATCTACCGATTCACTTGATAGTAATGGTAACCACCACACTTTCTGGTGCTCAAATTGAAAGCATACTTCAAGTAGATACATTATTTCCAAACTTTAAAGTTCTAGCACTGTTCCATTATTCTTACTAAAGCTTTCACAAATAGCAAGCATAGTTGAGACCTTTCTTAGTTGGTAATGTGCCAAACAAATATATATCATATTGTGAGTTGAGAGGTGCCAACGTGAAAATAATTCGGTAGACTGCTAGATGTCATTGTGTATGCTATCTTGTACTGTGTGGTGGAAAATCTTTTTTGCCAAGAGGAGTCTTTGTTGCACATTGCCCAAAACTAAGGAGGAAGCTTGGCAATTCCTGTAGAAGTAATGCTCTTCCTGAAATGGCCCTTCTTTCATTTTTGAGTATCGATCCCTGAATTATCAATGCATGACTTGTACATTGTATTCAAGGAGGAACACTGACACCCCCTATTTGCAGCCTAGCTTGCTTGCTTCCCATAAGCTCGAGTTATGAAATTTGCCATATTGTCAATGAAAATTTTTAGTTTTGTGCTTAGTTTGCTTCATCGAATAGTGATCTGAATAGACGATTTCCTGTTCTAAAAAGTGTCATAAAGCTTTGTTTTCATATGTTGTAAATCGTGGGTGACCGTTTACAATCTTCACCAACACACGAGGACACACGAGAACCAGGCTGTATTGCTTTTCTGCGATGACCGCAAAAGAAAAGGTCTGTGGTCACATGTCGCATTCACTGCAAAGGCCTCATAGGCTAAAATGACCGCTAGGCAAGACCCTAACTCCAGCAATATCTCATTCTGCCTGTTTTCCTTTGGTTTCTGTTATTGATTTTGGGCCAAGAAAAAAATATTCGCCAACAGTATGAAGCAAAGAAGTGAGCCAGACAACATGAGTGAAGGCTTCTGCAGAAGTAACTTTGTAGCTTAAGCATTTTCATTTCATTAAAATAGTTAAACTACAACCATACACTCCTCCGAAACCAGGCAGTTTGACATTGTCTATTTCATAAATAGTAAATAATATATTGACAAAAGTAGTAAAACCAGAAGAGGAGAAAAATGAGAAATGTAAAAGACAAGAAAGAAATAATGGAAAGAGACTTGATTTGTTTTTTTAATGGATTTAAAGTTCTTTTGATTATGAGCGAAAGAACCAAGCACTGATAGTGAGCATGAATCAGGCATGATCTTAACATCTTTTCAAGGAGTATTGTATCTTCTACTCAAGCCTAGTGATTTCAGTGACTTTAATGTTTGCAAGGATGTTAGAATGACTAGCACATGACCACATTTCTAACATACAACAATATTTCGACTGTCGGTCAACCGGCTTTTTTCAAACTTTAATTTACGAAAAAACTGTTAATGGATGGCACTGATAACTGGTATGAAAATATGGGAATAGACAAAATGAACTTTACCATATGCCCTGGTTTAAGAATTGCTTTTAATACGGTAGACCATAGTGTACTTACATAGAAGGAACCCATATGGGATTTTAGACGGGATAAGATGTTAGTTCAAATCTTCTCTGACAAATAGAACCCATTTATGCACTTTGAAGTATTGAATGGGAGCCAATCAAAACCCAGAAAAGTTACATCCGATTTGTCTCAAGGTTGGTGCTTAGGCCCCCAGCTATTCATAAATTGCTAGAATAATGTTGAAATAGCCTTCGATATTCAAGAGCTAGGGCTTATGCTGATGATACAAGTGCATGTAATCCCACGAGAAGATAGACCGAGACTTAGCATCAGGAGGTGCTTCCTCTTTCTGAGTGAGTGAGAGCTCAACCCTATTGATCAAAAAACTTAATTTATGGTTAAAGGATATCCATTCAAAACCTGACACTCTGACTGTGAGCCGTTTGTGTTATGGAGATGTTATTTGAGGTGACTCAGCAAAACAGACCTCACTGTTCTCTGCTCCTCCAGAGGTGGGTCTTCTTAATTATCAAGAAATCAAAAATTAAAGATATCTGCTTTTAGCTAAAAGCGAACTAAGATGCTGTTTCTCATGTCATGATGCGCGAAATAGTGAAAATCTTCACATCCAAAGAAACAGGACTGAACTATATAGAAAAGCTATCAAACTATCAAAATGACTTAGCTGCGGACGAGCTTAAAAACCATACTAAATGGTTTTGTAGAGGAGGAGTTTAAAGTTTAATAAAACCCCCTGGAAGAACAGCTCCATATGAGTGTAGTACAGTATATACCATAGGAGGTTGGATTAATGTCTGTCAACTGAGATTTGTTATTTCTTTTTCTCTTATTCGTTGTTATTCCTTATCTTGGTTAATTTTTGTTTAATATGATAAAGGGGTTGTTTCTTGTATAAGGAATGAATTAGTAAAATATTGATTGACTCTCATTTCATAGATGTTAATCGACCATCAAATTTCTGAATAGGGTCAATTTCATTAGATCAATTGGTATGAATTGTTTCAGATAGCTTTTGGAGTTCAAATTAGCTTCGTTCTATATTTAGATCCTTTTTTCTTCGCATCATAAGGAAGACTGTAATTCTGTATTGTTTGTTGTGGTTGACATGGGTCAAATTCGTGATGTGAATGAACTGGGATGGGTGCGCTGTACAATTAAACGAGAGAGGGGCTATGTATAGTGTCAACTAGACAATGTGATTCAACAACTCAGTTGGTAGATCATTATGTACCGGGTTGAGGGTCTTGAGTTGGAACTCAACTCGGACCGTTCATTTACTAGCACTTTCACTTTATACAACATGGAAAAGCCAGCTTGCCTTTACTTTTCTTAGCCTTTGATTGCATCTCCAACATTTTGTTTGCTTTGAGTTCCTTTAAGTCAATGGTTACGGCATCATTTCAAATCTGTTTTCAAGCAGCCGGAATAAGGTGGAAAATGTAATGTTGATTGACTACAGCTGATAACCAGATTTGGATGTCTTAGCCGTTATAGTTATCATAAAATCTCTACTTGATCATGGACCTTATATGCTTGCAGTTGTCCTTTTCTCAGATTAATGTCATGAACGTGGGAAAACAATAAGCAGATCTGATTTTTGGTCAGAAGATAGCCGTTATATTGAAACACCCCTGCAAGAAAGATCATGTGAAAATGAGCGATCTTAGTTGGTAATCTGATTGTTTGGATTCTTGTGTTGATAATACATGAATTACGCTTCATTTTAGATTCTGTTGGAAATGGTTCACTTTCCGAAGCACCTGTGCCTCGATTCCGTAAATTCAGTCGTGATGTTTTGCTTCATATTCAACGTCAATATAGCGGAAAAACAGTCCCCGTTGGAAAGAGAGGAAATGCCTTCCCTGCCTCGACATCAAGAGTGAGTTGCAATTGTGCTTGTTTTGATGTGTACAGTCACTCCTCATCACTCCTCAGTTTCCTTTCAGCTTCACCCCCTCGTTGTGTTCGTTTGTGCCATTCGTTTCTAGACTTATTAAATGCCACTTGCTATATAGTGAATCACCCTCCGGATGTGACAATCATGATAGGGTGTGGCTTGCATATGGAAAACTACAAATGTACAACAATGTGACTCTGTTTGGCAAATGCTAGTAGGGAAACTCTTTAAGGTTAGGATAAAAAGGAATCATATTTTGATCCGAACAGCAAAAATAGCATTTCATACTCAAACTCCCATATATGTCTTGTTTACGTGATAAGCCACTGGATTGGAAAGAACGGCAAAAGCTCCATGAAATGAATAGTTTCTTTGGATAAAAGCAGAGTAAAAACCCAGCTTACAAGAACCTGCAATTTTGAGATGAATCGGTTCATGATCTTATCCGATGAGGTACGTTTTACAGGAAACCAGTTTATTACAAACCTAGTACTAGACAGCCTAAAAATTTAGAAATTTTAGAACTACAAAGAGAGAGTTAAGAAACCAGAAATTTATGTGCCAATTTTTACATTTAGTTTTGGAAGTCCCTCTTCTACCCACTGATTTGACAAGTTTCCCCATATAGTTTGTTTTATCTGCTTAACCTCATAAGCACTACAATGGAAAATGTTTTACGTTTTGTTTTCGTTTTTACTGCAATTTTCTCATTAAGTGAAGAATCGAAAAGTAAAAGTGCGAGAAAATAACCGAGCTGAGCGGGATTCGAACTCGCGACCCCTGACTTTGTACTATCGGGGCCCGATAGCTCAGTTGGTAGAGCACTTGACGTACAAAGTCAGGGGTTGCTAGTTCGAATCTCACTCAGGTCGGTTATTTTCTTGCACTTTCACTTTCGTTCTCCCAAATCCTGTTGCCTGTACAAAAGATGGAGAATCATTAATTGAATAAACTCTTAGAAAAACTTAGATCTAAAACTTGGCCAAAATTCAACGACTTTTACTATTGGGTTTCTTATAGAATTCCAAACGTGTAATCTGGGACCAGGTTCGTATTATTAATCTTATAGCCATAGATTCTGTCTATCCCAGTTATTCATGTAGTGTTGTTGGATCATCCACGAAAGGGATTGAATGGCAAACAATTCGAGTTTATTTCTAAATAATGGATAAGGAATGAAGCTGTTTATGTGAAATTGTTTGAATATCTAGCTGTAAAGGTTTGACGCAATTTGAATTTAGGTATACAATTTCAGGCTGCAGGTTCTTAACAAACGAAGATTCTTGTATACGGGTTTTTGCTGCACATGGCGCCATATTTTATGCAATACGTAGTTATAATTGATAGAAATGTGCCTTTCGTTAAATAGGTTTATGTTAGAAAAAGCCAATTGTAGTCAAATTTGATAGACAAATAGAAAATACTATTGGCAAAGTGCATAGGTTAGCTTTAAAGTATATTTGAATAGTTGACAATTTTAAGCATCCATGGAAAGTCCTGCCCCATTTCGTCTACCCTTCTCATGACGAACTGGGTATTTAAATATTGCGTACTTTCGTTTGTTGCATGGGCCAGTTCTTTGGAATTACAGCGAGGAGAATAGGAGCATAGCATTATTCGTCTTGATTATTGACTCAGCGACTAACACATTTTCTGCCAAATGTTTTGCACGAATTAGTTAGTTTGATATAAGTCTTTACAAATCATTGGCAAATTCTAATCAGGAATAGTACCTCAACTTGCAGCTAGCTTGGATTATACTGGCATTTTCGTTGTCATTTTCAAGCCATTTTCTCAAGGTTGATATCAATAATGTTTTCTCGCTATCTAGCCAACTTCAATCCGTCCTCCTATCATTTGTACTTAAGTCTTTTCTATTGTATAGCAATGAGTATTTGCCATTGAAGTACTTAAAATTGTGAGCCAAAGCAATTGCCCCTTTAAGCGTTCTTCGTGTCTAGAGATATTCCTATTTCCATACTGATTATCAGCTATATCAGTGGTTCCAAGACTGGAGTATCCGTTCCTCCTGGGGACCGCAAAAGGTTTAAGGGGACAGCAAAGAATTCAAGAGGGACCGTGAAAGGTTTCCATCCCTTTTTCGACTTCTCGTTGTATTACCCGACATCGCTGTTGATATGTGTTTTCCGTGAGAGTATATTCATTTTAGCATTTATCTATCCCTCCGCGAAACCCAACCTCGAAAAAGTATGGTACAGTGGACCGCCATGGAAATTATTTGAATAGTTTGGGAACCACTGAGTTATATTTTTGCCTAGTATACGGTTGTTGAATAGTTTATCTCTCAGCGCATTTTTTAGTTAGTAGCATGCAGTACCTCCTTTAATAAACGGTTCCCAGTTGAAAGCTCGCAGGGGATCCTAGCTTGGGAAATCTGGAGGATGCCAAGAAATGACACTACTAGGATTGATGCATGGACTTTGTTTGCTTCGGTAAAATGACAGTTATCTTGATAGCTGATCTAAATCTAGTGCTATGCTGTCAAAAGATAAACATGTGCAGGTTTCCTACTTATATCATCTATCAAGATTGCCTGGAAGGTATGGCCCAACAGACCTCTTATGTTTGTAATGCTTGTGACTGTGACCCTATTTACGAGGAAGGGAATTTTGAATTTTTGTTCGCCAGATAGTTGGGGAAATGCATATTCTGGAATTACTTCTCATTAGATACCTTTTATCTCAGATTGATTATCTCGAGCTAATAAAAGTATATGCAAACTAGCATGTACTTACTAAAAGATGGAACTGGCGAAAATGCCCCACAACGATCCACAACGACCCAGAATGACCCAGAACTATTCAGAAACAAGCCAGAGTTAAAATGGCCCGTAAATAACCCAAAACGAGCCAAAACTACCCCAGAATAACCCAGAACGACCCGAACATAAGCCAAAACGATCCAGAATGATCCACAACGGGCCAATACGACCCGAAAATAAGCCAAAACGGGTCAAAACAACCCAAAATAAGGCAAAATGACCCAGATTGACCCCAGAATAAGCCAAAGCGAGCCAAAACGAACCAAATACAATCCAAAACGACCCAAAACGAGCTAGGATGTGTCAAGCAATGCTTGACACGATAAATAATCAAAACTCAAGGAGGGCAGAGCAGGTCTTAACTATACCAGGAAAGACACGGCCTGAAGCCGACTTATGATATACCGTAAATCCTCGAATTAGCCCCCCCCCCTCGAGGGAGAAAAGGAACTTTGGCAATGAGCTTTTTATACGACATTTGTCAAATAATTTTATAAGCCCGCCCCCCTCGAATAAGCTTCCAAAAAAAAAGTCCCCAGGGGGCTAATTCGAGGATTTACGGTATATTTGTTATTTCTGCAAGAAATAGGACATCTCAGAAGGTGAAATTGACTCTTACCCACCTGGTGGTGCTGCAGTTCTCCCATTTACCACTTCTATCGGCAGTAAATCAGGACTGCATTATTTCCAATCATCTATTAATGAGAACCCTTTGCGGAGGAAATATACTAAAATTTAACTCCAGGCAGTCTTGCAGGGAATTTTCAATGTTGCTCGCAAGGCGAGGGTGTGAAACAAGGATCTCGAAAAAAGTTCCTTTTATACCTGTCCACACACGTACCCGGCAATCCGACTTTTTCAAAAAGTTGCGACTTATTAGCGGAAAATGCCGGGTACATATGGGTGCAATGTGAAAACAGATAGAGCAAGTTGCATTTTCAAAAATATCCAGATACGTGTGCACGGGGGGGGGTCCTTATATCTGTGTTTGTTCGCATTCCTGTGTTACCAACTGGATCGGTTCTGTTAGCTCGCGACACTTATAGAATGCGATGCATAAGCTGGATAACTTTAAACATTTCTTAAAGGTCTACCACACCATAAATCCGATTCAGACATCCTCCCTCCCCCCTCCCCCCCCCGTTCTCTTATAACTTCAGGATATGCTCAGTCGTCCATAGTCCATGATTATTTTTTAAAGTTATTCTCGTTTTAAACACATTTTTAGTCGTTTTGGCTTATTTCAGGTCGTTTAATCCTATTTTTGGGTCATTTTGACCTGTGTTTGAATCGTTTTGGTCTGTGTTAAGTCGTTATGACTCGTTTGGTCTTGATTTTGGATCGTTTTTGGCCGTTTTGGCTAATTTTTGGATCACTTTGGCTCGCTCTGGCTTATTTTTGGGTTATTTTGACTCGTTTTCGGGTCGTTGTGGATCATTTTGGGTCGTTTTGGCTCGTTTTGACTTGTTTCTGGGTCGTTGTAGATCATTGTGGGTCTTTTTGGCTAGTTCCATCTTTTAGTAAGTACAAAACTAACATGTCCCAGCAAGTGTTTGAAAGAAGTCACTTTCGGTAATTCACATAGACAAAGTCAGTATATGTAACGAAAGCATAATCTTATGTAGGAAGACCGAAAGCTCACCTGCTAGCCTCGTAATCACTGCTTGTAATTACACAGTGTCAAAAGAAATTATTTCTTCTTCCTTACTTAATGTAAAATGGCTGTGTTGCACTGAACATTTACGATAGCACTTAAACTAGGCGAGAACAAACACACTTTGTTACTAGTTATGCACGCCTTTTTGTGTATTTTCCCTGTCCACGATTTTGGTGAAGAGAACAGGTGATATATCCAGGTCATTTTGAACCGTTAAATCTGTACCTATGAAAATATTTCTCAGCTTACTCAATATGCCAGGTCTTAAGAGTCACGATAAATATTTTTGAAATTAGATAATGAACTATTCCATTTAAAAGTTTTACTTTTTCCTGTGCATACCACAACTTGAGCCCACCATATAGAGTTTTGCTAGCACCTATTTCAATGGTATAAAATGCAGATTTTTTTAGAATATAATACAATGTAAAATGGAATTGCCTTTGGTTGCTTTCTTATAAGAACAAGCAAACACCTTTAAATATATGTGTCAGTGCTTGTAAAATGAATCTTTGTGCTGACTGTACATGTCAACAATATTTGCTGTTTTCAATATGTGTCCTAAAAAAGAAGAAAAACTAAAAATTTGATTTTGAACGCTCTAATATTTGCAATATCATAGGAAATAGTACAATCATATGCAACTAAAATGTCTTTAATTGTTCTTCATTGTTTGAATGACCCAATTTTCCGAAGAACTATTACATGAGTGATGTCGTTGAAGCATATGATAAATAGCAAAGGTTTTAGAATGGAGCCTTTTGGGGCTCCTGTTTGGATGTCCGCTGATATTTGATTTTGATTGCTCAGCGGTGGAAAAGATAATCAGGAAACAAAGAGGGCTCGACATCTTTGATACTATTCTGTGAGAACTTTTGGAGAAGGTTTTAATGGCTCTGTATCAAAATCTTTGTTGATGACTGTAAACGCTGTACATACCAGCTTACTTTGTTTGACAGTGTGCCTTATGTCATCTAGCTAAAGTTCCAGCTAGCTGGTTAGATAGTCCCGGCTTGACCTGGAACTGACACAGAGACTGTGGATAATTTTTGCTGTGGATAACTCCATAAGTAGGGATAGAACCTTTACCAATTTTCCAAACACAAAGACTGGAATTATTTAGTAGGCTGATACTTCTCACTTAGCCATATACTTGAAGATTTAGGTCCCTTAAATCTATGGTAAGTGTTTGTTTGTAAAGTGCAGTTGATGTAGTATTGCATACGCTGAAAGGGTAAATATCCACGATAACTGAAGCTTGGTCTTTATGTTGGACTGCCTGTTAAAGTTAATCGGGCCGCTAAAATTTCGAGCACTTCTTGTGCACTGTTTGATGTTACATCATCAGGTAGTTTAGGGTCGAACGTGAAAATCACCTTATCTCTTGATTTTCTATTGCTCACCATAAATGGTTTGAGCTCTGTATCAAAATAATATCAAGTCTTCTTTAAGGCACTTTATCTTTAGTGAAAAAACTGCACAGCTTTGAATTTAAGTGACAAGAATTCATGGAATCAAGCTATAATTTTTCATTTGCGTTTCGTTGTCTTTTCTCCTTCTTTCAATCTAACATGGACTCCTCTTGAAATATGCTTCGGTAGTTAATGCCCTCTTGTGCGCTTTTAAAGTCCTACTAAAGTTTTAAGTGCCTTAATTCCGTTTCATAGTTTGCGTTCAGTGTGCACTTATGATTGTCAGAAAATAAAGGTCTCTGTTTCTTGTTAAGAAGAAGATGCATTGTTGTCTCTCTTTGAAGATAGATAAATGAATTGCATTAGGATTATGAAAGCTTCATTGCAAAGCCTTTCTTGAATGCCTTTACCCAGCTGCAGCGAATCAAGCAAAGGCTACAGATAAGAGGTTTACTTCTTGTAAATCGCCTTAGACTAACAGGTTTTTGGGCTTGTATTGATTTTTTCTTTTGAAACTCTGGGTAATGATGCCATTGCGCCTTCTATATTGTTTGTAAACGAGTATTATACGCTGAATTATGAAGTGTTATGTTAACATGCTATTTAAATAGCCGTCAAGTAGTCCAGAACCCATAAACTGCCTCGTTTTGACTGTTTGTTAGCAATAGGCGAGTTTATCAGTCGTATTGGCTCACATGAACAATGTCATATAATTCGCATTGGCATTCGAAATTAGCTGATGTATCCAATTTAACCATCCTTCCCGAAATATGTAATATCAATATCTTTGACCGTGTGCTTTCCAAAGAGTTTACCAATATATTAAGCGAACTCTTGGTATCAATGATGTAAAAATCCAGTTGATTCATTTGACGATTATGGTTGCCCATATGTTAATCATCACGTTAGTCACAGTGCTTTTAGAATCCGAATAATCGAGCAGATATGAGTTGGGAAATGTTGAAGAGCAGTTTGTACTTGGTATTACCAGATGCGGATGAATTCGCAAGTTAGGACGAATATTACGCCCGTTGCCCAAACCGTTTCGCCAGTAGACGCCCATTCAATTCTTGTCGCTCTTTATGAAAACAGCTATACGATATTTAGTTTGTGTCCCGTCTTTTACAGTAAAGCTATAATACCGTTGCTTCATGTGAGAATGAGCTCCTTGTCACTCTCAACGTCAGCTAATTAGTTGACTTATTCGTGGCGGTGATTGGCTATTCCAGAACAACACCATTCATGTTCGCCTTTTATGATTGGTGCGATGAGATAATACGCGACTCGATGTGAATTTTTGTAGGTTCATTTGGATCATCATTCAAAAGTTTTTAGCTTTGAAGAGTATCAACTGAAAAACATTTAGGTCATGCTTGAGTTCTCCAAACGAAATATTACTTTCAATGTTTGGACATTACTTGCTCTATTTTTTATTCTATACATGAAAACTCTTCATTATGGAGTTTTCAGATACTAGCTACAGGTATGTCCTAGGCGATGAAATCCATAGAATCTCATGATGGTGTAGCGGTTTGACCATGCCGCACTTCCCTAACAGCCGCACTTCCCTAACAGTTGCACTTTCCTAACAGTCGCACTTCCCTAACAGTCGCACTTCCCTAACAGTCGCACTTCCCGAGCAGCCGCGCACTGATCAGTGACCAGCAGTCGCTTTCTCAGATTAGGTCTCATTAGATATCTGGGTCAGGTGTATCTAGGCAAAAGTGCCAATTGTGATTTTTAATCCGGTGAGCTTCAAATTAAGCCCTGCATTATGCCCTGAAAGTTGCCGGTCCCTAGGTAAGTCGAGCTAAATTTTCTTCACTCTCATTGCAATGTTGGCAGTGAATTGACGCTATCATGAGTGATTGTCGTGGTAATCAGATAATGTGCTACAATAGTGTCTAAAGCTGATAGCAGGACACCCAATAGCCAGCTATTCTTTATGTTGGAGATCATCCTACTCGGTGCCCTTAAGCCGAAGTATGTACGTAGTTGTTGAATTAATTATGATTTCATATTGCATTTCACTACAAGAGAGAACTATGCATCACTTTGGTAATGTTAAACACTTCAACGTTTATCAAGAAAAGGAATTATGATCTTTTAGATGCTATCATCGACTCAAATTCGCGGAAATTTAAGAATAATTTAAGAATAATGCAAGGCCCAGGCTTCATCAAGGCTTAGATTCTTTGTTGATATGACTTCTTTTTAGAAAACAGGATAAGTGTGAGTTCAGGTATCCGGTCTGGGAGTTCAGTTATCCGGTCTGGGAGTTCAGGTATCCGGTCTGTCTGGTATACAAGGAATCCGGTCTGTCTGGGAGTCACTATGCTATGATGAGACACAGTAACTCTCTGGCGAGTCTTAGTTACACAATTTTTATAATAAGAATATAATCCACACGAGTATTTATTAATGGTCAAAATCGCTAAAACTTCAAATTATCTAAGAAAAATTCTTATGCTCAAAATCAAACAATTTTAAGAATAATGAGGCTCAGTGAAAACTTAGGTATCCTTATTAGGTACAAGTGTGTATCAGGAAAATTTTGTCCATGCCTTTCTCGCAATGGAAGATAATGTGAAGTCTTGCAAATTGTAAATAAAGATCATATGGGTTCTGCTGTTTATGCTATAATCATTGTGCTATAGCAAAAGTCCTAGGTGCAGTAGTTGCTTAGAATATAATAGTTAGAAAATTAGATACTTCTCCCTCAGATCGCTGAGAGTTGAGTTTCCTTTTATTTACCAAATGATAGAAGCCTCAGAGAATAAAATGAAAAGCAAGATTTTTCAAACTCTAGCAAATGTGAGCGAAGAGCAGAGAGCAAACTATGGTTAGTTTTTATTTGAGGTGTATTGTTCGTTGATGGGGTCGAGCATCTAGTGGCGGCATCAGGCGTCGAGAAGTGGGGGGGGGATGAAAGTCATGAAGAAGAGGTATCTGGAATTTTGTAGGATTTCACCCTTTCAATTTTAGGAAAGTGCTCTTTGTAAATATAGAGATTTGCCCATTCTAGATAGAAAGCGGCCTATGAATTCACTGGCATGCTTATGGGCAACTTTACTAGCTTTTGTGACATTTTTGGACAAATACTCCTTGTTTTTTTCATAGGAAAGTTTTTTCACTCAGTTCTGAAGCTTTCTTAACTTTTCCATGATTTCAGTTCTGAAAAATTTCCCAACACTTTCGTGGCAATAGTGTTCGAATTGGTGTAGCACTAAATTATTACACTGACAGATAGGCTCTACAGCAAGAAAACTATGAAATATATAAGTCGTCATATGAAGTCTATGAAAATTAAACAAAAAAGCTGATAAGTTACGTGAATATTGGAATTTCAAGTGTGCATTAGCTTATGAACCCTCATATGCCTCAGAAGTCCAGTAACGAACTTTCATAGCTTTTTGAGCAGCTGATTGCAATATGTTTCCGGCAATGGCCATAACTCCTGTAGTAAAAAAGTTACATATGGTGCCCCACAAGGATCTGTTCTTGGGCCACTACTTTTTCTCATTTATATCAATGACATTTCTAAAGCTTCATCAAAATTATCTTTTTTCCTTTTTGCTGATGATACCAATTTTGAGTCAGAAAATCTTCAGCACCTTTAAAAAGTTGTAAACAATGAGCTAAAGTATATTAAGAAATGGCTTGATGCAAACGGACTTGCATTAAATGTTGAAAAAACCAGCTTTATTATTTTTCATTCCCCGTAGAAATCTTTAAATGACAATGTTGACATAGGCATTGGCAAACAACATGTTCATAGAGCGAAATATGTTAAATTCCTTGGTCTTCTCTTGGGCGAAAATCTTTCCTGGAATTATCATCTAACTGAACTTTCCAAAAGGTTAGCGAGGACTTATGTGTATTTTTTAAAGTGAGACGCCTACTTCCCAAAAATGTTTTAGTTTCCTTGTACGACTCTTTATTTACTTCTTTTCTCCAATTGTTTTTTGGGGTCTTACTTACAATTCATACATTAAACCAATCTCTACTCTCCAAAAGAAAGCTGTAAGGGTTATTGCTTTTGAAAATTATTATCCTCCATCTTCTCCAATTTTTCTAGCTTTGGAACTTTTTAAGCTACAGGATTTATTCGAACTGAAGTTGTTGTCTTTTGTCTATGAGACTGTAAATGGAATCCCTCTATCTTGTTTCCATGGGTTCTTTAATTTGGTTTCAAATGTTCACCAACATACCAGGCAGGCAGCTGAAAGTGACATCTTTGTAACACGTAAATTCACGCTACAATATGGTTTGAAATTTGTTAGATATGCAGGTGCAAAGTCATGGAACAGCATCCCTATCCAGATCAAGCAAGCAGTTTCTATAAACACATTCCGTTGTCAAGTGAAACATTATTTATTTTCCATCAATTATCAGTCATAAACCTGAACAATATATATCTTAAGACCTGATTTCCTGAATAAGGGGGTGCTCTCTCCTTGATTAGTCTATCTATTGAGAGAGTCCCTCCTTTAAGAAATTCCTACGTACGATCCCTTGTTTTTTTGTGTTATTTTTGTAAAACGTGTAGTTCAATGCTATTGCCATTATTTTTAATATATATTCTTAAATTTTGTTGCAAAATTGTATGTACTGTTAAAATTACAATGATGATGATAAAAATAATAATAATACAAATACGTGAAAAGTCTGTTGGTACTACAGAACTTCACTATAACATGAAAAAGCGGGAACATTGCTTTAGCATACTGAAAGCTCTCGAACGAAAAAAGCCGGACGAAAAAAGCTTTCGGTATGCTAAAGCAATGTTCCCGCTTTTTTGTGCTATAATAATACAAATCTTTATACAGGATTAATACACTTCAACTTAAGAGCTGTTATCAATGTGTGTCCTGTTTAATGAAAATCAGATAAAAATGGATAGTAAAAAGCTAAAATTTCTTTTAGATAAAAGGTTTATGTATAGCTATAGATAATTGGACTTCAAGCAAAATGTTGCTTAAGGCTCAGTTCATAAGCAATGAATGATTCAGTCCTTCACACTTGAATAGGAAGTTCATTGTAGATGGTCGCTCCCATGAAACGGAAAGATTTTCGTGCAAATTCCATTTTGATTGTTGGAATGTTCAACAAAGATTGATGGTTTCTTCTTCGTACAGTGTGTTCATTAATATTAAAGTACCCTTGAAAAGCCTCGCAAATGTCCTTGTCAATGCACTTGCGTACAATGTTTGCACGCACGAATTTTACTTGCATTCACCACTGATTGAATTTCGTCGCAACTACCTGAGTCTCCGAGTACTATTCGCCTTGAGCGATCGTGAAAGGATGAGAGCCGCTTTACCTGAGTTTCTGTTAGTTTCAGTAGTAGCATCCCTGAAAATGTGAAGGTAGGCAGGATCATTGTGCCACCGATTGCCTTTGCAGCGGTCGTATAGAGATGAGGTCTTAGCTTCCTTTACAAAGAACTGAACTGAACTGATTACAAAGCGTATATAGCTTACCACAGTTTCAAATAATAAGGGCATCAGGAAACTCTAAGAGCTGTATCAAGAAGCTCCTAATATCTGACAACGAAAAGTTGAGTGGCCCACCATTATTGAGAAGCATGGGGGTGGGGAGCAGCTGCTCTATGCTCAATAACTAGCATCGCCAGTGCCTTGGCTCTCAAAAAAACATGACACTTGCTTCCCTTAGTACGAATGGTATACATACTCACATTGATCAGCTTCAACTAATAAGAGCTTGGACATTCATATGCAGACACTACATGAGACCACACTAAATACCCAATACCCTATTGGCGTGACAAGTATTGCAGGTTACCAACAATTGCGCAGGGATCTGAATGGTCATCAGTACTGATGAAGATATTTATCGAAACGACTATAATTTAAGTAAAGTATATTTTTGATTCGTTCTCTTGTATATATTTATATACTATGCGAATGCGGCTCTGATTCAGTGATATATATATATATATATATATATATATATATATATATATATATATATATATATATATATATATATATATATATATGTGTGTGTGTGTGTGTGTGTGTGTGTGTGTGTGTGTGTGTGTGTTTGTGTGTGTATATATATATATATATATATATATATATATATATATATATATATATATATATATATATATATATATATATATATATATATATATGTATGTATATATATATAAGGGAGTCTAGTAAATGCAAATTGTATTCTGACACTCCTTACCGGTGATTTAGAGCTCAAATGTATCCTTTAGGAAACACCACCTAAAAGCTAACCTTTTAGCTTGATATCGACCACACAGAGATCCGGTTGCCTCTTTTCATAAACTGGAAGTTGTTACTTCTTGTTTGGGCAAGGAAAGAAATGAAACCATCTTTCTTGGTGGTACAAACAACGATCTGACGGCTGGAAAAGTAGTAAGCCCTCTGATGATAATATCAAGCATTTGACTAGGCTGTATATGTTTTTCAGCTTTAATTAGCTTATTATTGAACCGACCAGGGCCACTTCCAAATCTCATACCAGGGCGTTTCCTCAGTACTTTATCATATCGCCACAATATACGCCAAAAACATTATCAGATGTTGAGAGCAAAAAACCTCAGTGAGTCATCATTATTCATTTTATGGTATACTGTATCAAACAATATAACGGTGCAAGTGACAAAGGGCATAAGATTATAAAATTCGCAATATTAAAACTCTTGATCAGCAGGCTTTTCTCACTGAAGATGCGAATATCGACTGAGAATGAATGCCAACTGAAACTGGTGATATCAACATACTTTTTAGCCATTGGACTTGCATATTCTCTCACACCATTGACAAGCATGTGCCAGTATGTGAAATGTCTGTTTCAGACAAGTACTTCTCTGGGATTGATAGGGACCTTAGCAACTTTATGCGGACAAGAGAAAAGTTATAACTGTCAGTAGTCATAACCAAGTCCTTATTTTTCGCTGAGCCGCAATATTCTTAAATTTGTTGAAATTTGATCCTAAGGATATTCTTAAATTATTCTTGAACTTTAGCAAATTTTTAGCATTAATTCTCGTAAATACTATAATCTTTTAATAAAAAGTTTGTAACTGACAATTCCAAAAAAGTTTGAGTCTCATCATAGCATATTGACTCCCAGACCTGAAAATGGATGCTCACGCTTGTTTTGTTTTCTAAAGAAAACTCAAATATACAGAATAGCTAACCCTTGATGAAGCTTGTGCCTTCCATTAATCTTAAATTATTCTCAGATTTCAACAATTTTGAGCCTTCATATTTTCATAGACTATATTCTTAATAAAAAGTGTGTAATTCATATAGATAGCCCATTGCAAGGTGAATGCTCTGAACGTATGGCTTCAGAAAGAATACTAGTAGTCCATATCCAATAGCATCGATTACCTTATGGGGCCTGGTATAGTAACTGTTTATAGGAATCATATATAGCTTATTTTGCTTCAAATCTAACATCAGCAAACTTGATCTTATCCCCTTATCAACTTAACTTTCCTTTCTGCCATTTTTGGGACTTTGTTGTAGGCTCCATGGCCTTTTCCCGACTTTACTTACTAAAAAAAGAACGATATTCCGAACGTAATGATAAGTCAGTTTTACTCAATAGGTAAGGATCTTGCTGACATAATCACTGCAACTCCCAACCTCGTTCTACTTGCAGACAAAATCACTGCAACTCCCAACCTCGTTCTACTCGGTCAGTACCAAGTGAACAAAGCTAATGTCAAGTTCTGCTTCAAGACCATTAAGCTTTAGGAAATCGGAAATTCATTTGCCAGGATTAAAACAACAACGGGCTTTGGATTTGACAATATTCAAAGCTTCTAATTGAAGTTCCCTTACCTCGAGTCGAAAATTCCCCTGCCTCGTGGTTTAATATTTTATTTGAAGCGTGTTTCCAACCTTCTGGAAAATTGCCAGAGTGACACCTATCTTCAAAGAGGGAGACAAGACTGACAAATCAAACTACAACTCAATTTATTAGTCTTGTTGGTCATTTGAAAGCTTTTTGAAAGGCTTGTTACCAACCAGCCGTACCGGCATATGGAAGATAATACATTTTTCTCAGCTGGCCAGTTAGCATATTCGCACTTTAATTCAACTGTAAATGACCAGCGAATACTGACCACTGGTACAACTGGTTGAATTTTTGGCAAGTTGTTAGTTAAGTTCCCATTGATCTCAATAGGGAATTGACCATAATACCAGAAGCATCGATTACCGTTGGCCATAATATACTTTATCAAAAACTTGTGTACAATGGTGTTTAAATTCGAGCACTTCCATGGTTTCAATCATGCTTGTGCAATCGAAAGCAAATTTGTCAAGTCACTGGTACCGAATCAAGCATTAAATGCATAGCATTGCATGCCCCA
The DNA here is from genome assembly GCA_964019165.1 of Mastigias papua. Lineage (NCBI taxonomy): Eukaryota > Metazoa > Cnidaria > Scyphozoa > Rhizostomeae > Mastigiidae > Mastigias > Mastigias papua. The sequence goes on from OZ025277.1 coordinate 9,845,507, forward strand.
AGACTCTTACCTTGGCCCATTTCTTTCTAGCTGTCCAGAATTTTAATTTACCTTTCATAGTTGATATTTTCGATCTTTCATAGACTTTCATAGCCTTTGGTGACTTTGTCTCACCCGCTCTTATAGGAAATAGAAAACTAGACAGAAAAGTCTGAAATAACTAGAATTTGCAATAGTGCTAAAACGAATATTCATTCATGTTAGCCTTCCGGCATAAAGATAGTGCTGTCCTATCATCTTGTCAAAAAGAAAATGAGCTTAATTACTGCTTGTTTTTTAGAGGAAAGAATTGTGTTACCCAATGGGTTCTTCATTAGACGTGTTTGTTTAGAAACGAAAAAACAGTCCTTGATTCAATTTTACTTGCATCAAGTGGCAAATAATTAAGAATTCTCCCACCAGCAACAGCAACAAAGTTTTGTCTAAGTTTTGCTTTCATGTATGGCAGTTTAACTTTATGATTTTGCGTTCCATATATATCATATAATATGGTCCGTTTTGTGCTGAAATATGTGATAAGTTGGGAGATCGACATGTTCGAGCCAGGCATGAACGATCCTTATTTGGCATGTGTCGTAATGTGCATTAGTAGAAATATTAGTTAGGTGAACAGATGGGTAGAAGTATTAGATTACGCAGAGAACAGCAGAATAATATAGAGAAGGCACGATGAGACATTGTGAGATATTTTTGAAACAGCCAACCAAAATCAGGACCATCAAGGATGATATAATTATTATCATTATTTTTATGAAATTCTTTAAAATTGGTTGATATATAGTTTGCATATATATATATATATATATATATATATATATATATATATATATATATATATATATATATATATATATATATATATATATATATATATATATATATATATATACAGGAACTAAATGAAACCGTTGCAACTGGACCGTTCTGAAACTGATAAGGATGGGCCCCGAGTTTACACGAGAATTGTTGGAAATGTTCCACTTCGCAACTGCTATTCTTGCTCTTTTGTCTCTGGTACAGACGGGGTTCCAATTGGAACCGTTCCATTTGGCTCCCGTTTAAACTGTCAGGGACAATTAGAACAGAGCCAGAGGAAAACGAATAGGAAAAGAGGCTGTTTTAATTTGGGAAAGAGACTAATAAAAGATGGTTTCTTTGCTTCCAAGACAATGCTGTAGCCGCCTCCTCTGTCCAGTTGACAAATTTCTTGGTGTTTTTGCTGCCTTGTTCAACTACACAGCCATAAAATGAAAAAGAATAATGCGGTTGGTTGATTTTGTCGCCAATTATTACAGAAGCAAATTACTGCGCAAATTCCTCCCCCACTGTAACAACTTCTAGAACCGTTTGGAAAAGTTCCCAAATCCCCGTTAAAACGCGATCAGTCTGTAGTAGCTAGTAACCGTTTCATTGCTCTCGTGTAAACAGGGCCCTAAAACAATTGATTTTGATTTGTGTTGAATATTTCAACCATAGTACATACAGGGAACTCAGTTTCGAAGGCGAAAGATTAGAGCAATCAAAGACCAGACGGAATTAAGAGATTTTCCATAAATTTTTGAAATGACTTTAGTTAAAATTTGGAGAAACTGACGTCTATACGGTACTATGGGAGGTGGAATCTTCACGCTGATTTTCTTTGTCTTTCTAGTTAGCCAGTTTCCAATTATTGTATGAATATGGGAGTTAAGCTTCGTCCTTGTAAGTTGCTTATGGGTATTAGTCTTTAGTGCTCAAAATGTTATTAGAATCTCATTATTCTGTCTGCTGTGATCGGGCTCAACAATATACGCCTCCAGTGCGTCAGGAGATCAAAACTACTCGATTTGTCCTTTGCAAGATGCTCTGTAAATTGTTGTGAATGCATTCTTGGAAGTTCCTTAAAATAACTTAAGAGATGTTGCATACAGGGCTCATACGTTCAGGAAAAATCCGAAAGAAACTGTGTTTATAGCTTGATCAGGAAAAGTCCGGAGAAGTCAGGAAATTTCATTGACATGAAAACAGTCAGGAAAGTCAGGAATTTTATCAACCATGCAAATGAATTCTTTGGTGTCCAGTAGATAACTCTGCACATTGCACAGCTTTTGATCTTTTTACTCCTGTTTGAGAAAGTAGTTGACTGGAGACCCTCTTACTAAAATTGGAAAAGTATGTTCAATTACTTAGCTTTAGCTCCGGTTGGTCAGGAACTATTTTATGTATTACTGATATATAGTCAGGAAAGCACCTTCATTTTAAAGAAAAAGTCCGGATAAGTCGGGAAAAAATATCAGGCAGGATGTGCATGTACCCTGGAATAAGAAAAAGTATGCTAGGTGTTTGCAAAATTTTGCAATGAGGACCAGATTTCATGACGTGAAATATGAGTGGTTGGAATGTCTGTTTATTATAGAAGTAGCGAATTGGTTGCAATTTCAGTGTTGGCCTCATGTTGGCCTCACATCGACCTTATATTGACCTCATTTTGACCTCATTTTGAGCGGATCTTGAATGTGACTTCTTTGATGATGAGAGCAATTATGTCTTATGATTGTGATCCAATGCCTGTGCTTTATATACCCTTGGATTAGTTCAAATTTTTACTCTTAGCACTCTTGAATAACTTTTCAACCTCCATAAAATTACGTCAATTTCAAGTTTATCCAGTTAGAAATAGGTAGTCTGCCTCTCGTGGCCTATATGAGATCTTAAATGCCGTGTACCATCTTGATAAATTTGTACCGTAGATTAGCTTAGGTCTGTTCTGATCGATTCCGCTATCAAAATTGGCATGAAAGTATCTCGCGAATTTGAAACCAAATAACAATACGCGTCTAGATTCATCTTGCGTAGATAAGATGCAGCCTTTGGCATTGATTTAAAAAAGCGATTTCGTTGATGTATTATCATATTTCAACGAACTTAAGGATTTAGCATCGACATTAGTTTGATATCATCAATAATTCTGCTTTCTTTTATGATAACGGACGAAGACCAAAAGCTTCACAGGCAAGCTTAAATTTGTACAGATAAGCCAATTAGTAAACTTGCTATCTGCATTGGATCCATAACTTCTGTGTTTCTAATGCGAGTTTATTAAAGACTGAAGTTGCCAATATATAGTGTAATTTTGGAGTAATAGGGAAGTCTAGAGCTAGAATCCTAATGAACTGTAAAAGGTGGAATGAATAGCCCATTTCTGTTGCTTGTGTTTGATTGATAACCATCGTTTCACATTGCTGCACTTGTATGCCTTTGTAGGGGGCGCTATACAATTTCTCTAAGTTATATCTTATGCACCTTAATTAAAGAGACATGTTCATTCTATGTCTGCATAAGTTAGTCAGCAATGTTAATTGGCTTGTTCGTGTTAGTTGGTGTATTAGTTTGAAAAGAAGCCAGTCTTAAGTAAGACGGACTTGTCATTATGGTGAGGGCTAGCCTCTCTATATGGTAAACGACACATGGATGCTTGATTCCCTTCAGTAGATCCCAGCTTCTTTGACTGTGGCTGAAGAATGTCTACATAAAGCAATACTGCCAGATCTAATTTGATGTTATTAAAAGAAGCCCAAGATCAGGGACGTAGTGACCGGGGAATGTGGGGGTGTCACACTCTCAAGAAATTTTTGAGCATAGGAAGATTCAGGTGGAATTAGGTCATTACACGGGTAGAATCAGCTACTTTTCAAAGAACTGAAAGCTACACACACCACCCCCCAAACGAAGGGTTCTCTCTACGTCACAATTGGCAGTTTCATCTATGTGAGCCGAGATGGTAAAGACTGTTATGGGTGGCAACGACCTTTTACGAAACAGCAAATTGCCGCGACGTCCCTGTCTCAGACTGTGAATTAGATATAAAATGAATATCCATTGCAGGGGATTACATTATATTGCCTTTTCAATGGCATATTTGAAGTGACTGGCTAACTTATCTCGCGGTTGTCACTGTTCAGATCGAGACTGTGGACTATCGTATATTGTAGCAGGTGTACTCCGTGACAATAGACTCATAGCCATTGTATTAGTAAATGACATATGTTTTGACAAATTAATGTTACTTGCAATTGGAGAAGTGATTTATTTCAAATAATATTCATTATCGCAATAAACAGAATAAAAATTCGGGAAAGCTCTTGTCATCAAAATAATAAATTACCCTCTACAATATGTTTATTTGTAGGCTATGCCGAAATAATATTCTAGGTATTTTGGCCTGATCAATATTACTCTGGTTGCGCTGCAGAAGCTCTGGATATTTGATTTTGAAATTTTTCTAGGAGTATAAACAGTTTTAGTATATAGCTAGTTGACAGAAATGAACTAGAGCGAATGAATCCAGTAGTATTCTACCTATTTCCCCCGCATTTGCTTAATTACCTGCACAGCTTCTTAAGGAGCAGAGACCTCATCTATGGACGGGGGAGGATTTTATTTCAAGAAAAAGATATTGTGGATGTGAAGCTTTTTTAAGGAGATTCTGCTCTAGATATTCCTTGCCACTCTATAGTTTTTTAAGCAGTTTGCATTGATTAGTAATTGTATTGCTTTCGTAAAAGGCTGTTGCTCTACTCTCTATCCAAAAGATGCACATAATATTGCAATATTCAGTATGAAACCTTTTTGCTTTTTGGAAACTTCTGAGATTTCTTTCTAGTTTACCTACTCGTAAACGATTGACCTGCCACAAAATTGTCTCGCAAACTTGTGTTCAACAGCTGTTCGAGTTTGGAAGTCAAGTTTAAGAATTCATGGAGTAATAAGATATATCTAAGTATAATGACCTTACCACGACTAATTTCCTCGCAGTGCCGTTTCTAGAAGCGTCGGATTTTATAGTCCAAGGTATGGTAAGTCTGCTTTGGGAGTGGAACAAGTAATTCCTCGTACTGCAAGCGAGAAAAATGGGTTCCGTATAATATCCACCTATGTGCTCTTAAGGGTAAGAAAAACTAAACGCTGTCTGCTTTTCATCATCATATTTATTCCTGATGCAAATGGGGAGTTTTGAAGCAATCAAATAGAAGAATACCAGTAGGCACGGTATTGGCATCAGCCGCGTTGCCAAGGTAATTGAAGTGAGGGGATAAGAGAATGAGGGGTCTAGGGACTTTTGGGGTAATTTTTGGGAAAATGCTCTATGACTTCATCTCTCAAAAATCTTGACAAGGAATGCAGATGATTTTGTGACAGATTTTCTATAAAACAGGCAGCGCTAGGAGGGAAATGCTTTGAAAAGAAAAACGTGAGGATTTTATTGATTCTCATATTCTTAATGATTCTTCTTGATTCGTGATGATTCGTAATGATTCTTACTATCTCTTGAGAAAACTGTTTGCCTGAATGAACACGAACAGTGGTCAGAATGGACGACGAGTTCCCATGTTGATCGCTATCTAGGCGTATTGAGTTGAGGCTATTCTCTTTAAAAACCAATGTTTTTTCTTAAGTAGTTGCCCCGAGAGATTTGAATTTCTTCCCAGCTGGGGTGGGCTGTAGCCCCCACCGCCTCCGACGTTTATTCTAATTATGCTCATGATATTTCTCGAACACAGGGTAGTAAAATGTTGAAGTTCTCTTTTTACGACTCATTGAGGAGCTGCTTATAACACCGAACTGATATGCAAGTTTCGGACCAGTGGCATAGGTGACATAGGTTGGGGTTAGAGCAACTCCTAAGGGCTCCCAAGCCTTTGAAGCCCCAAAAGTGCCCTCAAAAGTTTTCAAAGGACAAACATTTTGCATTTATGTATGTAAAAGTGTATCTAGTATGCCGATACTCCCCAGTTCACAGACCGCCACTTATTGCTTCTTCTCTCCTGTATTGATAAAGTTGATATTCATAATTTTCTATAGATTTGAGGAAAAAATTTAGAGCTTGAAAGGGCGCCCGAGCCAAAAAGATCCCTGAGGACTCCATTCGGTTACACTACAGTTTCGCGCTCTCTTGCTGCTTGTCGATGCCTTCATGTTACAACCTTTTGATAGCACTGCAGTGTCAGATTAATGAGCATTTATGCTTCCAAATGCTTCTCACTGTCTGTTGATAATATCTGATGATTTTTGATAAGGAATTACTGCGTTTTATTAATCCTGTCACTGCGAGATTGGTACAAAAACGTGTTATTTTTTGATAGCTATCCGACTGCATTATATCAAAGCCAGAAGTGATTCCTACAATATGGAAACCTTTCTTTCTGTTGTGTTTTGCAGGAAAATACAGCATCGAACATCGAATTACTGTTGCCTTCCCCACTCGTTTTAATGATTTTTTAGCAAGCCATGTGCTAGATTCATATTTTGAGTAGGAGGCTATCCCACAATGCAAATAATCATGACTGTAGCGTGCCATTTTGTTTAAACAGGTCATATCATATCCTATATGATCTTATAAAATATTAGCTTTAGTTGTAGACTGTGCTCTTTGGCAATGTTTTAGCTTCTGCTTCATTCCTAGAACAACAATTTTATTGTAAGTTTATTGAATGGTCTTAATGTTAATTTCCATGCTTATTGTCGATCCATGGGCGAATTTTCACCATGTTTTTGATACTTGCTAAGACATATTTCAGCGGTGCTTGAGTGAATCTGGTTTCAAGCAAATAAATGATAATCTTGTTCAGCTTTAAACCTTTTGTCTCAAGTCTTGAGATACATAATCACTTTAGTCGCTATTCGAATGATAGAAAATAGGCTATAGGAAAGAATTCCACTAAACTTTCCTGCACATTGTTTTTATGGCGTTATATGAATATTGGATTTGCAAGCTGTTCTGTCTAAAATTATACTGTGCAAAAATAAGAGTGCTGTTAGGGCTTTTGAATTTTGATGAGAAGCCTTTGGATTAATTTGGTTACATTTGTGACAAGAATTCAAACTCTGTAACTAAAATTTCCTTAAAACTGTACGATCGTGTTGTTGCTTTTTCAGCTAAAGAAGGGCCGATTATTGGACATTTCATTTTTATGTTTGAAAGATAAAGATAATATAGTTAAAGTTTGAGACAATAGCCTAATGCCTTGAACTTAAGAGAATCGAGAGGAGAATAAATAGAAGCGACAAAATAACAAGAGGGTATACAAATAGTATCTGTGTCTTCCAACATATGTGGTCGCATAGTTTTCAGCCGAAGTACCGTAGTGTCACACACGGTCATTTTGTGGTTGGCTTTGTAGCAATGTATTGAAGCTAGACATAGATTGAGATTGGAAAGCAATTGCACTGGATAAGTGATAGTGTGATCTTGTACTTTTAGCCTTGCCATTGCAAAATTTATGAAAACTGCTCGATAAAGCATTGCACGTTTCTGGACGTGTGCAATAATTGCCATGCCATGTAGAATATATTTAACGTGTACATTTGTATCAGCAGCTCAAAATAACTATGAAATTAATATACCTCTGATATTATGCAAAGCTTGCAATAGACGAAACCGTTTTTTCATCAGAAAGTGAAGATGCAAAGCCATGTCTTCAGTAAAAATACAAATCTTTTTCAGTCAGTTTTAACTTATATTACTAAAATTTCAATACGGCTATGATTGCAAATAATTTTTATGAGATTACTAATCTCTGTCTTAATCTGCCTGAGTTAATTAGAATCGAGACAAACGAGTTAGCAGCAAATTGGCTTGGACTTATTGCTATATGAGCTGTTACATTTGCACATCTGGTCGTTTAGGGGCATTTGAGAGTTGCTCCAAACCCTGTCACAACTTGTTTAAGAAATAGCATAAAAACGGTGTTTAGGATGCATTCATCAAAATATATTACCCAACTTGTTGAACTGAATGAGCCACTCAGTAGAGGAGAAACAGTAACATCCTTGAATAGACTGTAGGAGAAGAACAGTGATTGTCTTCAAGGCCTGGCTAAACTAAGCAATATTGTAGCGCGACATCTAAAGAGACCATACTGCACAGATAAATATAGTCTAATTTAGTCACAGTGTTGCATGATAAATGTCGCTCAAATTTTAATGCACTTGTGCCTGAACATGCCAAACATTTTATGCACCATTTTTCATGTTGCACAAATGCTTTCTGATTTAGCCACCTTATTGACAGACAATCCAATTCAGTCCTTCTGTATTCTTGCTTTGCACACTAAAACCATTCATCTTTTCCACTGATTAGTTGTCAACACGCCAATTTCTTCATCTTCAAGCACTTCAGGAATACTTAAGGAAACCAAACCTACCTTTCACATTTTGCAAAGCAGCATTTCTAATTTTGGCATCAAAGCTGACAAGTTTTGCCGCATCTGCAAATGCATGTGCGATATCAACATCGAAACGTGTAGCCAATGTTGCACGATAATGTTGTCTAGTTTAGGCAGGCCCTGTGTTGTACTACTCCTAGGTTATATGAGATATCTGTCTCCGATCTACGAGACAGCGCTTGCGAAAGTAGAACTGTCTAAGTTGCCGCACAAGTCAAGCGATATGGTGAACTACAACACGTTACAACGCTTTTCAACAAATTGGTAAGCATATTCCTCGTCGTCAGATGAGAGGAACTGAATTGGAAAGTCAGCTTATAAGATAAACCAAAATCTCTACACGAGGATATTTTAGTGGAGCACAAGCCCAAAGGCAATTATCTACGTATAGAGATGACATTACTTGTTGCGAAACCAAAAGGGTAGTCTTTGAATGCTCGAGCCTGTAAATTGATTCACCCCCGTCCTTCGGAACATTATTTTCAAATGTTTTTCCAATTTCCTTGAGAATCCCCGCTACATACCCGTAGCAATCCCCCGTTCATCAACCGATATTCTAATCACAGGTGAAAATGCATGAGTTGAAGATACTGCGTCTTTGCATGTTGAACTCAAGTGGCTGATTTTCGTGGAAATCACATCTAGAGCATGAATTATGTAATAAAAACAAACATATTCACTTTCAGATTCAAGCAGGCTTTCTTCTGAAAAATTTTTCAAGGCTGTTGGCTGTTGATGGAAGTATTCGCTGGGTTGCAGATTTGTCGAAAGCTACCTGCTTTTTTCCGCTTCTATGGCTTTTCTGAAGAGAACTTGCTTTTGGGAATACTTTTGCAACATTTACAAGTTGTCCTTCAACCATAGCTAAGCTTGTGTTTATCAAAAAGACTCGCTTACGGGCAGGTAATGGTGCTTGAAGTGAACAAACATCCGTTTTAAGCCGGCCTGACCACGTGGCTTCTAATCACAACGAAACATCGTAAGCATTCTATCCGTGCTAGTTGATTGTTCAATGTATACCTTTCAGATTTTGGACAGACAGACCCTTTTGCTATTAATAGAGATTCCTTGCATTGCCCGTTCGTATGGAGAATTTTGTTATTCTACATCAGCAACAAACACAGAAATATTGTATCACAGAGCGCATTTTATCCATTTTAAACTTAACGCGACAAGTTTTACAATAAATGACATTATAGTATGACATTATGGAACAGGAATCGATGTTTTACTTTCGGATGGTTTACATGTTGTTTAACGTGTTCAAATCAAGACATTAGAAGGCCTTAGAGATACCTCATAGCGATAAGAAACCATTTTTAGTTTGTTGATATCTGTGGCAGCAAATATGTTATCATATGGAGGGGCAAAAACCCGCAGAAAGGGCATAACCTCGCAGGGAATTCAGCATCATTTAGTTATGGGAACAGTCAATGTTGCAATGAATGGACCGAGAAAGTCAGCTTGGAAGAGATTGGCGCGAAGATCGTCTGTTTTTATACCAGTAAGTGCGCTCCTTAGCGAAGATTTTGTTTTCCACCACATTTAGATGCCTATAGCATATTTAGACCGAATTTTAGCTTTGAGGAGAGCTTGTCACGAACCTTTTTTGCATGCTGGGAAACGTAAAAGGCAGACAACAAAGCTGTGAGTGAGTAAAAGGAATATTCCTTTCTCCATTTTTGCTTGATTTGTAGACATAATGAGCCTTACAAAAACCAACTCAGACTCAGATTTCATAAAGTGAGTACTGCTTGAATTGGCAAATAAAAGATAACGAGATTTTTAAATATTTTTTAGTTTGCTTTCCTTCACGATAAATCCCCGGAATTTATTTACTCTAGATAGGTCCTCTGGGATTTGCATCGGATTTTTTGTACTTCGGTGGTTACTATCTACTCTGCCTTATGAAATAATTGAAGTTGCAACGAACGAGTAATCTCCGTGTATCAACATTAGCACAGCATAACACCTGAGGAGTTTCTTGTTCTTGGAGAGCTATGGTTGTTGACACCACTTGCATATCATCCACTTGCATATCATGCTCTCTGTGATCGTGACGTAATTCCACAATGGATTATTATCGGGTCTCCACTAAGAATAGCAAGAATTGAGTCATATTTGTTTTTCAGAGACCTAATTGGATGCCACTCCTTGAATCAAATATCTTACTGCTTCTTCACTGTGGACAATGTTATATCATGACAATAATTGCCACCTTAGCATAGATTTGCAAGCGCGAATTCATAATCCATTGTCTTCCTTTGATTTCTGAATTTGGGTAAATAGCCTGTAATCGGAAAACTATAGGAATTTCTTCAGAACAAAGAGTGTCCGATTATCCGCTCATCTAGGTATCTGACTGACTGTCGCTGTTTATGGTCTCTTTTACTTGCAATCCATTGTTTATTTGTGAAGCACACTTTGCCCTCAAGAAAGTGCTATTTGTCTTAGTCAAAATAGTAAAGTGCACTAAATTCGTTATTTATATGCACACAAATTGATATGAATACATAAATATAATATACATAAATATAATATATATATATATAATATATATATATATATATATATATATATATACATAGATATATATATATATATATATATATATATATATATATATATATATATATATATATATATATATATATATACATAAATATACATGTATAGAATTGGAAAAAAATTTAAGCTTGTTAAACTTTTCCACTTTCGTCTTCATATGTATGTATGTACATATATATTTATATATATATATATTTATATTTATGTATATATATATATATATATATATATATATATATATATATATATATATATATATATATATATATATATATATATATATATATATATATATATATATATATATATATATATATATATATATATATGTATATATTTATATTTATGTGTATATATAAATTAAAACTACTATGTGCTCTCAACAAGCCTGTTTCGTGAACGGTATTGTTCACTCATCAGGAGAACTATATATATATATATATATATATATATATATATAAATATATATGTATATATATGTATATATATATATATATGTATATATGTATGTATATATGCATATCAGGCTGGCTTTGACAAAATATTGAGAAACATCCTGGCTGAAGGGAGAAAGTTTGATTCTTTTACAAAGACGTGTAGTTAGTCAATTATGACTTAGAACTATGGTAGTTGGTGATGAAGAGGCATTGTAAATTTGTTGGTCACCCCAGCCAGAATTAGCCAGGCCGCCACTCATGCATATACATATATACTTATCAATACGTTCCATATATACATAGAAATTCAAATATATAAACTGTAGTTTGCCGTAACTGATCCTTGCTTTCCGCACTTCGATGCATCTTCTTTGACAGTAATGACTCGCTTCAGATTGCAAATATCCGAAAATTTGAACTCGTTCTATTTTTATCCGTGTAGTTTTAACGTATTCATACTCAAAAATATAAGAGACCTTTGAAATGCTATTAATGTCCTAACTGCAATGCAAAACACAGGTTGCTTCAAAGTGGATTTTGTTTATCCATTGTTTACTCTCATTTCTGGCATAGCAGTCTACTTGATCCTTTCATGGAGTGGTTTGCAGGCATATGCAAATTATAAAACTGAGCATAGGTCCGAAAAATCATCAGAGTGCAATTGATATTGTTGTATTTTTATACCTGAGGAAAAGATTCCAGACATTAAATTGCCTAGGACCAAGCAGAATTCATCGTCCCTGTCGCTACGTACTCCCTCAGGGATCTGAGAAAAAGATAAATTTTGAATATATGATTGTAGTGCCAGGACTTTTTAAACGTGATACTGTCATCGGCAGGGCAGCCGAGAGGTGGTAGGGGGCCCGAGGTGAGTGGGAAATTTTGGCCCCTGGTGACGTTTTTATGACACTTGAAAGTCACTAAAAATCATTTCACAGGTACTGGGGGCAATCTGCTGCTCCTAGTCCCCTTTCTTGGCAAGCCTGGTCATCAATACACTTGGCATAGTCTCAAAAAAATTATTGAACAACATTGCAACATTAATCATTGCAGCGACCCCTGATAAATCCTGATGGCCCCCAATAAACAACCACGACAGGCAAGAACTTGATAATCAATTGTTTTGATTGCACCCGAAGGGGTTTCAGAGCAATACTACTTATGTTTCCTCTGAACTGAAACCGCACTAGGCTAACTCAGAAAATCACTGCAACCCAATAATCTCAATGAAATGAATAATTGCTGATATAACAGAGCTCTTTACAAGTAACTGATTATAACATGCCATCAGGGTACTTTCTCGCCTGCTACACCTGATGCGATTGACAAGCAGCATTGTAGATCTGCCAATATAATTTATGGGATCAAACAACCACTCTCTGTTGAAAAAACTTTTAATGATACCAATTGGTCGCCGTTAAGCTACATATCAAAACATTTATTTATATGGATGCGTAACATGCATTATAAAACTTGCTGTCATGAGCTTTATAAAGATTAGACACGGAATACAAATAACAATGTCCAATAAACTTGTATATAAATGAAGACTAGTTATTATTTTTTCGAAGACAGAGTTCTGTTTGGACACATTAAAGTAGCAGCATGCTTTAAAGTTATGGTCGTTTTAATATGTATAACAATATGCATGAATGGTATATATGGATCTAGATATAGATCTATATAATTTTCTATTTATTCTTTTTATTAGTGCAGTACACGAGCAACTGATTTTGATCTTAATTTTGATTGAAAGGCAGCGTGTCCATGTGATCATATAACCGGCTGACAGGAGCTTTTCTAATTGTTTCTTTATTCACATGATGGGGTTGCCTTTGTGCTTTTACGTTTTGACAAGCTTGTAGCTGTATCCAGTTTTGAGCTTTTTAATCTTTTTTTAGACTGTCACAAAATATTACATTTTAGCTTAATCCACGGTCCACATCAGGTCCACGCAAAAGTGTGATGATGATGATTACGATGATTCTAGTTGGGAAGAGAATCTTAATGAATACTGGTGAAGATAGCTGTGTCCACTAATAGAGTGCTCACATCTCATTTGATCTATTGCCACATAGCTTTCGCATGTCACATCTGCGTCTAGAATACTTCATCATTAATATTAAATCATCGTTCTACACCTGCAACATTTTAGCTCTTCGTCTAAAGAAAATCCTTCTCTTTAGGTTGGTGAGTCGTCCTCGTTTATTCCACAGTACAAACTAGAAAACGCCAAGCTACCTAGATTCATGATTCTCCACTTTGGAAGGCCGCGTTTGATCTGGGATTGGATAATTCTTATACTCGTGTGCTACATAGCAATTATGGTTCCTTTTAATGTAGCATTCAAAGCCCATGACCATAGAAGACAGCTGATCATTGCTGACTGTATTGTTGAAGTGTTTTTCATCGTCGATATTTTCATCAATTTTCGCACAACATACATCGACAAAAAATCTGGCAGAATCATCACTCAGAAGAAGATGATTGCCAAGCATTATCTTAAAAGTTGGTTTATTATCGATTTTCTCGCAGCTCTGCCTTTTGAAGCTTTGTATTTCATTGACCATTCTTGGGTAAGTTTATCAGCATTAGATGTTAAGTTACGAACTATGTAAATAAGTGTTCATGTTATGTAGCTTGAAAAGCGCTATGCGCACTAACTTTTATCTCTGTAGCCAAGAAACATATTACAGATCCCTTGATTTTTCAACAAGACAATTGGCAATTCTGTGTGAAAGTAGACGTTTGGTTACAGGAGTCCTCTAAAAGTAAAGAATGCAAAATGGAAAAAATGAAAGTCTAGTGTAAGAACAAAAACTATGAAAGAAGGAAGAAAGGAGGGACAAACGGGATGAGAGAAGTGAAGTATCGAGGGGTGAAAGGAGGATGAGAAAGAGGGAGGGAAGGAAACGGGGAGAGGGGGCAGGAAGGTGAAGCGAAGGAAGGATAGACGAACTGACATCAGAGCTGAACAGACGATGAAGAAAAGGTAACGAAATATTTGAGATTGAAAGAAATAAAGTAAGAAATAGAGAAAGGATAGGCAGAAGGTAAGAAGGAAGAATGATAGAAAGAGTGATGGAAGGGAAGAAAGAAGCTCTTTTGATTCTCATTTGAAGAACCAAAGGATACAGCTGTTAAGTGTACTTCTGAGAGATCCTCGTGTGATTCTTGCGTCTGGTATGTCTCATGATGGTTTCAGTTTAGGAGCAAGAAATCAAAAGAATATATGTCTCAGTTTTCAGCCATTCAACTTTTACTGACACAGAAAATCTACTTTGCCTGCACTTTACTTAGCATTGATTTATATTTATCTTATATGCATACTTATTTTGCTTTCTAATCTCTTTCCATAATAGCCATGTGCATATGTATCATGGAAACATAGGTTTCAATTAATCGTTTCCCGGTTTTTATCGATGCTCTTTACTGAAGTTATTTCAAATAATTTTGCGGATTTAAGCTGCTTAGAGATAAGTGCTTGAGTTTAAATAGAGACAGAATTGATATTTACTTGTTCCTCAAACTAGGAAATTACTTCTTTTGCAGAAATCTGTGTATGTTTTCTTTGAGCTAGAAATACCTTTAATTAACACCTGGGATGCTGAATATGATATTGCTTACGATGAATTTTGCCTCACAAGACTCATTTCATCTGCTTTTTAGTTGATAAAAAAAGAAACGTAGCTAGGTACAATGCCATCCTCGAAATATGTCATTTTGTCTTCATAGGTGAAACCATTTGTCAAGTGAACCGACTAAAACACATGTATAGAACTTGTTAGAACAGCTGACCTGAAATTATCGAAATGATTGGCTACAAGCTCAACTTAAACCCTAGACTTAAATTCAACCCTGGACTCAGCTTACTCTCTGTACTCAACTTAAATCCAGGACTAAACTTATGCAAGGCATTACGCAGAAGCTGTGCAGTAACACTTATTGTATTCTCAGTATTGCACCACACGACTGTTTTTACGAGAAATGGACTGGAAATCTCTGCTTTGGGCTTCGATCTACTGATTGGTATTAAATACTACGCGACTCAATGGAATTATCCTATAGCATTCTAATTGTACTTTTTGGCACTCGTACCAGGATGAGACTTCGAATATTTACTAAGATGAGAACGGGAATATATAGCCACATGTGAATACAGACAGTTTTCCGTCATTTTCCAACACTTTTTGCTCTAATGACCGCCGGGTGGGAAATATCGTATTCAGTATATTGCAAAATGTTTCCAAGTAATATTCAGGCCAGACTAGGAGCCTGAATATGCTCATTTATTACGAATTTTTAATTGGAAAATCCTTGTTGCAGAATGGTGCCCAAAGGATGCTCAACGCCAAATATCTCTTACATCTTTAACTATTAGCAAAGATACCGTAGACTCCCGAATTAGCCTCCCTCTCTCGAATAGGCTCGTGCTAGATGATGATGAAGACCTTGATAAAGACTATTGCTGAAGTTTAGGCTGTTCTTTTATTATCATGGAGAAAAGGAGCTTTGGCAATGAGCTGTTAATGCGAGATGTGTGAAGCTATTTGCCCCAAGCCCCCACCCAAAAGTATCCAAGATAAATAAGTCCCAGGGGGACTTACAGTATGTCATGATTTTATATTGAAATTGATAATCTTTTATTTTTGTTGTGTCCTACATTGTGCACTAATTACTTTTCTTGCTGCAATTGGCGTGAGGTGACCGCACTATTACACATAGATTGATACTCTCTCTCTTTATTTTAGGGATTTTTAGTGTCACTATTAAAAACTGGTCGTCTGTTGAGACTTTTCCGTATTGCCCGTCGCATAAGCAGATATATAGAGTATACAGCGGCACTGCTCGGACTCCTCATGTTCTCCTTTGCCATGCTGGGTCACTGGTTCGCTTGTATTTGGTACGTTATTGGCTACGAAGAGTTCAAAAGAAAAGAGATGAATGGATGGCTATATGGCTTAGGTACTGTTTTGTCAATTGCATGACATTTACATTACATGTTTTCTCTTTCAGGTAATAGAATACTGAAGAGAAATTACGTAGAAAGCAAATATAATCTAGATATTGAACATAATCATTTGTTTATTAGTCGTAGTATGATGTAATGAAGTTCATGACAGCCAATCAGCAGAGGTTACACCTTTGAGCTATTAGTTGGGTATTCAATATCTGAAATACGTTAAAGTAATACTAGATTGTAATATTTTGCAGGAGATCAAATGGGTAAGCCGTATACAAATAGCAGCTTGGCAACTGGCCCTTCGAAAGGAGAAGCGTACATCAGTTCATTGTATTTCATACTCACGAGCTTGACAACTGTTGGGTTTGGAAATATTGCTCCTAACACTGCTGCTGAAAAGATCTTTTCTGTGGTTGTACTTTTATTAGGAGGTAAGGTAATTAACGTTAGATAATGCTATAGCTTTTCATTTCAAATAATTCAAATATTTAAGTACCGTTCTATAAGTTCAATGATCGTCGATGATAAACTTAAATACTTGAAAACTAACCACTCATTTATTTACGGATACGTTTTTCTAGGTGATATGATGTTGCCCAATGCGTATTGCTCTAACTATGTAGGCTTAGAAGTATGCAATCATGCAACAAACAAGTGCACTTTACTCCATATCAAACATTTGTGACTAAAATGCATTTAAAGGAGTAAATTAATATATACTTTTAAGTGTGTATCGTGTAATCCCAAGGGAATAATACAGACAATTCACTTTCTTCACTTTCTTCACTTTCTTCACTTTCTTCACTTTCTTCACTTTCTTTCTTCACTTCACGCTTCAGTTAATGTATGGGGCTTAAGTGCTTTTTATTGGTCACATTCTCTGCTCTAGTAAGTATATTTCCTAACCAAACATGATATACTCAGCAAGTTCCCACTGTTTCTGATGGATGAATCTCATGTAATAGAGCTTTACATTACGGGCTATTACAGCCCATGAAGTGAAGGATTCTCAGTCCCTTTTGCAAAGACTGTCGTAGATCTCAAAAATTCAGTATTGAACTTAGGTATCTTTTTGAACTTTCGACCTCTAATTTCTTATAAACCACTTTTTTCAATGAAACTATGTGTAATGTGTAGTTTTGAAATTCCTGATAGGCTGGTAGGACGATGGGAATATTCCTATGGCAGTTTCCATGTTAATTAGAAGTTCCTTAACGATTTGAGGAGGTGCTCTGCAATTTGTTTAAGTTAAAAAACTACTGCATTAAAACTTTCTTTGAGATTGACCACTCTTTCCGATGTACACTCCATGCGATGTACACATACTGTCCAGCCTAGTTTTGCGAATTTAGTTTTCTTTTCAGTTCCGGTGCAGTTTTTTGTAAAGAAGCGCTAGTGCAAAACCTAATTAGCATATTTCGGATTTTGTTTCAGCCATGCTACCGCATCCCACGACCGCTGTTGCTGATAGGTGTATTATCCCGTCCAGACGATTTTGCAGCCCCGCACACTTACGATGCTCTGTTTTTAGTCGCTGACGACAAAAACCGTGAGGTTTTCCTATTCGTAAACCAGCGATTTATGTCGGTGTGTACTAGGCATAACACTGTTTCTCATTCCATGCGCTTGTATAGTTGTTGGAATATGAACATGTTTGGATTTTAGGAGCCCTGCTTCCTACCTGTAACTTCACTTTGTTCTGGTATTCAATGAAGACTCTTTTCATATAAGAACATTTTTATATGAGCAAGCTTCAAGCATCAAAATTTACTGTAAATTAAGAACAAATTAAGAACAAGTTGAGAGTGAAGCATGGTTGTAAAATGTGTTCTTAGACAACAATGCATACGCTTTCCAACAACATATTGACATGAAATGTCATTTCCTTGTTGGCCTGAGGAGAATTGACAGCTTTGTCACTTCTCCTCTTTGATTTTCGTAAATTAGTTACTCCTGGCGAAACTAGTAGTCACTGTGTTAAGATAGTATATTTATAATTGTTTGTAAACATTTTTTACGAAAAATTTTAATTTGCAAGAGAGACCACCTCAGATGTCACATTTGGCCAACTGCTAATGGGCTCTCTATCTTTATATCTGTAAGAACGTGTATCTTTCATCTGCTAATGTCATTAAAAAAAATACCAGTTTCATAAACATCCTATGTTGTCTTGTATATTTTCTAATGTTTTAATTGCCTACACCCCAAAAGTTGAAGAACAAGTTAAGAACAAGTTAAGAACAATTCAGCCTCAAAATCATTGGTAAAATTAAGAACAGTCAGCATGAACCTCGAATTTACTGATCCTTATAAAAGAAAGAGTGTAGCAGTCGTTAGTAAGCGTTGGGGAAGTTGCTTCTCAAAATTGTTGACACACGAAAGCCTTATCTGTGTCATTCTCAAAGGCAGTTATGTTTGTATGTTTTCCCACAGGATTGCAGCTTTGTTTGAGCTTTTTGTTAAATACCATACTTTTGTACTTTCAGCGCTGATGCAGTCAGCCATATTTGGAAACATGACAGCTGTTATTCAGAAGCTATACGCCGTCAGGGCTCGTTTTCATGCCAAGGCTGCTGAAATAAAGCAGTTTGTGAGGCTGCATCGAATTGAGAACGATTTAAAACGCAGAATAGAAGATTTCTTTCTGACACACTGGTCCGTTAGCAAAGGAGTAGATTCTGATGAAGTAGGTATCTCTCTAAGCAAGCTTCATAAACAACAGGGCAATGCTATTGTTTTTAGAGTTCTCATGGGATGATATGAGATCTTTAACAGGTTAATTACTAATATATGAAATATGGTTCATCAGATGGGAGATAAATGGCTGCGTTGAATACAGATCAGATTATATATCATAGCCCAGAGCTTTTACTTTAACTGTGTCCTTTGTCGGTATTCGATAGTGCGTGGGTGTCCTTTTTTCACTGAGGAGTTCTCGTAAGCTCTGCGAAACTTGAAGTAGAATGGTAGAAAAAATCTAGAATATGATTATTAGTATGATCTTGCTTTGGCATAGTCACAGACATATCGATTCTTTAACAAGTTATATAGTGCTGAAATATTTCACTTTTGAGTCGAATTCGTCGCAAAAGCCATCTCGTTCTAAAGCTAAGTTGATAATGACGTAGTTGGTCCTTCAGATCGGACGAGTTGTGGCTGAATTATGATCAATCGCACCTGCCTCGCCGTTTTTTCAACGTAAATGTACTGTGATGGACGACACTCGTCCGTAAATTATTTATCAGCTCTGGCTCATTTTCGTGCACAATCATGCTTTATCAATAATTGATCTACTATCAATCAGATGACTGCCATACAATATGCATAGAGAAATTTCCGGTGTAGCTCAGCGCCTTCCCTGTGGAGAATTATTAAGCACTACTTTAAACGAAATAACATGCACTTCTATACTTTTATCCGTATTATTTCCTCCATGAAGAGTCTTATCCTGCTTTGTGCGTTCTGATAAAAGTGTTAATGAACATGGCCCGTTTCGTAAATAACTTTTCTTTGATTGCCCGCAAAACACCTTCGATGGTTCTAGATTCTGAAGTCACCTGGTCTTCAGAAAAGTACTGAATATTCTGTTTTTCTCTTTAATTTGATCAAGTTCTTTTGATATCTCCTTCCGAGGAATGTCGCCTTCCTTACGCTGCTACGTAACATAATTTTCAACACAAAACCTTTTCAAGCTGTCTCGAATGCTCTTTAAGAAGCAGCTGAAAATGATTTCTTATATTCTTCGTTTCTCTGATCAAAGTTGTCTGTAATTAGCAATCGTAAAAGACCCTCTCTGTCTATTATTTAGATTTTGTGGGATCTCATTTTACCATTAAATTTTGAACAATAGTAAAACCTTGTGCACTCTAAAAGAGTATCACTTTCGTACTTGCAGATGTTGGAGTCCTTTCCAAGTGAACTGCGAGCAGATATATGCTTGCACATGTACAAGAATTTCTTAAGTATTCCCTGTTTTTCTGACGCAAGCAGAGGCTGCTGGCGATTGCTTTCACTAAAAGTAAAGAGAGCGTATTTTGGGCCAGGGGAATTGATACTGAAAGAAAGAGATGCAATCGATGCAATATTCTTTGTCAACAGTGGGACAATCGAGATTGTTCAGAAGGACTGCATTGTTGCTATACTTGGTAAGAGTCGTACAAATACTTACTAGTTATTCAATGAAGTGTAGTAGATAGTCATGTATTGTGTTTGCACTGCAACCGGTGGCACCAGCCTCGAAAAGAAGAGATTCTAAGTTTTCATGGTTGCTTGAATTGGAAGGTAGCACGTCTACTTTGTCAAAAGGAGTTGCGGATACAATCCATTTAGAAATTTCAATGTTACGCCCTTCATTAATGCGCTCTTAAGTCTAGAATAGACCCCCCGCCCTCAAGAATAACTTTCTGAAATATTCCTATTAGGATATGTTTGTCACAACCTACCTTTATTGAATTCTGAACCAGAAGTGTAGTGGCCAATATTTTCAGTGGAAATATTTTCAACTTTGTGGAGAATATGTAGGTTGAAAATCGAACAATATACTGGGTTACTTTTAACTGTAGCTGAAGCCTTCGTTTGCTTGTTAATTTGCTTACAATTCCCCTTTATTGGTCCACTAGTTATTTAATCTTAAACGTTGTTGGGTCCTTCTTTTATTGCTTCCTCATTTGTATTCTGGAGAATAGTTGGCCCTAATGAAAATTGAATATCAACTACTGCATACGTCATGTCTGCAATATTGTGTCAGATACATTATATATTGTTTTATTAAACCGTATGAGTTACCGGCTGCAAGAACTGATGCCAAGAATATTACATGAAGACCGGATTTTTTAAAGAGATTTTTTTCAAAGGCTGCTTCTTTCCTAGGATTTTTATAGTTTCTCTCTAGTACTTATATCAATTGCACACCACATTAGACCAGAGTATGTTAATTGAAAAGCCTCTACGATTCCCATATCACGGTAGTTGTAAATCAGATTTACTTTCGCTTGATGAAATTGTGCAATCCAGTCATTGTTGCTCTTTAGCATCTCATTTGAATTGAGCAGCAAACATAGTGCATTACTTTACCTTTCAGCAGACATTGTTGTAAACTGTGAAGACAATCTCTAGTAGAGTATATACTGGAATTATTGTAGTTTCACTTTTATGGCATTCTTTAAGGGTCTGGCGATTTGTTTGGCGACGATGTTTCCCGGAGAACGCCAATACGTCGTTCAAATGGAGATGTTCGTGCATTGACATACTGTGATCTACTGTATTTGACAAGGGAAAATTTTCTTGGTGTTGTGCACCTTTATCCCGATTTCGCTGAATCATTTTCTCAGAAGCTTGAAATGACATTCAATCTAGGAATGAAGGAGGTAGGATGTTGCTTTACAATCGATGGAAATGTTTTGAAATATCTTCTTAGGCGACACCAGTGATTCATATCATTCTAAATTTAGCAGAACCGGTCATAGAATTTTTTCTTTATACATTCAATATAAAAAGCTACATAAACATTACTAGAACTCGTAGGCGTTATTCATCATTTAAAAGCTTCAGGGAAATGAGCTTGAGACCATAATACTCTTGCCAGGATTTCAGACCATGAAACACGCACGTGACTATAACTGAAAATCAACAATTGAAAATTAGCTTCTAGAACTAACCAATGCAATCACGGTTTCGTATTCAATTTTGGTACTTTTTGCTCATATTCTTTTTGCAATTGCTTAATCTCCATGGATCAATATTCCACAAATACCTCTCCTTGTGAACAGAGGGAAAACTGAAAGTCACATAAAGTGACACCACCCTCCTTTAGTAGAGAGGCTGATTCTAAAATCTTGACACTAAAGGAATTAGGAACTGGTGTGGAATTGACTAATCTCCTATACCTCTCTACTTTGATTCAAGATCCTTTCTTATCAATCGCTCAATATTCATTCACACATTTTCAGAGAGACCTTTCGACTTGTGGTGCCCTTGATTCTATCACTGAAGGCGATGAAGAGGAAGAGGAAGCAATTACCGAATCTGCTGATGAAGAGAACCAAGAAGATACATCTCTTTTGCAAGGTATGGTATCTCCACCAAGCCCCCCTCTCCCCCTGTGGCAGCAGAAACTTCGAAGTAGGGAACGTGGATTAAGTAATCCTATGACTGTTTCACCTACTTTAGAGGAACGCTTGATGCGAATAAGCAGCGACAGCAATAGCAGTAGTTCTGATATGGAGGATTCTGGAAAGCAAGATATCCCATTTGATGATACTCAGCAGGGCTTTGAGTGCCTTGATGAGCTTGACCTTGAAATGAAGACGAATTACCCGGAGATGAATCGTACAACGGCAAGCCTCGGTTCAGGGCTTTTTGCCCAAAATCTACAGTTAGAGACATCTTTTTGTGATACAACGACTGACAAAGATGATGAAGACTATGGTGATCGGACAAATGATGGTAGTGCAACACAAGTTCAAATGAATACTGTCATTACAGAAAGTACTAATTCTCTTTTGCAAGGCTTTGGTCGAATAGAAAAGCCGATTTTTGCAGACACTTCTCAGTCGAAGCTATCGGAAGGTAGCGATAAGTCAGCAACTATAATTGATAATCCATATTTTATGAATAACTATGAAAATGGAAGTAGCAATACCAATTTGCATAATGATTCCAGTGGTACAGGCGATATGGAGCTGAGGGTAGAGGCAGATAAAGTACCATCCATTATGTGTCGAAGCCGGGCAAAGCATCGGTATAGCCTTCCGGAATTAGCCAACCGGCCTATCTTAAGATATAGTGCAACAGCTGGGAGGCAGTCAGCTGAAATGTGTAGAAGCTCTTCTTTTTCAAACTCTCGAAGAAGACAGTGTGGAGTTCTTCGAAAGTCGCGGTTAATAAATGAAAAAAGTGATGCATTCGAGCCTTTGCCCGAAGATCGTCCGGTGTTGAACGATGAAGATACTTTTGATTGTAAAACCGACTCAACTTACTTAAACAGGGAGAAAAGATATTCTTCTGATATGTCTTGGGATGTGCTTGGAAACTCTCAAAGAAATGGTGAAACAGCATCGGTGAAGAGTGTGGAAGACGACAATGGCGAAGATGAACTTAGTCCAGGCATTAAAACATTACAGTTACCAGGGCAAACAGTTGAAAGGATGAGTTCAGGAATATTTTCAAGAGATCACTCAGATAGCGATTCGGACTCAGAAAGTTCCATTTGTGGCACAGGCCGCCATAGGCTTAGTAAATCAAGTCAGTATTCTGGTCAAAATGGAATGGACCAAGGAGTAGCATTTCACAATACGTCGGATGGCTCTGTTCCTGTTATGAGTGCGAGAAAGAGAAGATTGAGTAACGTTGACTTAAACCCCACCATGTCATCAAATTATGAAGTAGAATATCTAACGGAAATGAGACTTGAATTGACAAATGAAGTTCGTAGCACAAGAAAATCGTTGGAAGGTATAGAGAAAGTTCTTGTGCCATCGAAGAATGGCAACAGCTTTTTAAACATAGGTTGTTTAGCGGAAGACTTAACTGAATCGAAGGCAGCTGTTGAGGATGTGTCGCTGAAAATTGACCACCTCAGTAACGACGTCAGTGTGCTAAAGAAAGAAGTCAGATCTCTAACTGCATTGGTTCGTTTGTTAGTAGAACAGCAGAATTCTTTAAGATAACTGTTTGATAGCTTTTGGTAACAGTATTTTTCACAGGATCCAAATTTGCTTTCTGTTGGAGCAGGATATTAGAATTCCAGTTATTATGGGAGTTTAGATTATTGTCTCTGCATTTTGTTTTATGTATGAAATTACCTATACTTTGAAGACGAGGTATGATCAAAGTCAGATTTAAAAACTACTTGTAGGCTTATTACGAGGGAGATAAGAGTAGCTTCTTTTGAGTAGTGCTTTGACAAAGTGCTTGTGATAGAAATAGTATGCATTGAGATTAGTAATAGCTATCTGAACAATGAAAGAGTGACTGAATGCGACGGAGGCTTCTTTTATTACAAACACTAGTACTTAGATAAGACAGAGAAATCATTGTATAGCACAATTGAAGTTTAACTGATTTTCTTTGGCTATTTGTGAAACAATGTGCAGTTACTTCGAAAAATGCAGCAAGTGCCTCCATATGGTGGAATCTCTCTATCTACACTAGAATTGTTCTTGTATACCTTAGCTACCTCCATAGAAAACCACAAATTGTGTCCATAATGGTGTTTTATTTATGTTCAGTTTATTTCTTATTGATAAACACACCGGTATTTTGTTGAATTTTGTCAAGCGTCTTGGTCATTAAATTTGTATATTTAATTTGTGCTAAGGTAAAATTTTGCTTTCATAGAAGGATAGGGTTTTGTATTTATCCCTGGCAAAGAGTTTTTTCTCGAACTTCACATATTTCTTGTTTCCATAGCTTTATTGGTCCTTCATTTTGAAATAAAAATGATAAGATATTCCCGCCGTCCAATTATTCCTCTATTCATATGATTTTTGTGTTTGTGAATAGGTTTGATATCTACATCTGCTATTAATGCTGTTTCTTTCTGTAATTTTCTGTCCTGCATCTTCCATATTGTCCAGTTTTTCGATTTTCTCTACCTTGATTCGTTCGGTCCTTGATCCATGATGCGTTCGACCTATGGTTCATTATTCGTTCGACCCATGATCCATGATTCGTTCGACCAATGATTCATGATTCATTCGATCCATGATCCATGATTCGATGGATCCATGATCCGTGATTTGTTCGACGAATGATTCATGATTCATTCGATCCATAATCCATGATTCGATGGATCCATGATCCATGATTCGTTCGACCAATGATTCATGATTCATTACATCAATATCATGTCATGCTGATACAAAAGTTCTGATTTACTCTTTTGTGGGAATTTGCACTGTGTTAGTATTCATTCTGCTCAATTACACTCAAAAAATATGAAAATCATCATATTAGTAGCACTATATAGAAATTTTGATGTTAGCATTACAATATGTGTTCAGCTTTTGTCTTTTCTGTATAAAGACCAAGACCAAACTATGGTCCTAAAGCTTAGAAAAGTCCAGTCATTTGTCAGGTTATTGATAGAGCTCTTCTAGGACGAACGATGTTTCTAGTTGTACTATTTTTCTGGACTTCTTTAATCTCATATTTCCAGAGATCTTTGTTACATACGTATTCATTTTTCGTTTATTAAGGCCCAAGGCTCTGACAATGACAGGGACAAGAGTCGTTTTATTATCATCCTCTGATTCATTTATTTAATTTATTAAGGCGACATTTACAAATGCATACTTTGAGGTATCTTGCCCCTTATTTTAGTTCATAAAATCTCCGTTGCGTTACCTGGTTGTAACCTGATACCTATCACTTTCATACGAACATGTGCACTGCTTGCAGTTGTACTGCTCAGACCTTAGGATTTAATGCATGAGCATTGTAATTCTGAATACCATGTATCCACAGCCTGCGTTGTTTTTATTTATTGTATTTGATATCTATATTTATAACGTTTGGGTATTTAATTTTCAATAATATTTACCTGGTTAGAATTAGAGCCTTAAACACTTTGAAGACCATATAGCGATCTCTTGTAATTACGCTGTATTGTATCTATGTCAGAAAATTGTTCTTTAGAATTTTATACACTAGATTTAACATGTAACTTAATCCAAAGCAATCAATATGAAATTTTTTCTGCTATGTTTTTCTTGGCTCTCTGCTCTTTTTGGTTCTCTGTGATGGCCAAATCAGGCATTATTAACCTCTTTCTTTTGCTCAGTCATAATCTGCCATGCTACATTTTGCTGCTAGATAAGTTAAAAGAAGAATTTACAGGTTGGACAAGTTAAGATCCGTAATATAGTCAGTCATTTAGTGGGATACTGCCAACTTTGACCTGATGTAAAAATAATGCTAGACTTTTTGCGGTATTAGAGGGGTTATGTCTGAACGATTTTCAACTTTCATGATTCTTAGATATAAACTGACGCCAAAGCGTTATGTTTTGGGAGATGTAGCATGCGATCTTTATCTAGGAGGTGCAGAGCAATAAGTACCGACAGAGATCCTGATGGAATTGGTAGTTTATCAACACGAACCCATGAAAAGTTACGGTAGTGAAATAGGAGGACCCACCAAGACTGGGTGAATGGCTTAGCAGGCATCTCAATGACTAAACATTGATTACATGGTATAGTGCACAAGCGTGGATCCCGGGAAAGTCGACAGTGAAAATTGAAATATTCTTCCAACAAGAGCCTTGACTCGTGGCAACCATCTCCAGTTCTTCAGGAGATTTGAATAATGTATCAACAACACATTATTGTAATAATAACTACGTGTGGATCACGAATTATTTGAGGAAGAAAACTAATTGAAGAGCCTGATAGCAACATTATCATTGTCCACGGGGGAACAAACGACATGATGAGTCATAGTCTGTATTTAGGTAGATTCATACCTATATGGAGTACGCTACAAAGCCATAAGTATTAAACACACTTGCACTTAACATTGGTTGTTTCTTACAAACAAACAGAATATAGAAACAAAAGAAACACTCACCAGCAATAAGATCGGATACCGAAACTTACATCAAAGAATTAAGGATCACACCGCTTTGGATTTTGCCATCGGTTGCCATAGTAAAAAAACTATGTTCATCTAACCGTTCCTCGACACTTATTGCTTACTTTCTATATCTATGCCTACAATTTTCTTTCTTATTTAGCTTGATAATAATGCCAGGATCACATAGAAGCGCCGTTCAGCAAAATCATTCACGATAGCATTTATTTCTACATTCATCGGATTTCATAGCCTCTATGATGAATTTTAGAACCAAAGCAACAAAAAAGAACCATTTCACTTGACTTAAAATTTATTTACGACACATTCCTTATAAAAAACGAATCCTTATAGGAAAATTCGAATAGACGTTTCAGACCTTTTCTGTGAGCATTTATCATCAGCATGGATGTATAAAATTACTTTAATAGCTTTCAGAGAAATAAGCAAATAAACGTCAAGTAAAAGAAAGGGGTAAACAGCCATTACAAACAATGTAAGAGGGAAGCACGATAATTATGAATTAAGATAAGGACGGTCCTTTAAGGATAAGTAAACTTGCATGCATGAAGAAATCCATGTTGTTATTTGCTTGACTGTTATACCGGCCAAGTTTACCAATGGTGTAAAGCACTCCCTCACTATTGAGGTTTTGATATTACTGTCAGAGAATCACTCAGAGTTACACGTGTCTAAGCTTAGTTAAAGTTACGATCTAACTGCATAATTGATAGTGGAACACAATAAAGTAACATCAAAATACCATGACAATATCGTTAGGGCATGAAAACAAAGCAAAACTTGTTCTCGTATTTATGTACAAATGGTTACCTCCCCCCCCCCCTGCAAAACTTGTTCTCGTATTTACGTGCAAATGTTTTAGCTCCCCCTGCAAAATTTGTTCTCGTATTTGTGTACAAATGTTTACCTTCCCCCTGCAAAACTTGGTTTCGTATTTATAAAGAAACGTTCACCTTCCCCCCTGCAAGCTATGCCCCTGGTTCCGTCTTCCTCTTTACAGTGGCTTTAGGGACCACTGATGACTATCCCTAACCCTATGCGAATATCTATGTCAAAACCGAAAGGTAAGCTGTGTTACGTACATGGTTACGTACTTGTTACCAATCCTCTTGCAGTACAAGACGGTACGGACGGTACTCATAAAGAGGCCTAATTTTATAGGGCACTAAGTTCCACTACGATTGCCTGGAAACAGCAGAAGTCGAAATGCCTCCGAAAAAGAAGCAGGAGGCAAGTAAAAAGACAGTAGATAAAGCTAAGGAAAAGATCATTGAGGTATGTTTTATTCTTTTTATTATTGTTTCCAGGATTATGTCGGAAGGATGAAAGTATGGTTAGGCCTTCGCATGCCCACGTTAGTTTTACACAGTATCAGCAGCACTTTTCAAGTCGCCCTAGAAACTTTTGGATATCAAAGATCATTTTTACTTAGACCCATCTCAAGCCACAATTTTTTTATTTATAAACCATAGAAGCATTAGGAGCTCAATTGGCTTCTTACTGAAGCCACTTGCTGTTTCCCCTACGTAGAAAATAGGTTTAAATATATGTAAATTCTTAATCATGTCACACAAGTCAAACTAGATAAACATGAAAAATTACATCATTCTGCATAGGTTTTTTAAAACTCGCGTAAACAATAGCCTATAGGCATCCCATTAATTCTGTTCATCAGTTCAGTTCATCTTATTTTTTCAATTCCACAACATACACAATCCATGTCTGTAACCAACAGTAAATGAAGCAGGTTGTAAGTGCAAATAACAGTAAACATAAATACATAGCAATAATCGATTAATGCTCAGAAACTTGACATATAATTCAGAATTGAGCAATATGTCATACTTAAGGGCAGATGTGCAGTTTAGGGTAACAGCCAAATCGCGTAAATTCTATACGAAATTACTCCTTACGATAAAGACAGTTGAAACAACTGATAAAGAGTGTGGTTCTACTTACTAGTTACTTATTTACTCTTATTTTTCCCTCGATCAACATTGAAATCCTTTTGTCTATTAAGAAACTTCCACCAATCCTATAACTAACACTAACCCTGACCCTTACCCTGCACAAAACCCTAACCCTGACCCTAACCTGAACCCTAAGTAATTGGTAAGTAGAACTGCACTTTTTATCGTTTGTTTCGACTGTCTTCATCGTAAGGAGTAATTATTTCGTATAGAATTTAACTTGCTTCAGTTCTTCCATCTGAAAACTAATAAATGCAAAAGAATAATTTTGATCTATGTTTTTGAAACAAAGAATAATAGAGCAAAGGTATCATATAAATGCATTTTACAGTGAGACTGGAAACTTTTTTGTGAGATATCCTTGGTGGCATTTGTGTTAATAGTAAACAGATTACTCCCAGATTATATCCCAGAACTTTATCCACAGAATCATATAATTTTTCTGATTATATCACACTGTCTTTCATCTTCTGTCATAAACTGTTTAATACCTATGATGAAAATATGTATACATATGCCAATATTCATGAAAGCCATAAGCATATAACTTTTCATACCATGCATGAATTTTAGAGTGTAAATGCCCACGAAATTGATTGTTCAAGTATTACTTATTGGGAGATTACCTTTTTCTTACTCAATGTTTAATCCTAATAGCAATGGAGAAGTTTTTGATTGTTTATTTGAAGTATAGGTTTGATAATTTTCTTTTATCAAGGATAAAACATTTGGTTTAAAAAATAAAAAAGGGAAGAAACAGCAGACTTATATAAAGAATGTCACACAGCAGGTATGATGAATTTTATTGAGATTTTATAGTGGATTGTGATAGAAAAGTTGCTTATATATTATGAAGTTATTTTTGTAATTTTTGTTTTCTTTTGTGATGTGTTGGCTATATATACAGAAATATTAGGAACAACTATTTTAGATAAATGATTGGTTTATATTCCTAATTTCTAGTCGCTTACATTATAGGGATGTGAGTCAGTGCTTCCTATAAACTGCAATGTTCACTGAGTGACATGCTTTGTTGATCAGTGTTAGTCTTATATCAGTATCTGAGATGCAGAAAACATGGTGATACAGAGAGGAGATGCTGTTGTTGTGGTACTCTGACTCTTCTCAGACTGGAATTTACTTACAGATAGCATTAATATATACATAAGTAGAGAACAACCCAAGATAGACACACATTACATAAAGGAAGGGTTAGGAGCTTGTTGTTAGTAGATTACTGAACAGATTTGTGGGGTGATGATTGCATAGAGAACAATAGAAGAGGACTGACCAGTTGTGTGATGACAGGAGTAACACAAGGTGATATCCATGGTGTGTGAAGTATGTTGTGAGTAGCTGGTTGAATGAATGAAAAGAAGGATAACTAGCATTGAATGAGAAATCACCTAAGTGTGCAATGTTTACATTCACTACAATTCTTTAGTGAGCCTTACCAGGTGGTAACTTTTTAGTGTAGTATAAGGTGGCTGTATTTGCATAATTTTGTATTTTGGCTTTTGCAATGAAATATTTAATTTGGAAAGCTGCCTACTGTTTAACAGGAATAGAAATGTCTGAAATGCATCTTAAATTTTCCTTTTAAGGTTAAACATGGAGGTAATCCAAGTGCAAGGAAAGTAAGTTTTGAGAAATTGTATCAATTATATATTTTGCATTATTTTGCTCATTGAATTCTTTATATATATATATATATATATATATATATATATATATATATATATATATATATATATATATATATATATATATATATATATATATATATATATATATATATATATATATATATATATATATATATTATATATATATATATATATATATATATATTAACTAATTGGGAGGGATAGGACACGTGAAAGTTTCTGGCAACATAAGCTGGACACTTTCACACCCCGGGGTCTTAATGTTAAGGAAGTAGATGCATAGGATTATTATTTATTTGAGTTGGCTGGTTTATTCGATATGTCTTCACTATTTATTCTCCTCTTTTTATTTTATGTCATGGTTTATACTTTCATTTAGCTATGCTTGTCTATTATATTATTTATGTCGCACCTTTCTTTGCTAGATCTCCCTCCGTTCAATATCGTCCTTTGTAGGTCATATTGGGTTTCCTTTTCATTTTATGTTACTTCACACCCACTTTGTTCTCGCATGGCTTTCTTTCTACCCCACTGGGACGGTAGGTATCAGCTTCTCCAACACCCTTTTCCCTTATGCCAAATATAATTCCCCTTACATTCAATTTCAAATGCTATCCATTGTAAATCCAGTTTCATTGTGTAAAGTGCTCTATTGTCGTAAGTTAATTAGATATTGTTCCTTTGTTTTTATCGTTATGCATGCACTGTATGTACCGGGAATGTTATAACTGATGAAGGCTTGTGCCAAGACGTTTTAAGAGTTGGAATTTTTTCTTGAGGGTCTATATATATATATATATATATATATATATATATATATATATATATATATATATATATATATATATATATATATATATATATATATATATATATATATATATATATATATATATATATTTCTATTTATATTTATATTTATATTTATATTACAGTAGCAGTATGATACATAGAGTATTATGGGTGTGCTACAGATATGTTGAAGCTAGTCAAATGCAATCAGAGTCATCAAATTGATTTTGGTGACAGTAAACAAGATCATACTCATTTATAGTGGATTAGTCAATTGGCCACCCATGATTTATATGAAAGATTGCATTTGCATATATAGTTTAAATTAGGGTTTCAATCGCACAGCTTGTTGGTCATTTGAAGCCCACATGATGAAATGTGGCCCACAGTACAATAGAAAAGTATATAAATGATAATGTAGCTTGTGAGTTATATTTCAATGGTATCTTGCCACACACTGCTTGATGAAGGCTCAATTTTGTGAAAATAGGAACAGTTCATGGCACCTATGCATTTGCCAATGTATCATTGCATAACCACTGCAGACTTTCTTTATCACACTCTTTCATATTTGGGCATTGTGACTTAATGTTGGATGGAGTGAAAGTTGATATTTTGTATCCAGTATCATATTGATTTTATAGAGGCTTTTAGGTACTGTTTTTGTGGAATAGCTCATGTTACCTTTCCTCGTCTGGACTCTGTCTCCTATGGCCCCTATGTAATTTGAGTTTGAGACCCCTGTTTTAGATTTACTGATTTGATGTTAAATCATTTGATTAGTGTTGTAGATATCCATTATTTTATGTTAAATCTCTTTTTTCTATATCTAGTTGGAACAAATGAAAGAGTCAGAGAAGGTAAGAATGTAGGGTTGCATATTGTAGTTTATGTATTATAATGAAGTAAAGATGCTTCCTTAGCAAAGATGATTTAGAAGATATGTGAGGATTTTTTTATTTACAAGTTGAAATTTTGAAAACTCTATTGCAGCCCTTTCAATGAGTAGATTTGACACACACTACCAATTGCCCATGTGGGATAGTTTGCGCATGCTGAACATTCAATTGTTAGAGCTTTCCTCAGTACTTGGATGTATATATTTTTCATAAAGCTTGCACAAGGGACAAATTGAGCACATGAACTGAGCTGGGTGCGTCAGCATTATTGCAAGCATCTAATTGAGAGGCCTGTATTAATCGATTTTATGTTTCCCAATCATTTTTTGTTTGAGTTTTCTTTCTATGATATGTTTCACTTCATTGCACCATTAGCTGTCATTCAAAAAGTACATAATAGTAGGGGGGTGGATGGGTATGTGCCAATTTTTTGACAAACTGTTATGAAAGATATAGGGGTTGGGGGTATCAAATTACTTTTGTTATGTAACGCCAAAATTTTAGTGCAATGTTTTTACTTTTTCACTTTTTGATAAATGCTTTCTAAAAATACTCAAATAAAGAAAGAGTTTAAGACCTTATGGAGCTTGCATTGTGCATTATTTTGAAATTTGAGTGATTTTGAGTCTTAATCTTAATTTTGAGTCTTAATGTTTTTATAGAATATATAGGCCTTTCAGTGAGTAAATTAGATGCGCGCTGCCAATTGTGAGTGTGGGGTCATTTGCGCATACTAAACATTCAATTGTGAGAGCTTTCCTTAGTACTTGGATGTATGATTTTGATAAAGGGGGCAAGAGCAGCAAATTGAGGGCATAAACTAAGCTGGGCGCATGCCTGTGCACTCCCACATGGTCACATGTCTCATTGAAAGGCCTGAATATATTCTTTTAAAAGATGTGAGGATGGCATTGTGGAGGGAGGGCTTTTTGCCATAATGTTACATAGCAAGGAGGGGGTGTCAGCTTGAGTGACCAGTCTGTTACATACACTGATATCTTACATATGGGGGTGCTGGGGGTCAAAATAATGACATTTTCCATTACATACTTTTTGATCAACCTATTTAGTATAATACCCATTATGTTATTGCCTTTGAAATACAGTAGAATCTTGTTAAGTCATACTCTTGATGGAGATGGGAAATTTGTCCAAGTTAATAAAGATCTGAGTTATTAAGCCTCTTACTAAGGTGAGTTTTTGTGAAAATATATGAAAAGGCCTTACTTACCAAAATTATGCTTAGTCATCTTGAAAGTGTTGATGTTAGTGAAATACACAATCATATTCCTATAGACCATATTAAAGGTTTAAATATATATAACTATAATTTTCACTGCTTTTTGAAAAAGTTTGCAATTTTCACCTGTTTCATGGAGTGATTAAGCTCTATTTCAGTTCAGGAGGACATCTACAAAGCTATCACTCCTATTTCACACTTTCTGTGAAAATTGAAAAGTTGGCAAGTGTTTCAATAGCCTATTGAATTTTTTTTGTTTTCCTCTACTTCATAGTAAGTCATAGATTTCCCTTATCCATCCAGACAATGTCTGTTGTTGAAATTCATGTTTCCACAAGGTTGCAGCACACATTTCTCCCATGTAGGCATCTCTTTAAATATTTTGTACTGTTCTGTTATCATTCACATGTATAGCCTACACTTTCCTGTGCTAATCAAGGACTTGTCTGAAAATTAATAAAACATCTCAAGAAAAACTCAATTGAAGAGGAATGCTTGAGCATTCAACACTTGTAAACCTTTTGCATATTCATTTCCAACAAAACTTTCAAACATTCAAACATTTCAGAACAATTGAGTAGATAGTCCAAGTAAAGAATAATAGTTTGGGCAAGGGGACATATAGAATTGGTATGTCTAAGTGAAGGTCTAACTTATAAGGGCACTTCCTTATTTACTAATGCATATTGCCCAGGATAAACATTGGTAAATTTTTCATTAGTATACTGCTGTGTACATATTTGTTTGCTAATCAGAAGTTTTGAAACTGACTTTATATACATTGTGAAGACTACCTTGTTGCCATGGCAAGAAAAGAGTTTGAATACATGTTAAAAACTGTTTACTTCACACGAGTCTTCACGATCTTCCAACACACTAATATAAGTGTTTAACAGCCTTTCTATGAAAACATGTTTCAACTCTCTTGTCCTCTTCAGTTTATAACTGCAATTGTTTGGTTTATAACTGATGAGGACCACAGCATTGAAACATGTTTTTGTAGAAAGGCCATTGCACAATGTTCTTTGTGTGTTGAAAGAATATGAAGACTCATGTGGAGTAAACAGTTTTGATCATGCACTTTATATACAACACCAGTATAATAGAACCACTAAGAACACAAGCTGTTAAGTAGAATGAAAGCTAGCTTATTTTGGTTTTGCCACATTTACCTAGATAATTCAGAAGTACTAATGGTTTATGTAGTAAACTTACATGATATATGTTATGTTTCCCATCTTTTATTACCAGTCTTTGATTCATACCAATATAGTTGGTTCTGAGTTTTTTTCTATGGTATCTATGTGCAAGCAAACCTATTTGATATGTATGTTTGTTTTTTTTTTAATTACAATATTCCTGATGTCTATAAGGCAAGCTTATGTAATTTTCACATTTAACTTGTAACTTTAATGATCATTAAGAAAACATGAAGAGATCAAATGTTTCTTTCTCATCTGTAGCAAAAGAAAAAAGATGCAAGAAGTCAGCTTGATGAACTAAATAAACTTTTCAAACCAGTTCAAGAGCAACAGAAAATATCTGCAGGTGAGATGCAGATTTAGTTGCTTCTACATGTGCTTCTGTCCCACTTTTTACAAAATACCATTCTTCCTTTTTGTAGCTTATGCTAACTGATTTTTTGTGGCTGATAAATTCTTAACTTAGTCTACTTAAATTCCATTTCTTTAAAAAACTAGCATAATTTAAGTAGCAAAATCTACTCATCTCAATGTCTTGGAAATGAGTAATAGTGACAGATATAGACATTAGCCACATCACAGAATAGGATGAGGAACAGGTTTTCAAAAATAGTGGTAAATAGACAGATAAAAAAATTACCATATTTGTCATCCTGCTTCTCTGCATCCTGTAATATCTTATTCATCTAATCATTGAACACATACTTTATTCTTCTTTTTGGTTTTATGTATGAAGGAAATTTTGATTTTGTCTTCATTCTTAGGAGCTGATCCAAAATCTGTGCTTTGTGCATTTTTCAAAGCTGGAACATGTGGGAAAGGGAACAAGTGTAAATTTTCCCATGATTTAAGTTTGGAAAGAAAAAGTGAAAAGAGGAGTATCTATTTTGATGAAAGGGAAGCTGACAAGAAAGGTTAGAATCATTTGATCATTACTTCCAAGGAATATACATGAGCATCACCTTTATGCCTAGAACTATGAATGACCCAGGGTGTAGACAACATTTTAATTGATTTAAGGCCTTGTTTGTTGTAGAAATTGACAGGAAACATCACAAGAAATTTTCATATTTCCCCATTGGCTCCATGATTTCATTCCATTATCTGTGGAACACTTTTTAGTTCATGTGGTATTACTTTTGCAATGTTCAATGGAAGTATGACTACACTCCTACTGCAAAAGTATCTGAACAGTGTCAAATTTTTTTATGAATATGTTGTGAGAAGAATTTTTTTTTACAAATGTTACAGGCAATTTTCATGAAAACTTTCCTATGAATTGTCTTTGAAGCTTCTTTGGGCGTTCAGCCTGTTTTTTGTCAAAAAATTAATTTTGTCAAGATGTAAATAATTGGTAATGAAACACATGTTGTGAAACTGACATCTTTATTGCCATATGAGGGAGTGCTTGATGAATTTGAACCTTTTATAGCACTCTAACTTTGCAACAATATGAGACTTGTGTATTGGTTATTTCTAGAGGAAGGCATGGCTGATTGGACACAAGACAAATTGGAAGAAGTTGTCAAGAAGAAACATGAAGAAGCAGAAAAGAAAAAACCAAAGACAGATATTGTATGTTTCCTCCATAGTCCAACTCAATTGTTTCATGAAATTTTGCAACTTAGCCACATTGTTACTTTCATATATTCACAGTGCATCCGATGATATTTAATGTGGTGTTTATTGGACTTTCCAATTAATACATGAGACACATTAGTAAGTGAAATAAATAAACGATTAAAGTAATGGTAAAAAAAGTACGAATCTCTTGCCGGCTGCCAATTTCATTCATCCCATATGGGGGGGGGGGGTATTTAGCATCTTATATTACCTGTTATTAGTAATGTCAGTTTTCAAAGCAGATCATATCTGACTGGCCTAGTTTTGCCCACTGGGTCCAGAGCTCTGCTTTTCACTGTCATCAGAAAATCATAACCAATCAATTGTATTGGTTCTTTAGTGATATTCATTTTGGCTATTGAAAATTGATTACTTTGTTAACTAATGGTGTAGATCAATGGTGCTAGCATTGTAGTAATGAAAGAAGCAAGAGATAAATTATTATAAAGTTAAAAATCTACTTGTACTGTGACGTACCTATTATTTTCATTGCATCAAATCAATTCAGTACACCTTGTTCAACTTTGTAGATATGTAAATATTTCTTGGAAGCAATTGACAAAAACTTGTATGGCTGGTTTTGGACTTGTCCCAATGGTGAGAAGTGTATCTATAGGCATGCACTGCCCCCTGGATTTGTTTTGAAGAGGAAAGAAACAGCAAAATTAGAGGAGGATGAAATTAGTATAGAAGAATTAATTGAAAAAGAGGTAGTAATTTTGCTATTTATTTTGTTATTTGTATATCATCTTGCTAGTATTTTAATTTCTTTTTTTGTTTACCTTTCTTGTTTACAATTTTTTCCTGATTGTTTGTCTTGAATATTGTTATGAAATATTTCTTGTTAATAAGAAGTTATGGATATCTAAATAAATATAATACCTATTGGTCTCATTTTCATCAAATATCAAATACCTATCTTCATATATTGTGATTAGCTCCACATGTGCTCTTACTGATATGCCCACTGTTTATGTTCTTTCTTGAACTGTTGATAATTTTATTAAATTTCATTGGATGTTATTTTGTGTTGTTGATTAGTGTCTCTATTTAAAACAGAACAGCATTTGATATCTCTACTTCACTTCTTAATTGTATGTTCCAATTCTTATTTGTGTATCAGAGAGCAAGCTTAGGATCGGATTTAACACCTGTTAACCTTGAAACTTTCATGGCATGGAAAAGGAAAAAGGTAGATATAAAGATCAAACAGTTTTATTTGCTCATAATGAATTCACGATTCATTCGTCGTCTTATTGATTATCTGTTATAACTGTGTTATAATTGTTTTTCCATATTGCTTTTTGTAATGCTCTGTGGTGCTTTCACTGACCTTTCCACTAACTTGTTCCATCTTCATGCGAAATAGAAAGCTGTAGCTGATTTTTTAGGACAGATAGGAAAATGGTGATCAGAAAAGTTTTCACTTTGAAAAATTAGTATTTTCATGGTTTATTCAATTAGAGTAACTCAGTTTTATCTTGCATCTTGTTCTTTTAAAATTCGTTATTTCCATACAATATCGGTTGTCAATGTTGTTTGGTTTTAATTTTTATGTAATATTGCAGGTAATGTTTACTTTCATAATTAGAATGTTCGATTTTCTTCGCTGTAGATTCAGGAACGAAAAGATTTAAGAGAAAAAGAATTGAATAAAAAGAGGGAAGAAATGGAAAGAGGAAAATCTGTGGGGAAAGTAAGCTTATTGATGCATTGATAAATTTAAAGAACTCTGTCAGACTTTTAGTGTATTCTTGTTAGATTTTCTTGCGTCGTTTAAGCTTAGGTACTAACTCCTCTCAGATCAGCTAGCATTGATTAGCATAGTCCATAATGTGTCAGTTCCTAGCCTGAAGTTAATTGGTGTAATTTAACAATAGCAATCAGTAGTTCAAGTTTTTACAAGATTGTAACTACATATTAGCGTTATTGACTGTTTTGTGCGTGAGAATTTATTACTTGAAATTTCTTAGGATCCAGTTTGTACACTATTATAGGCTGAGTTAAAGGCTAACCCGTGCACCAACGTATGATTATTGCTGAGAACATTTATCTTGGTGTGTCGATTTCGTGAGATGGGGTGACCAGTCCCATCTGGATGGGATGCATCCCTTTTCCGTTTTCCCTACCAGCCACCAGATTTGCATTTGCTACACAATATTCATTAAGCAACTTGACTACTCTCTCATTGTACTTCATTATTAACTGACAAATTGCACTAGTTCTTTGAAACTACGGTTTGTATTGCTGTACCCGAGGCATCTGTCTTCTCAATATTGTGGTTGTTATTTTCATTTGGATATGAGAGAAAACAATGTATGCGTTCAAGATTTGAGGAGATTTCCTTTTTCTACAGAAGTGATTATTCATTGGAAAATATAAGCAAACCCGTGGTTAACACATTAATGGCAGGACTATTAGTAACAGTTGATTTGATCTCTTTTAGGTCAGTGGTCGTGAGTTGTTTTTATTTAAGCCTGAGTTGGCTGAAGACGATGATGACGAAGCTACAGATGATCCAAATCTGTACAAAAGAGAAGTCGTATGTTTTACATACTTTAAACTATATTTGTTCTTACTATTATTTTTTATATTAGTATGAATGCATTGTGATCCTGAGACACTTCTCAACGATTTTTTAGCTTTTTTCCCTCACCCGATCTGCTAGCTACTCTCTGTCCTACGAATTCTTGCAATTTTCTGAATTTTTGATCTAGCAAGAAGACGATGATGCTCCTGTCAAAGAGATTAACCTGGAGGCATTGTCCCTGTCGGCTCAAGAGGTAGATGGCTCTGGAACTAAAGCCACTGCAAGGTCAACAAATAAAAATATTGGAAACAATCTAGAACCCAACGAACAGGTATTTTCCTCATTGCATTCAGCAATGTTATCAGTGCTTCAAGAATCAATTCATTTGCAAGTAAGCAGAGACCATTATTTGTCCATAACGCAACAGCTGGCTGCCGATGGTGCAGTGACACCTGCAGGGATTTCTCTAAGATTGTTCACCTAACTCTTTAGGTGAACAGGTATTGCAGTCGGTTGCACGTCTCCATCACAAAGCCCCTTCCAGTTTCAGTGAAACTGAGAAGCATTTATTCCAATAACACATTGTTGACGTATTTGAAATTCACTACCGCACGAAAAAGCGGCACCATGTTACTAAAAAGCTTTCTTTCGTCCGACACCCGTCAGAGTATGAAACGTCGGATAGCGACCGAAAGGTCAACCGAAATATATAGCCAGATGCGGATACACGTGATATGATGAATAATGTGTCTTTTTGGCTCTATTATTAGCCAATTAGCACCTATTCACCATTTTTTACTTCAAGAATCCAAATGAGAAATTGAACTCTTTTTGTTTACACAAGGCTGGGTTTTGAGTCTTTATGTAAACTGATTCCAAAACACTTGAATGAAAGGACGATCTTGCTTGCCCCATGATCCGAAAATCATCGTCTGAGTATGTTTTGGCGCATTCTGGATTTCTGATGAGATGTTGTCCTATGGCCGAATCACTTTTCATTTTAGAATTAGAGTTTTTACACATACGAGGTGGCTGTTCTCTTGTTGTAGTGTTTTTTGTCCTGAAAAAACTGGACACATTATTCATCACACTACGTATATCTGCATCTGGCTATTTATTTCGGTTCACCTTTCGGTTGCTATCTGACATTTCATACTCTGACGAGTGTCGGATGAAAAAAGCTTTTCAGTATGCCTAAAACATGGTGCCGCTTTTTCGTGCTGTAGTGAAGTTCTGTAGTACCAACAGACTTTTCACGTATTTGAAATTGTCAGCAATTGTTTCTTTTGATTGATAAATGGTTGCGTTCACTTTTTCTTGAATTGTCCATTTTGATAATGGATGTTCCTGCACACCAATTTGCTTATTTTCAATCCTTATGGGAATCATATCCACTGTTTTCAAATTTGATGGAGTTTTCTCCACACTTGTGAGCATTGTTGTGATCTGAGATACCATTGTTTCGTTTACTGAACAAATAATCTTGCTTGACAACGTCGCATTTTTTATAGGCTCAAGCGACCGCTGCAGCAGACATTAACGGCTCAGATGAAGCATGTGCGGCTAGTAACGCTGTAGATATTAAAGATCAAATTATTTTAGACGGAGTGCCAGTCGAAGAAAGCTTATTCGATGAGGATGATTTAGAACTTGATGATTTAGATATGAATGATTGAATCTTCTGAGTTTCTATACCAACCCCAAATCAATCATTCCCTTCTCTAACTAGGTCCTGCTTTTTGTATTCAATATGGCTTCTCGGTGATTCATTTCAAAATCTGATACTCAGGGGTTTCATGAGATTGCTTTGTGCAGATTTGTACCAATGGTTAGAATATTGCGAATTTGGAGTTAGGTTAATCGAACGTGTTTCTTACTAATCTTACAGTTATGCATGAGTTATGCAGTACATTTGTGTTTTGACTTTTGTTTGCATACCGTAGCAATTCCCCTACTTTCATTTGCCGTAATCTTGAGATGCGGCCATTCGTACATTTGTATAATAGCAATCAGAGAGCAGTCCCAGCAATTGTAGGCAATTGGACTAAGGCTATCATGGAACATTGAGCATGAAACATGGATTATGGAACATTGAGTATGGTAGTATGGAGTACATTTGAACATATAGGAACATATAAGAAACTTCTTAACTTGCAATCAGTGTTTCATGGGTTTGATGCAAGAATGCTGTAATAAGTGCAGTTCCCAAACAATGTTGCGGCTGCAACCGTAAAGCGTTCTAACATCAAACTTAGGAAGCACTTATCACTAGGATAACATCATACCAGGATAGGAGTAGCATCAGTGCTGAATATCGATGTGATAACGCAGTGAAAGACAAATATTATAAGGTTTTATGAATGTTAGTAGTAATCTTAATGTTCAAGTACGTCCGTAATCTGTCTTTTCCTTTTAAATGCTACAACGCTGTGAGTAGATCGTTAGATGTCATTTGCTTTCCAGAGGCGCACTACGACAATGATTCTCCGAATATCAGCCTTGTATTGTCACAATCAGTAAAATGGAAGTGTTTCTAAATCAGGAAATGTTGCTTCCTTAGAAATATGTAGGAAATCAATCAAGTACATAATGCAATGAAGACAGTTTACAACTTTTCTACTGATACTGTAAATTTGATACTGTACCAAGGTGCTCATTAGAATCATTTCATACATGAGGTGCTCTTGAGTAACGAATTATCTGTATAATCTATGGACTTACTGATGTCTTACGATCTTTTTAAATAGAGTTAGGGAGCCTATTTATGGTTTCCTTCAGGGTGTCAGCGTTCTAAATTTTTGATTCGATTAAGGACGGCAGCCGTGAGATAATTTGTCCACCTCCTTCCCCTACCAGGAGAAGACTTACGTTAGAAATTCAGGCAATGAATGGAATGACCTGGCAAATTCAGAAGTCATAGTTGAATCAGACTTATTAGGAATATCAGAAATCCAGTAGACAACTGAGTCGAAACTTGGCACAGCCCTGCTGACAATGTAGCCCCAGCTCCTCACTTAAACCAGAGAGTTCCAAAATATAGTCTCTCCTAATTTTTATTGAGGATGGAACTATATTAAGGTGCATTCCTATTTATTAAGATCATTAGTTGGTCTCTCATTCATGTAATCTGGTGTCATCAACATGCAGAGACAAACTATTCTGGAGTGGTCCATTGAAAAGTACTGGTTTATAGTAGGAAACTAATGTTCCGAGACATAAACCCTGTGGAGCACCAGTGGCTTCATCAGTTTTTAGAGTTTGTATTGGATCTACAAACCTTTTCAACCAGAAGCGGAGGATTTGAACCTCTTAAGTCCTTTAGTAGAATATCTTGTTGGACATGCTTTTAGCAAAAGTTTCATGGTCTATATTGTAAAGGCCTGTGGGGTCATATATATATTATGTCGTCGGGTAGGGGGGGGAGGTATTGTCGATACTCGAAGTTTTTACGACGTATGCTTAGAGGGGGGGGGCGGTTTTCTCTTGTTGACCTTGTCACAAGGGGTCTCGAAATATGTGCAAAGTCACGATAGTTTCTAAGAATATACCATCTACAGGTTGCCTTGATATTTAGTGATTCTGTTGTTCTAAGATGAGTGATTGGCAAAAGGGACATGAAATTGGATTAAAAGTTACTAATCTTCTTCTATAGAAAAGTTCAAAATTCTATCTAGGAGGAAGTGCCAACAGAAGCTGCTGCCTTTACAATTGGTCTTTTCTTACAGTTGACCTTTTCTGCGCTTTACATACATTATTCGAATGAAATGGGGGGGGGGGGGGGTTATCAAAATTCGACGTCGTTCATCGCTGGACATGGGGGGAACTTGCTGAGGAGACTTTGCTCGATTAAGGGAGGGAGGGTAAAAAATGACTCAAATATTGACGACCGCAAATGTATGATCCCTTTCTAAGTCAACGATTGCTAGGAGGCATTCATTTAGTACGCACGCATGAAGGGGGAGGGAGTGTCAGGCAAAACAGTACGCTTGCGTAAAAAGGGTGAAGGAAGCTGACACATCCAGATACATACGCAAAATGCAAGCCAACCGCTTTTTTGTATGAATACTATACTGTTTTATTTGTAAGAAGATTCCATCTCTCCCATCAACGAAGCTATTTCTGTACGCCATTAGTTGTGTTAGTAAAACAATTAAATGGTCCGCTTCAATTCTAATTATTCGCAAGCTATTTGGGATTGCCAGTTATGCATTAACTGGCATATTTCGTGTAAATCATTGTTAAAATTTTCTATTGGAAGTAGTGGGGAAGGGGTATCAGGCCTGCTTCAGATGTCGTACCAGAGTCGTGCTGTGCCAGAGAAATAAGTATGCACGAGCTAAAATCTTGGAACGACCTACTTTGCCGTGCCGCACGGCAGTGGCACGACTTCGATTCGGACATCGAGCCGCTGCCTACTCGTCTCGTTTCCGAGATTGCAGGATAGAATTTGCAGCTGAGGCCAAATATATACAGGCCATGTACATGACAAGAACGGTACGACGTCTGAACTAGGCCTCAGATGGGTAAAGTACGTACACAAGGAGGGAGGATAACGTGCGTGCGAGGGGAGAGAGGATCAAATTTTTGCCGTTTTCATGGGTACATAAAAAATGGATGATCCCATTGTCTAATCTAACAAGCTTCCTAATATCCAGACCTACGTAGCAGTGGTCAAACGATGCAGCAAACAAACCACTGCTAAAAGAGGGCAGATTTTACAGGAGAGAACATACAATTTTCTTGCTTTTATTGGCACAGGTAGTTGGTTCACAGTTAGTTCTTCTTAGAGCCGAGAGCTGAGAAAAAGGACTGATTTCGGTCTGTACGTACACTTTTCAATTTTGCATCCATCTTTTAGAGCAACTACTTCCTAGGACTCTTGATACTTCCTTTGTTCAATGGAAGTTACCTGGTGCTTGTGTTTCTTGAGGCTCTGCGACAAGAATACCTAGTATGTCACGCTGAACAATAACATCTTGCCCTCATCCTTTACTCATTGAGTTAACTTTTGGTTCGAGAGCTTGATCAGCAAAACTCTTTTAGGGTGCATGCTTAACTGGGTCGAAAAAAGTTGTTTATTGTCTTCGGCTAGAGTTAGAATGCGCTCCGCAAAATCATCCATTAGACACCTTGATGCGAAATTGCACAATTTGCAAGAATCCAGATCATCGCTGCATGGACTTATAAAATCTTCTTTCAATACTTTGATAATCATCTAGCAGACTTTATTTTCAAACGTGAGTATCTCAGCCTCACAAAGATACATTCTTGGGTTTGCAGATATTTGGTCAATGCCTGTTTCGGTTCAGGGACACCTACGCTGAAGGGCAGGGGGCAGCTGCCCCTCCTGCCCTTTTCCAAGGTTCCAAGGACTTAATTATTTTAGTGCAAAGATGTTTACGATGCGCCCTCAATAGGAACCTTGCCCCCTG
This sequence comes from Mastigias papua, assembly GCA_964019165.1. NCBI lineage: Eukaryota > Metazoa > Cnidaria > Scyphozoa > Rhizostomeae > Mastigiidae > Mastigias > Mastigias papua. Next base: position 9,889,624 of record OZ025277.1, read on the forward strand.
CCCTCGGTGCGGGCAGGCGTCCCTGTTTCGGTTCTGATGGCGTTTGCGTACTGTGCTGCAAAGGGCCTTGATAGTACCCATTTTATTGAGTGCTTGTTTGAGTCATGAAACTCTTAATGCCACCAACAACTTTTGAAATTTTCATAAAGGCCTGTTCCCCGCGCCGTTGGAATTTATGTGCTTATTCGTTGAGAAACAAACAGCTATTGAGTCCTTCCAACATTGAAATCGGAAGTCGAAGTCATTAATATTGATAGATTAATGAAGTTTATATTTCTGATCTACTGCATTCACATAGCTCATCCAAATTGGGAGATGTTCCTCGTTCTTCTACAAAACAAAGTAGCTTCAGCTCCTTGTATATTCGATTTCTATCCTATGCATGAAACTGAGCTGGAAATTTTGATTTATCACCCCAGAATTGAGCAGAAAACATTATTTATTGGAAGCTTGACTGGTACCTGTTGAAGGCCCCCTTATTAGGGCAAAAATATGATGGGGGCAAGGCTCAGTTCCATGACATTCCTTCAGTCATGATCGCCTGATCAGTTATATTTGTTGCTGCACTTGATGTTATGATTATTCGCATGCTTTTGCATGGCATGTGTCGGCTCAATTTTTGGGGAAGTTCCCATACCTGCAAAGCGCTCCCCTGTATGATTGAATAACATCGCAAATTTAAATATATCTCCCCGAATTGATATAAGGCACTTGGTATCATAAAGTCCCTCGCTGGGTGATGATGCTCCTCCGTCCACTACTGGACTAAGAAGTGTGAACAACGCTATTTTCAGGTTAAGTTAATAGAATGAGCAGTGATTAATGATTGCTATTGATTGAACAGTGATTATCGATTCCTATTGATATCAATATATACTATTGATTGAATAATTCTTAACACGAAGATATGAATCATATGAATGCACTTGAGGAGCCATTTAAATTATAAACATATTTGTTACTTTTTCAATGTAATAACACATCAATAATGGTACATGAGACTCAATCTGGGTGAACATGTGTTCACTTTGCTAAATAAGAATTTTGAAGAGAGGAATAGATTGTATTTGATTCCTTTGAATTATATTGAACCAAACCTGCTAGATTTTTTGGAGCTTATTGACGTCTTAAGATTGAATCCACTCTCTTCTGTTATCCTTTGATTTGTCTTGTTCATCTTGATATAAAAACCAATTCATTTATTTATTTATTCATTTATTTATTTATGTAAAGTACTACTGATTATGGATCCTAGAATGGGTCCGAAACGTCTAAACTTTAGGAATAGTGTCGATTATGCCTGACTAGTGTCTGACTTTTAATATCTGAAAAATGATGGTCTTTTCGTCGTCGTTTTGGTTCTACTTTTCATTATCAAGCTGCGTTTTCTTCAGAATAGATTTGAGAGTGATTGTTGCTTGAATGAATCATTTGCTTGTATTTGCAATCAATAAAATTCATTTCTGTACATTGCTGTGTCACTGCAAGCTTCTACTGTATTTGACTCTACAAAACCGCTGTAACACCACACAAAATCGTTATCTATGCGGACTAAAGTTAAACATGAATAGAAGGCAGTGGTGCAGTGCTAAATTTTTTACTAGAGGGAATCTGAACAGGATTATCTTCTTGGAAACTTTTTAGACAAAAGCGTTTTTGAAAATACAATTCATTTCTTAGCATTTCATTTACTTTTGTGCTATATGTCCCGACCTGAGTGTACAATTCTTTGTTAAATACATTGGAACAAAACTTTAAGATAAGTTTGCAGATCTTGAGCAAAGTAGAAATGTCAAAGATATTTCAAAAAAGCTTGAAATTCGATGGGGGTTGCGGCGCCCAAAGGGCCTCTATACCGTTAACAGGGGGCTGCTCTCAAGCAGTTTCGGCCTCAACCCTGATCAGGGACCCTGATAAAACTTTTAAATAATGTAAATATACAGTATGTAGGTAAGGAATCTAGTACTCGATAAGAAAAGCTCTAAGCTCCAAAGTTAACAGCATTGTTAAAACTGGCCAATGACAGTCCACGATGCGATTCGCCAAATGTTAAACTTGCAGTAAGATTTGCAGCTGTTGAGACTGGATCAATCACAACGTAAATGCGGAAAGTCTACGATTTCTGGAGGATAGTAGACGACTTTGCTGTTTAAAAAGTCAAAATGCCCGTCCCAACGGATATTTCATCGCAAGGTATGTATATTTATGAGAATGAATTAGTATTTGAACGTAAGTACTTTGTTTTGGTAATGTATGGATTATGCTGTTGAGTTAGGCCCACTTTCATTGAATGTACAGACGTTAGAGTGGGCTAGACATGTCGATCTAATTAGAACGCTACACATCAAACATGTGAGCGGGCTGTGAAGTTGTTATATTCTATTAAGTAGAAAATATGGATGCAGTTATGCACCCTCTGCATGGGCAGCTATTAGCTTAGGTGGGACGGTAGTAGAGCTTTGAGTTGGAACAACGCCTTTTCTCTTGACTTAGTTCGTCCGCTTGGGAATTAAAAATATGCTGCTGTGGAATCTTGGAAGGTTATTTGTAGTTGTCAATGTTTTGTTTTTCAATATATCACTACGTCCACTGATATCCCAGTAAGCCAATGTTTTGGTGTGACTTTTCATAAATTGATATTTAATATAATAATTATCAATTTTTAATTTAAAGACCGTTAAATTGAATACGTGCATGGTTTTATGAAGTACGAGTATGCGTTGCTTGAAGACACTTATAGTGAGCATATTGCTAATTATGCAATTCTGATAGGTGTCTTTTTGGATATCTTCATTCCCTTTGAGAACAGTAGAAGGCATTTAGTTCTTAATTGTTAGTTGCGTTCGAAATATTTGTTTGGATGTGTGTCTGTAGAGTACTTTGACACCAAGGTTGATTTTTTGACAAGTTTCCAGTTACGGAATAACATTTCTTTATAAGCTTATGTTAGAAGGTAGCAGTTGTTTACAATTTGGACTTTGGAGTTTGGTCAGTGCAAGATTATGGGTGTTGCAATTTCATGATACATCCAGCTTTAAAATTCACAGTAGTGAAGGAGCAAAACAACTCCTTGAATTTTCTATATGTTTTGATGGAGAAAGAGGGCATTGGATTTCTTTCCAGCATTCATAGGAAACCGATGTTTACTGGTCAATACATCTGTTGGAATTCCTTTAGCCCTAAGCAAGAAAGATTAGCTTTATTAAAACCTTAACTCATAGGACATTTATGATTTGCTCCAAAACTAAAGTAGGCTCAGAGCTTGACAGAAGAGAACAACTGCTCACTGAAAACAGATATCAAGAAGATGTCCTTCTGTTTTGTATTAAGCAAAAACTTGCAAACTTTGCGGAAGAAAAACCTTTTGGTCCTGAGGAGTGCCCAATTTACCTAAAATTGCCCTGGATTGGTAACATTTCATCAAGATTTGAAAACCAAATTGGCAAAGCCATTGCATTTTATATCTATGCTGTAAAGCCTCATTTGGTTCACAATACTAGGGTCATGCTACCAGAGCATTCCTACTAGTCAGAAAAGCCATGTAGTTTACCAATTTTTTGATGCCACTGTGAAGTTTGATGTGTAGACATCTCATCAACAGTTCAGAATGCATCAAAGCATATTTAGATGATAATTTGGATCTTAGGGCAAGCAAGATTATCTTTTCATTTAAGTGCTTTGGAATCAGCTTACATAAAGACTCAAAACTCAGTGTTGTTTAAACAAAAAGAGTTCATTTTCTTGCTTGGACTCTTCAAGTAAAGAATGGTGAAAAGGAGCCAAGTGGCCAATCATATGGTTTACTGGACACATTATTCATCATTCCATGTGTATCCACATCTGGCTATATATTTCAGCTCACCTTTTGGCCATTATCCAACATTTCGTACTCTGATGAATGTTGGAAGCTTTCTTTTCACTATATATAAAAAATATTGCCACTTTTTTGTGCTGTAGTAAGGTATTGCAATTGGAAATTAATGCTAAATGTATGTAGGGCATTATGACAGGCATACTTGTTCTTTTACAGATAGAAATTTAACTCGGAATGGCTGTTTAGCTTTACAAAGTATTCTTGCTCTTATTTCAGAGGCCATGAAGATAGTTGCAAATTCACTAGGCAACAGACACAATGTGGACCTGTTTGAAAGTGACCTTGATGTTGAGTTTTTAGGAGGCATTCTCTCAGATGCCACTTTACACACATTAGCAGAGGTATTTTTTATACACACTGCATTTTGTGTATCATAATATGATACTAGTACACATTTTTTTGTAAGAATGTAGTAATTGATTGCTCAAAACATTTAGAAAGTTCAATGCTGGATTTTTTAGACAGAGGAAAAATAAAAAGTCATATACCTATAAAATTCCAGTATTGACACAAGACAATTGTCTTTTTTGCTTAATTTGTGTAGATTCCCTGTGATAGTCTATGTATGTCAGTGTTATGTTTGTGTAGTGCCTGTCTGTCTGTGTAACACTGTAGTGTTACACAAACTCAAATATTCTTTATAGGAAAGCCTTGAAAGTTTCATTACTAAAATCGTGAACAAATTAAAATAGTTTTAGTACTTGGCAAGCAATTCCTATAAAACATGTACAATATATACAGTCATTCATCCATGTTCATATAGTGAACATGGTTTCTGATGCTGACTTTTTGGAGGCTGTATTGAATAGGCTATATTCCTTGTGACCTTTCAGTCAGCATTCAGTGATTAGTACTTTGATGGGTGAGATACAATCTTAATTATTCATGTTTTAGACTAGGAAATGTGCTCCACTATTCATGTGCACCGCTGTGCATTTTAGCAAAATCTGACAGCTATCCTAACAACAAAGGGTCTATTTCTCTGCCCTGAATGGAGCATGGTATCTTGTTTTGAAGCATCATATATTTTTCAGTTAGTGTTTTACATAGATAGACCTTGTAGCCTTTTCTAAGCTCTACCCATGTAACCCCAACCTTATGCAAATAGTAATTAAACTTGTATGGTGCAGCTGTGGTTGAGCCCTAAGCTTTAGTTAACAATGCTTATGTCAGTTTAGTTTCTAAGTTCACTCCATCCCCATGTTTCAATGATTCTTTTGGCTTTTTTAAGCCTCAAGTTTCATTATAGCCCCATTGGAGTTTTCTGGTGTAGGTTTTGGTAGGAAAAGCTTTGTCAGGTTTTCAAGTTTGGAAGCAAACCAAACACTGAAATAGTATTAGTGTTTTTCTATCAAAAAAATGACAAGGTGTGGAATCTGTGCTGTGAAAGTTTGGGTAATAACTTTTCACAGTGGGCAAAGTGAAATATAGTGATCAAAGCATGTTTGAAAGCAAAAGTATGATATTTTAGTAGTTCAAAGGGGAATATTTCAGGCCCAGGGCTGGTAATGAATTTTTGGCAAGTTGGTTCTTGCTATCTGGAGTAAAAAAGTCTTTGTTTACAAAGCAGTGTCAGGTGAGTTGATTTTGAAGATTCTACATGTCAATTGAAATAAGTTGGACATTGATAAAAAATGGATTATCTGAGGAACTTTATTAGTGTGCATAGAAAGCTCTATAGTAGGCATCATTAAAGGGACCAACTGTAATGCCATTGCTCTTGTAGAAACCACAAAAATGGAAATTTGTCAACATGACATTACAACATATCATGTAATCTGCAACTGTTCCACAGTCTAAATCAACTTTGCTCTAGATGGAAAGAACCAAATTGCAAATATGCTTCTATTATCATGAGGCCTGATACAGTCTGGTTTTAAAAGCACAGAAAGACCATGCTCTTCAGAAAATGCATGTTTTTATGGTATCTTGTTATTCCCCCCTCAAATCATTGCCCAAACTTTCAACTGCACTCTTTCAGCACCTTTCTTAGTATTTCTCTCACAATACCATAAAAGTATTATAAACTTAGTGCTACTTCAAAACTGAAGAAATGAAGAATTTTATTCCTGTGTAACTAGGCTATGTGAATGCCAAAAACTGTGAAAATCATGTTATGTGCATTTTGCAGAGAATGCCCTTAGGTCACTACTATCCACCATGTTTGAGTAAGGTGGTGCAGTACTTTTCAAATATATGTGTTGAGTCCATTGTAATTTTACTCATATTTTATTCCCTATAGGCTCATGATACTCTTCAAAATCCCAGACAAGAAGAAGAAGAGAAAAATAACATTGAACTCTGTAAAGAGGTATCCATTCTTTATATACCTATTGTTAACTTTATTTTTTCAGAACTAATTTGGTTTATCTTTTTGCTGTCTGGCAAAATATGCAATGTACATTAGATTATGAAGTACTTTGATAAGTGATATTTTGTGTATTATCAAACAAGCATTGGTCTGACAGCTTGGAAAGTGAAATTGAACTTTTAGCAATACACTTTTACTTTCAAAAATCCAGAATGACATTAATTTGATGACCAGAACCAGAACAAAACACATGCTCAAGCTTCCAGAAGCTTGGAAACAGACAAGAGGCCTTGCTTTCATTATTTTTAATTGATAAATGATAGGGTCATTAATTTTTTACAAAACAGGTATGTTGACAAATTCATTGATATTAAAATGATGAGTCCCTAGACAATATCTAGTTTATTCAGATACTTTGAGAAAAGTGTGTCTCATCCTTAGCTAGTAAAGTAAAATACAGGTTCATATTTGTAACATACATAGAAACGACATATTAACATAATTATTTCCTTTAGTGTAAATTTTGATACGTAGAACTCTTGATGACATGAAAAGTCAAAATGAACACATTTCTCCTTAAGCTGTATTTCTCCATCTCCTTGTAAACATAGTAGCAGTTTTTGCCAGCAACTGAAATGAAAGTCCTTGCAAGACATATCATGTTCACTAGAGCACAAAACAGCAGGAACATGCTTTAGCTTTTTAAAGGATTTTCCCACCGTTTCAATTTTTTGTGCTCTAGTGAAGTGCCATAGTACCAATAGGCTTTTTTCATATAATGTTGGGTAATATTGGATTATTTTATCTCTTTTTGATATATTGTTAGCATTGTTCAGTAGAATAGTTTCCTAAAAGAACAAGGGAAGTTTTGCTACATTTGGAAACATCTGATATCATAATTCCTCAAATCAGTCCCTTGGCGAGAGCTTATTTTCTGTTGACATTCTTGAATGGAGCTAGTACAAGGGGAGCTCATAAGATTGCTTGGAACATGCCACGCAAAAAACTTATTTTCTAAGACCCTTTGTATTTATAACATAAGAAGAAAATTCTATATATAAAGATAAATCTCTAACAATTGCTGCATCTTCTTCTGTGATGGGGCTTATTAGCACTTGTTGGAATCGCAGACTATTGACACCCATGAGTTCATTCCATATTGCCAATAGTTGTACTCAGTTAGAGCTGTAAAATTGAACAAATTAAGTACCTGCTTGAAATACGTGTGTCGCGAGGAGAATAAGAGGTCATAAATCGTTCTTCCTTCAATGAGTCGTGTTGCGCAATTGATGGTTTGTATTGTTCCGTAATTTCAGCTGCTGCCATTTGCATTTCTTCCCCTTAATTGGAGTTGCTAGATATTGTTTCAATGATGCAATTTCCTGCGAATTTCTTAAGATATAATGGTAAAGAACGCGCTACGGCTTAACATCTATTCAAACACTATCGTTTTAAGTATTGTCATTAGCAATTAAAGACTAAATGAGTGAAGATCGATTTTAGCATTAACTAGCGCAATTTGAGCGTCAGACAGAGACTACGTGTTGGCAATATCACGTTGCAATTAAGCACAACAAGTTATTTAGTCAACTTTACACATAGATCTATCTCAATAGCTCCCAACCTTATTTTGGGCCATGCCCATTGAAATCAATGTTTCTAATTCAGGCAAGCCATTTGCAAACTATTTCTTCATAGAGGTTTACATTTTGTGTTTGGTATTTTCGTTAGAATAAAAGTTGAAAAGCAAATGTGGATGTCATAGTTTACAGTTAAATATATAGATCTGAAAGTATAAGTCTGTGAAGTTTATCAGAAAAATTTAGTAGACTGAGACGTGGCATAGTTCTGCAGATTGGAGGAAAGCATCATTATGATCAGAGACATTGCTACTAGGGTGTGGAGCCTCTTTACCGTACAGATTAGTTATCCATGATCTCTCTTGACACAGTCAAATAGAGTAAAAATAAAAAATCTGGCGCAGATCTGATCAATTATTATCAATTTGCAGTTCACGATGGGTGCTTATTTGAGGGAGGACTTTTGAGAAATTTCACTGTGAATGAGAAGATTGTTAAGGATGGATAGAATAATGTATTATTTTTAGTTTGAATATGCCTGGATGGAGTAGTAAAACGATGCCCATGCAGCTGAACTGTTAGTGGTATTTTTAGCCTGCATGATTTTGTGCCAGAAGAGTTTTTTGATTCACAAATTTGACCAGTCATAGACTGTTTTAATGCAAACAGTGACATGGATTTTGGCATGGCAAAGAAGACCATGGACCATATATTTTGACTATACAATTTAGTACATGTACAACTTGATTTACTAAAGCCACATGTTTTTGCAACAGTGGACCTTTTTGTAAACTAATTACATGCTTAAAGAGTGATGTCTCTTATAGATAGGATGAATATGCTATGAATTACTTATTTTGCTACCTGCTAATGTCACTTTATAGTATTTTTACATCATTGGCATCTTTTGGTCACAATTTTAATGGAACTTTGTTGCCATAGTGATATCAGGATATATTTGCTCACCTGACCAACATCAACTGGTTGGCAGGTCATGTGTTTTCATTCTGAGAGGATAAGCAGATGGCCTTAGGCTACGTTCACATTACTTCGTTTTCATTTAGATCCGTTTTTGCTCTCAAAAACGGGACTGTTTTTCTTCCCTGTTCACACTACTCCGTTTTCAGACAGAAACGGATATCTATCAACTGGTGTTCACATTTGTCCTTAAAAACGTATCTGCTTGACTGCTTCTTTTATATTTGCTCTATTAGTAGCGTTTTCAAATTGTTCCATTTTTGGTGTTCACACTACAGATTGCGTTTTTGTTTAGCTCCGTTTTCATTTGTCTCTGGTTTTATCATCGTTTTAATTTGGTTCCGTTTTGGGGGTAGACTGATGTGAACGCAAAGCCAAAAACGTAGCCGAACAGGTGCGTTTTTGTTCAAAAACGGAATAGTGTAAACGGGGCCATAGTTACTAGTTCAGGCCTTTCAATGTGGCGCGCGTGATCGCTCACGAGCGCGCAAGCACGCTCCCAACTCAGTTCACGCGCTCGGCTTGTCGCTCGCGCCAGCTTTATGAGAAATATACATCCAAGTACTAAGGAAAGCTCTAGCAATTTTAATGCTTAGCGCGCACAAACGATCCCACGCGCACGATGGCAGCGCGCGTCTAATTTACTCATTGCAAGGCCTGTAGTTATTACTTCTGAGCCCCGGAAAGCGACAAACTAGTTTTATGGAACAAGAAATATAGTTAAGTAAAACTGAAGTAATTTAGGGACCCATTAAGATATCATTTGGGCTTATCTTTATTCATTGAGAGTCATTAAATTTGGAAATGATGTTCATGATTGGGAATTATTATAGTTCATGGTATTGTGTTTGATGACTTATTGTAGAGTGAAATAAAGGAAATGAAAACTGGAATGTTTAGATGTATCTGACAATGACTCCTTTACATATATTGTAGATAGACTGGAGTGCAGAGGTTAATACTTCATTCCTATAGAACTTGTAAATTTCCATTGAAGTTTATGGTAAAAGTTGTTTACTTATAATGAAAATGTTTCTTTTTATCATATCAGACATTCTTTGCAGTTTTAACACAATTTTGGCTCCTTTTAGATTTTAGGAAAATGTGATCCTCTGGCAAACAGTGATTCAAGAGTAAATGAACTTTTTAAAATTATGGAAGGACCTCACTTTAGAGTAAGCCTTATTTGATCAGTTGCTCATATATTTCATTACTTTTGCTCTAGAACTTTGTTTTTTCAGATGGAAAATTTAGTATCCTAGTAATGTGGATTACATCTGAATCTATTTTTCTTGCAAAAAAGCTATTTTGAATATGTTGTAGCATTTTTCAACAAGCCATGCTTTCATATGGAAAAGTAATATCTTTCTCAATTTATTTTTCAGAGTTTGATAGAGGCTCATGATAATGTTTTGTTTAGAACTTATAAACCACCATTATCACCTGTGCTTGCAACTCCAACTGATGAAACAAAAGATTCCTCAAATGGAATAGTTATGAGAGTCATTGGCCTTTATAAAACATCAAGTGAGCCTTTGGTAAGTTATTTCACCATAGTCCTTTTGGTTAGGAACAAACGGATAAACAGCAATCCTTTAGCTTTTTTTGCAATTATGCTCAAGTTCAAGAAAGTCGTAAAAAATCTATATTTAATTTTGGCAATGATGTGTATTAAGTAGCAAACCAAAATTTTACATGTATGAGTAGTTTGATAGTATGCTCAGAGTGTTCATGGTTTATAAACCACATATAAGTATAGTAATATATCTTTGTGATTCTTAAGCAGCCAGAAATTCAGCTTGATGAAGAAGCTTATTTATCTAGTAATTTTTGGATGAGGTATTTAACATTTAGTACCATTTCATTTCTATTCAGAAGCCAAATGACTTTGAATTTTTTACTGAAAACATTTCCCAGGGTATAACATTGGCTGTTGATGATGATTTGAATGTGTATATTGCAAGAATCCTCAAAGGTAGCTTGATTGACAAACAAGGTAAGATTATATCAGCTCTACACACTGTTATTATGAATTGTACCTTTTAGAGTTTTGTACAGTCTTTACAAAAGACAAAAGACTAGAATTTCTCTTCACTACTCAGTTTTTGCAAGTCACAATTGCTTGAAGTGATGTTCTATTAGTCTACAAAATTTTCACAGGGTTATTGTTGGCTATTAAAGTTTCAAACTCACTACTTCAGATTAGGGCCATTTTTATCAAAAATTGTATGATCAGGTAGAAATGGATATGAAGCAAAATCAGCACCAAAAAGAGGGGCTAGCTGGGGAAAATTTCCATTGCCAACTGATATGATTGTTCTCTGCAGCCATATCCACTAATTTTCAAAATAAATGACAGTAACACTATTTTTTTCGCAATTCTCAGTCAATATTAATATGGAAGAGCAATTGTTATACATACTAGTGCTAATTGACTCTTGAATTCAGTATTCTCGTTTCAAGATTTAAAATTCTCGAATGAGATTTATAAAAATTGGAGTGAAATTTCGCAAGTTTAGCAGTTCAGATATGTCATCATGTAACTTCAAATTTGGTTGAAAGGAAATAAACTAGAATGAAAATTGAGATGAAGGCACCATGGAACATCAAAAATGGCTTTGTACATTTTCAAAATGTAGTAAGGAAACTTAAGATGGAAAAAAAACTTGCGAGAATATGTAATTATTATAGAAACAGATGCCACAAAAGGGGTCATGCTGATCTTGAGGTGAAAATGCTCGGCAGGCTTTCGTGGTAGAGGCGTGTGATCGCACGCACGCGCATTTCATTGCTAGTTCCGTTGGTTTTCATAATGAACTCAATGTTCATTGTTTAATTTTTCTGTCACTTGTAAAGGAGGTCACACCTCGTCATCATTACTCCATTTTTGGGATGGAGTAATGTCGACTCAAAGCTAAACAACGGAGCTAACAGCGGAGCGATACAGGGAATTTTTAACTTACTAACTACTGGGAAGAAGTGTCCCCTTACCCCTAATGCTTTCTTCAGTAGTGGCGAGCACAATCATAGAATTTCCCTGTTGTTTGGGCCCTCTCAAGAACTTTTTCAAAGAGAGAGTGGTATTCCCTGGGGTTACCCTAGCATCATGTAGAAAGAAGTGTGAGCTTATTGTTGTGAACGTACCATGAGTGTTGCCTACTTTATGATAATGAATTTCTCAAGGCATGATCACAAAGGTTTCGCCATCTTTGTGGCCATTTGAGAAATTTCCCCGCAAGTGAAAATTCCATAAAAAAATGCTATGTTGTGAATGGGACTGGAGTATAACCGTTTCAATCTTTATGATATGCTTAAAACCTCACCGTGTTAGAGGCCCTTTACATGGGATTTCTCATGTAAAGGGCCTCTTAGATAGATAGTTATTAATGACGGATTATACACTCGAATTTCGGAAATTACTGGGATCTATTGTTGACTGGATGATCGAAATCCGTATGTACTCGGGGACATTGCTTTCGAGCCGTATGCACACGGGGACACTGTGACACTACATTCCACTACACACCTGGATGGTTTTAGCCGTGTAACATCTTGCACTCATACCATAGTCTTCCTACAAAAGCCTGCTTGCTATTTTAGAACAAACTGGCAATGGAGGAGAGAATACATGGATTATAAGAGCTTCCACTTCCAGGAGCGTTTGAATAACTGGCCAAAGAAGTGCTATATTGTTTAGCATACAGACTTCAGTAATTTTACAGCCATGTTCTGAAAGTCAGCAATAGCTTCGTTTATGGGTTGTGATAAATATACCATAATATTTTCACTATATATGACCGTGCATATGCAGCGTGATTTCAGTATTTACGGACATTTGACGTTGACTAAGGTGAAAAATCGTAAGCACACAAGAGCCCATATTTTTGAAGCCCTCTAGCCCGAGTTGGTTGTCAGTTAGCCTTTGAAGCAAAATTCATCCGAGTGCAGGGATTTTTACTACCAACAAATATAAAGTAGCTACAGATTTATGGACAGCTATAACCTGCAAGCAAGGCTCTTTAGAGACATATCCCCTTATTTATTTATGTGTTTCGAAACCTACAAGGTAAAACCTTTATGCCATAACTAAGTGTTTAATTTGGTTTTCCAGGTCTTTTACATGTAGGTGATATAATTATGCAAGTTAATGGCGAGCCTGTTAAAGGTGATCCGGATGAAATCCTTGCTAAATTGGTGGGTTTTTAATTTATATGTCATTTTTTCTGAATGCAGATATTAGTGCATATCGTATGCCAAGTGCTCCTGGCTCAATTGCAATTGTTCCCTTATATATGAAATTCTTGAATAAATCTAATCATTTTGCCATAATAACCTGAGGCCATTGTCAGTGCCCAGTTTGTTTACATTTGTATCTAAAGTTTTGTACTGAAATCTTACATATCAATTGACAGAATAAAGGAAATTTACGTAAAAATGGTTATTTATTTGCCAGTATTCAATAGGTGTTTGGAAGTCCCTCTGTATGCATTCCAATGAGCTTCTTGTTCTAAATATTTATACCGCATCTTTGCATTTATTTACTCTTTTTTACGGTGAATTATGTAGGAAAGAAGTTGCTTATTTTTTGCAGTCAATTGTTATTTTGAAAATTGTAAATAAGTTTATTTCTTTGGATCCTTTATTAAATTCTCTCTATTGTTACATGCTACATTGCATGATTAGACGAGTAGCCGTATGATTGTAGTACCCGTCTGCTGTGCAACAGGTTGATGACATGCAACCTTACATCATGAAGCATTCAGCCCAGGATAAGCGCGCCACGTAGGAGACATCAGACATTCCTAATTTATGGATCGTGCATGGAACTTTGCACTGTACTTTTGCCATGTATATGATACTTTACATTATTGATATTTATAACGGAAACAGCAGAGAAATAACATACAATCTTATTCTTGTTGCATTGTCCTGTTTTGTATGAGCAAGTAGCCAGCCAATTCATCGTATTTCTACCTGTTTACATTGTTAGAAAAATTCAACTGGAAATGTAACGTTACACGTTATTCCAAGCTTTAGAGATAGTCATGGTATTTGTGAGGTATGTGAAGAAATGTTTTTGTTTGATTTATTTGATGACAGCAATGTAGTACTATTGTGGCCTGTGGTGCATAGCCTTTTGCTTTGAATTATTAGAGTTAGGATTAGCTTTTTTCCAAACTCAAACAAGGCTGAATATAATATCATGGCCTTCACCAAGAGTAATAATTATCAAACATCTTCCTTGGTTTTACGTCATCAAACTATCTCTATATGTTCAAGATTATAATTTTCAGTATTTATTTTTAATGGGCAAGTTGAACGTGTTAGTTTATTCTTCCTTTGCATTTATAGTGTTACCTGTATATCTTTTGATTCACATCTTGTAATGAAGTTGTTTTTGTATATTTTTAGTTATCCACCCCTGCACTTATTTAATCACTTCATGGATTCTTTCATTCGTCCGTTGACTTTTTATAGGTTTCTTTTATTCATGAGATTATGTATTACCTTGATCATTCAGATTTCTATACGTTCTATTTCTGAATAATTTTTTATTTCAATCTACAGATATTTGTGAAAGCTCATTTCGATTATGATGCAACCAAAGACAAATCAGTCCCGTGTGATGGAGTTGGATTATCTTTTATGAAAGGGGATATCCTGGCTATAGTCGACCAATCAGATGCAAACTGGTGGCAGGTAATTTGTGCCAATTTTCGGAGAAATAAACTCCTCACAATTAGAAGTGCTTGATTGATTAGCTCAGCCAAATTGTATATAACTGTTATTTTGAACAGTGTTTCCAGCTGATTGTGTTTGTTGTCGTATGAAAAGATTTCCCATCATCCCTTTCTTTTAATGCAGGCGCGATCTGTAGATGGTGGAAACACTGGGCTTATTCCAAGCCAAATGCTCGAAGAAAGGTGATTGGATTTTGAGTTCTCACTTGTCATGAACAGAGCTGCTACTTCACCATTAAGTTATTTATATATTAGCAGGAATTCCAGCAATTTGGGGAGAAATGCATAACTTATGATTCCCATATCAGGCTTTTGTTTTCCTTATCTTGTTCTTAGGTGTATCAAAATCACTCTTAAGTTGTGTCATTTGTGAAAAGCGAGGCGCAATTTTTGAGGATTTAATCGCTCAGCTTCGATTCTTTGTTTTTATTTGTAGGTTAGTTTCCCTCTTATGAATTCATTTTTTGTGCTTGACATTTTCTAATCGTGTTGTCATTTCTTTTTAGTCGGAGAACCCAAATAACACCTGCACATAAATCGTCAAGAAGTAAGTTAAGCTGTCATTGTATTTAAATGATTATTTATTGCAGTGTATTAACTCAGCTTAACTCTGCTGAGTGGATATATTTACATAGCTTCATGCAAAGAAAACATAAATCAAGAACTGAAACATCTACGAATCAGAATGCTGGTTGCAGCAAATTGTTTAATAAGGCAGTATTTTGAGTTTAAGAATAATTGTGTGTTGTTATTATGCCTGCTTTTCTATTGATTTGTTTGCTTTTACAACATCGATTCAGGATATATGCAAATTTGTAATGGTTCTGTTATTTATCGCAGTGCTTTGGTGTTTTGATGTTCTGCATTTGTAGTGTTTGGGTTTGTTCTTCTACAGTAATCAGATGTGGCGGATCCAGAAGTAAAAAGAGAAAGATGATGTACACGGCTAAAAAGAATGCAGGTATAACATACATGCTTAGCACTGATTCAGTGATTAGCAATGTCAGCTTGTTTAGGATAGAATTTTTACCTTCACAGATTTCCTTGGATATATGAATTAAATAACTACTTGTTTCTTTGAGAATTTTTATATTTGAAAGCAATTCAGTATTCAATTTTCCTCTCAAGAGCTACCACGCCTGGGGCTTTAGGTTCCATGAAACAGAAATCTGACCCTCAGATAACATTTTAAACTCACTCTGTTTTGCAAATAAAGCTTTCTTTCCTCCATTGGAATGCAAATTATATGATCACTTGAGAAAGTTTGGTCTGCAGAATTCAACTTGTATGATTATGGATTACAACAATAACAATATCCCTTTCTAGGACAATAACTAACAAAATGACGTCCTTAAGAAAATCTCATAATTTAGATTGCTTGGATT
The DNA here is from genome assembly GCA_964019165.1 of Mastigias papua. Lineage (NCBI taxonomy): Eukaryota > Metazoa > Cnidaria > Scyphozoa > Rhizostomeae > Mastigiidae > Mastigias > Mastigias papua. The sequence goes on from OZ025277.1 coordinate 9,905,493, forward strand.
TGAAATGTTGAATGATGAGGTGTAATACCTATACAGATTTGCCTTTTTTTTGCTATTTATACACTTGCTTTTATGCATTCTTTTATTTTAATGCAGCATTTGATCGATTAAATGTTCCAATTTATGAGGAAGTTGCAAAGATGCCTCCATTTGAAAGGAAGACGCTTTTACTCATAGGTATATGTCTTTTGGTGAACATTAATTAATGTGCTTTGATCAGTTTCAGTAATAAGCTTTTTTGGTATTTTGGACCTTTTCAATATCATTGTTTGCCATTTGTATGGTATTGATTCTTGTGGCTCATGGTTAGATTTTTTCAAGTGTTCTCCAACCTTTTAAGCAATGCCTATGCCCATTTTTGTCCTAGGTGCACCACGTGTTGGCAGAAGAACACTGAAAAATAAGCTCTTAATGGATGCAGATGTATTTGGATCTACGCTTCCACGTAGGATCAGATTTTTTCATTTTATTTGCTGTAAAACATTAGTTTTTATATTCCGTTTTATAATTCAAAGACAATAGAACGGAGCAAAGATTGCCAACGCTCTGCCATTACAAATGAAAACTGAGAAATATTGCATTCATTTCAAGAATGCATTAAAGGAACATTTCAAGGATTGAACTTTTGTGTGCACCATGGACTCACTTTGATAGATGTTCACATTTTATTTGCTTAAGTTCAAGTATTCCACTGAGGGATTCTCTTGATAGCAGCTTTATTTTGGCTGATTGGATTACCCTGTTAAAAAATATATAGTATTATTATCATTATTAGAATTGTGATCTGACTTGTGATACTCTTCGTAGTACCACAAAGAGATTTTTTATGCAACATTTCAGGTATATGTTTGAGACTTAGCTGCTAGCCGGATGTTGTGGGTATGTGGTGTGTGGTTTAGGCTGTATATATACTTATTGTGTTTGGGTGTATGTGTATGGTTCTGTTGTTTGTAGTTGTTTATCTGTGTGATTGTTCGTTTATTTCTCATTTCCTTTGAACAACAGATACTAGCAGACCAAAAAAGTCAGGTGAAGAGAACGGAAAGGGTTATTTCTTTGTTTCGCGTGCTGAAATGCAGAGAGACATTGATGACGGCAAATTTGTTGAATGGGGAGAATATGAAGAACAACTATATGGGACAAAAATTGATTCCATTAGAAATGTAATGAGAACTGGTAAAATGTGCATTTTGGATCTAAGCCCAACGGTACGTGGTACTATTACTGTTTAACTTTCGATTACTTATTGTGGCATTAAATTACTAGGGCCTTGAAGTTTATTTGACTGAATGAAAATACTGGAAAGTGCCTTATTGAGCTCAAAACGATGTGACATACTTTGTGTCTTGATTTGAGTCGTATTCATGTTGTATAGCAGAGCATAATTTTGCAGAGAATCTTGGTAGGTTGGTAGTGAGCGTCTTTCTGCAGAAGTTGGCTATGTAGCCTAGTATATTGTATCTATGGAATTAATTCCATGTTGGAAATTTTTCACGTCAAGATGAGGTTTTCAAGTCTCATAACTTCCTTTGGTGGTGAATGAAGCATTGCTAAGATCCATCAATTTTTTATTGTCTTTCGTGTGCATGGTCTACATCTTGACGTTTAGACACACATTTGTGAGCCCATTGGAGCACCCAGAAAATGTGTACTCTCAAAGTCACAGCATAATTGACCAATTCAATCACTCTGTGTGCGCGAGTACGCTTTTGATGTAACGCACCCTTCCCTGCCTGTATTTCCTGAAAAAGCTCATTTTCACCCGCTTTCTTTTTCACTTCTAATATATAATCGATCAGGAAACAGGAATGTTCTGCACAACCAGGTTCGTGATAAAGATAATCGCAAAGGTAGTTTTCAATCAACACAAATACTGTTATTAACATAGTATGTGCTTCAAAATATTCTGAAATGAATCCCTATAAACTACATTTCAGTCTCATCTTCATTATGTGCAGAGAATATATCAGTTGATGGGACTCATGAAGTCCTAACAACTTTGCCTTTGCCCTTTCTTTGTCAAATTTCATCAAACGTGTCTTAGTGCACACCACTTTCAATCAGTTTACACGCACTAACCCTATCAGTCTACTACCAGAAGTTACGTTCATGAGTTATGCATTGAACAAACATGAATAATAGAAAATAAGATGTAATAACCAGCTTGACAAACACAGATAGAAAAATGTATCTTACACTCGAACTCTTTAAAGTGGTATGCAGCAACATGTCTCTTACATGATTTTTCCTGACAACAAGGAAATGCAAGAACTTTTTTTTTCCTGTGTCCACCAGAGTCTTCAAGAAAACCAAAGAGGAAGTATATGTTGGTTACCTTGTTGGGTTTTGGTCAGAAGGCACTTAGTTGACATTCCTCCCAGATTGCACAGTGGATAGGCCTATTTTTAGAGTGGCCATGGTGCATGCACTTTGGCTTTTACCAATACAGCAACCCTGTAAGCGTGGGTACACTTTTGACGTTACCCACCCACTGACCCTCAGAATGTACATACTTCCTCGTTGCCCCCTATCTGATGCACATGCTTCCTGTATCACACTCAGAACGCATTCTTCAAGGATAGGAAACATTATAATGATAGTAGTTAACAGAATATTTGTGACATCAGTGAATGCAAACTTGTACCTTAAGGACATTGCAGACTTTTTGTGACTTATAATTCTCTGATTCATATTTTCGAAAGGTCCGAAGTTGTGATGGATTGTATGAGTATCATTTGTTTTATATTTTAGGCATTGAAAGTCCTCAAGACTGCTGAATTCATGCCATATGTTGTATTTATCGCATCACCCAGCTTTGATTTTCTACGAGAACGAAACCGAACGAGTTATTCAGGAAAGAGATTTTCAGTAAGTTTTCATATGATATATAATAATGGCCTTACTAAAACATCCTTTGCAGTTTGTATTAATTTTGTAGGTCTTTTGACTACAGAGATGAATATTTATCGCCGTAGGCGGATGTTGCAATCAACTTCTTTTTTATTGCGGACATACCGTAAATCCTCGAATTAGCGCCCCCCCCCCTGCTGGCTTATTTATTTGCATACATTTTGTTTGGGGACACATGTCACATTGAAAACTCAAAGTCGAAGCTCCTTTTCTTTATAATGTTGAAATAACAGTCTAAATTTATGCATCAGTCCTTGTCAAGATTTTCATCGTTCTCTGTGGTGGTTTCTTTTTGGGGGGGGGTGGGGTGGTAAATCGAAGATTTACAGTAGTGCAAGATTTTTGAAGGAATGAAGAAGGATTGAATAAAAAGTGAAAGTTTTCAGGGATTATATACGAAAAACAGAGCTAAACAGATCCGTTTTTGTCTACAATCGGAGTAGTGTGAGCGGAGCTTTACTCACTGGCTAATTTCCTTGCGTATTTACATACTATTTACGCACTTACACGCGCATATCATTACTCGCTAATGTATGCTTCATTAGGTTTGTTTGTGGTTTTACTCCTTTTCACAGTATTGGCGCAGATTTGCCTTCGGTCTGACATGCAGACGCCTTTGCACTTGGTAGTATTCTCTTTTCTCCCCCTCTTACTTAGCTCTTGTAACAGTTCTTTTCTTTCTATTGTATTGCCGTTTCTCCCTCCTCCACAGGACGATGAGCTGCGGGAGACAATTGAGGAGAGCCAACAGCTTTACGATTTGTATTCTCATTATTTTGATCTGACGATCGTAAATGAGGACTTCGATGAGACATACAAGAAAATTAAGAACTCTATCCAGACATTAAGCACGGATACTCAATGGGTTCCAGTTAACTGGGTTTACTGATTTGACCTGAGCTTTTTCATAGACATCTTGTTTGAACTCACAAGACACTTAGGTCTCGTGGATATCCAGCTTAAGAAATTTCATCTTGCCTATATTTGGTTCAAGCCAATAGTCTTCGGATGTTTCTATTCCATTGACTACGAAGTAATTTTTCTGCAGATTTTTTCAATTTCATTTTACCCATTGGTGGTTATACTACGGACGAAGGAGTAGCCTAAGGTCTAAGTATGTACTCCGAATGCTAGCTTCTTGGAGCCAGATTTGGATACTTTTAGTCTTGAAAGTATGACCGCCTTTAAATATTCAGCCACCGTGGTAAATGTATTTGTAATTTGCTGCACCCGTAACAGTCAGATTTTAAGATTCATTATTGAGACTTCTAATTTCTCAAACTATTAACATATAGATATATTATACTTTATGATCTTATGACATAATAATATTTTATTTTCTAGTTAGTTTTCTCCTAGTCAGGCCAGTTGAGAGCCAGGTTGGGTCCCGGGGTTGATAATATCACGGGCCCTTGTTAGTATCAAAACCGTTATAAATACTAGCATTAGCAACATTTTCCGCGAGCCCTTGCCGAAACCCGGGCCCCTGTAGTTTGAACCCGGTTACCCTCCCCTCTCGACGATACCTTTTATACATACATGGTTTTATGTACTCGATCTTTTAATCAAATTCACTTTCTCATTTTGATACATCTACATTTTATCCTTCCTATGCACCAGTAAATTTATGGTAGAACCTTCCACCTACCTCGATTCCGATGGTTGCCATTCCGGGAACATCAATCTTTTCCTGCCCCCCCCCCCTTAGGCATGCATCATTTTTGAAGCATAAAGGTATCTATCATGCAAATCAGAGATTGTGTACTGCTCATTTATGCTATCATTTTCTATCTATGAGCTTCAGATTTTTAATTGCTTTTTTGTATCTTTCGAAGTTTAATTTCCTGATCACATATCTCTTTGAAACCTAAAATTCTTTTTCTATTTTATTTTCTTTTTTCTTTACATTCCTCTCTTTTATGTAGTCCATAGGATGCTTTTTGTGCGTATCACTGAATCACGATTGTAATGTGCTAATCGATTATTTCATCTTTACTGTTTGCTGGTCCAGTGAGTTTGTTTGAGCTTAAAAAACAGAATGAGATTTAACTTCGTGCACGATATCTTTTTCCTTTTTTGATGTAGAAAAAGTTACACTTTGGTATATGTTGAATTTCAATTATTCTACCATATTTTGTTCCTTCCTCCTAGCGTCATCTTTGTCGTGTCCTCAGGTGTCCCACTGATTAATTCTTTTCCATGAACGCATTTTCGAGGGCCATCGTCACCCTCTTTCGTAAGCATAAGTTGTTTAAATGTCTTTGCGGAATACCGTTTGCCCATGTTGTTTCTGATTTAGCATTACTTGAAAGCATTCTCAACCATATTGGGATTTCCAACGACTTCCGATGCGAGCTCACTGTTCCCAGTCCTTTCCGAACGTCCTGCAATTTGCATTTGTTCCGATGCGGCCTGGGAGTATAGAATTAGACTCCGAACTCCTAAATCCCATTGCAGTGAAGAGAGGCCTTTACAAGGCAAGTATGATTATGAATATCACGCATCAATGATCTATTAATATATCTTGCATTCCTATGAGACCTATATATACTGTGTAGTATGATTAGAACGTGTAAAACAGTGTCAAGATTTGCCAGCATTTCTTTGTGTTTTTCTTGAAACGGTTACTAGAGTACCTGAACTGGTTTCAGATTCCAGTTGAAATTTTTACATGTTGGAACACTGTGTACAGTCCGATTGATTTTAGCACAATACCCAGGCGGCGGTTGGACTCACTTTGTGACCAAATATAGGTTCAGTTTTCGTCAAGGTTTTTTTTAAATTCTTAAGTGATATAAAATGGGAAAGCAAATGGAAGCAAGTGTTCTTCCTCTTCATCGAAGCTTCCCAGAGGGAATGTTTGAAACGATTTAAGCCAAGCTTGAATCACATTAACTTAAATCATTGGTACTTCCTTTTTTTGATGTTTGACTGTACCAAATTGCTCATTTACCAATAAATCCCCTTACAAGATAGAATGCAATTGACGACATTAGCTACAGAGAGTGATACAGTAGAGGTGGCTAGGAAACCATCCTTTACTAGAATCAGGAGAGCTTTGAGTTTTTATGCATAGGCTATTCTGGTGAATTTCTAGCTTGGTACAATTAGACAGAACCTATTGTGTGGTTCTATGAACCAGCCTTATACTGTCAATTTATGAATATTTTACGTCAGTTGCGTTAAACTTATATTGAAATTTGTACATATTCAAATTTGAACAATTTTAATGAAATATTAGGTATGGTCATGGACGACGCCCAGAGAAATATATGGCAGCATACCCCCAGCTTTTTTAACTTTTAGGACGGCACCCTTGATGCAGAGCCTCAGCTGATCAATTTTAAGTTAGAATGCGAAAGTAGTGCCTTACACATTTCTTAATCATTCTCTTTGCCAGGGAGCAAATCTTGATGGAGGCTAAAAGGGCTTGAGCCACAGACAGAATTTACAGGGTAATGAAATAACATTTTACCATTTTGATAGTTAGGGAGTGTTCCAAGTACCCGCTTTTTTATAAGGAACCTAGTACAAGGCTTAGTTCCAAAAGTTCCTTATTTTTGGACCTTCAATAGTCAAATTGTAGTACTAAAAGGTCTGAAAAGTGGAAGTTCGAGAAAATAACCTACCCGAGCGGGATTCGAACTCGCGACCCCTGACTTTGTACGTCAAGTGGTCTACCAACTGAGCTATCCAAGTCGTTGCTCAAGGGTAGGTCATTTGCTCGCACTGCCCCTCTCTTAACTAATCTTTTTTCTCGCACTTTCACTTCTCATTTCTTCCAAATCCTGTTGCCTTTACAATACTTAAAGTTCCTTAATAGTTCCTTAATTTTCACTACTCAATTAGTGGCATATATATGGTACAGACACAAGTAAACATTAAAGTTCTGAATTTTTCCCTTAATGCTGGCTATTACTTAGGACCAATGAAACATTTAACACTTGACACAAGCCTAGCAAGCAATCTGTTCTGGTTTTAGCCGCAAATGACGGCTTCCTAATTCTTGATTGTTTGCTGTTATAAAAATTTTTAAAATTGAAAGTTCCTTAGGGAATTTTCCTTTATTCGTATCAATTCCTTAAATATTTTGGCATTCTACATGTAGGTTCCTTATAAAGTGGTTCCTTATAAAAAAGTGTTTCAAAATCAGACAACCAGACTTATAAGAACCCTTCTATATGTATTTTGGTGATTACGTTTAACCGAATTATGTATTAGATATCCCTTCTTATGTCAAAATCATGATATTTCGAGACAATAGATGTTCGGAGCCCCGGTACGAGAGCGTTGGACCTGAAGAACAAGCAAATCATGGAGAGCAGTCGACTTAAAATTGCATCAAATTTTGATTTTCTTATATGCTTGACTTTCTCGTCTATCTCAAACCGAAATGAATCTACCCTCCTGGCCACCCTACTTACAGTTTTCTTTGTTTTGATAGCTGCAAAGTAACACGACGGCAAAAATATCGCACGGTGTTTCAGTCCTCAATAAACTTTCGGTCAAAAAGGAAGTAAAAGTGATTCTAAGTGCCGAATAAACAGAGGCCTCAATGAACGGAGGAGGGTGAACCTAATTCTATAGATCTAATAAACAGGTTGGAGAAAGTTTCTTCGTGAGGTAGGTGAGGGCCAAATGACCAACGACTCACTTTTACCAAACTGAAATAGCCTCTAAAAATTTTAACTTGATATCTTTTTTGGATGAATTATAGTACTGGTATCTCACAGAAGTGAAAAGGTTTCTTATCCAGAAAGTCTTGCTCATGCTGAAAAATAGAAGAATTAATATGTAGGGTGGGTTGATCCTTGTTTCTTCCTCCCCCCCCCTCCCCCGTGCACTCAGCACTAAAGAGCAGGTAGCAAAAGGCTTTTAGTTTACGTCATTACTTGAAACAAGTCCTATCAGAATGTCGACCAATGAAATACAACTTCATCATAGCTCATAGTAAACGAAACGACCCCGTTGCATTATGGGGTGTTCTGAAATCATACCATAAATACTGTAGTTCAAGAAGCGACAGGGAAGACAGATTGCAAAGTTGCAAAAGTACAGATAATGGATTCATTACTTGGAGAACGGCCCATTTCTATACGGGCATTGAAGGATTTTTCACAACTGTAAGTGGCTATTTACCTTCCTAGTATATTTCTGAGAGCAACAGAAAACTGGACTTTGCTATAGCTAGGCCCAAACGCTAGATCGATGATGATAGCTAACGCTGATGGCATTGAAATCGAAAGTTATACCAGTGATTCTTTTGTAAGGGTTTCTTTACAGCTTTTATGTTTGAAGCGACGCATAATATAGCTATTAGTGAAGGATGATTGAAAGGAAGGCTTCTGCACAGGCCGGCTATTCAATGTTATGGCATACTAGCTCTATCACATTGAAAGTCGAGTCTACAGAATATAAGTACAAAGTGTCCCAGGGCTTTTCATAGCAATTGTCCCTAAGAAATGCCGTATACGAGTTGGAGAGACACGGATGAAACGATAAAGTAGTAAAAGTGGCTTTGGTAAGCAACCCAAACTGAAAGTCATTCGTGGACAATCGGAAAACTGGGTTGTTATGGTTGGTTTCTTTTGTTGCTACAAGTATTGGTTCTTGGAACCATTTTCTTCCAAAAATAAGTACTACTTGTTACTGCTTTTTATTTATTAGGCTAAACTTTCTAAATCAGCTGGATTTAAGCATGCTAGCCCCAGTCATAATTTATGGCGCAATTCAAACTCTGTACATTTTACAGGCTACATTATTTGTGGATCAGTTAAGCTTGGCTAGTGATGGAAGTGATGCTAATAATCCATTAATGATCAGTGACATAAGACCATATCAGGGTACCTGCTACATCAGGAAGGCCAGGGAAAATGCTTGAAAGCCAACCATTTTGGGAAGTATTCCAAAAATCAGGCCCCTATCGACATTTTCAGTGAAATCTCTGGCTAGTTTGACCAACTTGCAAAGAATTTTGAAAAGCCTGTCATTAGATTCATTTGTCTAAATAGTCCATCACTCTCTGAATATTAGAGGCCTACAACACAGGCATTTTGCAGAATTAGGGACCAAATGTTCTACTGCATCAAACAAGAAATCCCTAAATTGTTGGAGGAGATATGTGCAAGGCTAATGTCAGGGAAAAGTCATAGAAATCCATTTGGTTGACTTGGTAGATCCTCTTGATATTGCAGTATAAGAAATTTGAGATTTCTTGACAAAACCATTTCAGATCACTACAGAAACACAGTTTTATGTTGTCATCGTAAGGAAAAATTCAGTTGGCAAAAGAAGGAACCATTGGAAATTTAGTATTGATGGGCTCTGACATGCCAGAGACTTGTGAAGAGAATTGTTATCTAGTCATTTCAAAGATATGAGAATATGGTTTTTCTTATTCTTTTCTGCATATGAAAGGTTGGTATAGTTTGATTATCTTAGCTTGCAGTCTTTACTTTATTAACAAAGTCTACATTAACATTTGCAGGAATCAAGTAACTCGCAGTCATTTGAAAAATGTTTATGCTGCTCTTACTTTGTCAACATTTCTGGCAGCTGGTGGTGCAGCTGTTCATCTATTTACAGACATATTAAAGGTATGCCTTTTGTTCATTCATTTATGATCTACTCTTTAATGTCTTAGTTCTGATTGTAGGTTTTCAATCCCAAATTTCAAACCTATGATAGAGAATTCTCAAGCTCATGCTTTGCACATCTGAATAGTAGAATTGTTCACCTGTACAACTTGCTATGTTAAGCTTGTGCTACCTACTGATGAATCTTAACACACAATTGAAAGTAAAAAAGTAGAAAACTTTACACAATAAAAAAGCAACTCATAATGATGGATGTGATTCAGTGCATTAACAAAGTTACTTTATTCTCATTCATCTTAGTGTTGAGATTCTTCATTTTCATTATCAGTTTCTATCATGTATTTTAGAAGGAGGGTTAGACAGAATAATATAGTAAAGGTGATTAATTAATTCATGCATTCAAATATAATTTTCACAGGTATTAGTGTAGATTTAGGCTTATGTTGAAAATGTAGCTTCATATGGATATGCCTTATTTTATATCAAAAGCAGACATAATAGTTGGCCACAGAAAAACCCAATTCCTTCCTTTCCTTGGAGTAGCACATGAGTTTTTATTGTCTTGGGACAAAGGTCAATATTACCACAATTTGAGTTGAAACTTTGAGCTATCATAGTTTCACAGTGGTAACCTTTGGTGTGACAGGAACTAGCTTCTAGACAGTTATTTTTGTTACTTGTATTGTAGTAGATTTTGTTTTAAATTTGCTCTCAATTTTCCTATTATTATTTTCTATATAGGGGTGTTCCCTTCCTGTTACTTTATTTACTTAGGGAACTTCTCCTTAAGAATTCACAACATACATTTATATCCATATCTATGTTGTGTATTATATATATATATATATATATATATATATATATATATATATATATATATATATATATATATATATATATATATATATATATATATATATATATATATATATATATATTGATATTGATATTCTCTTTGACCATAAATCATTAGTATTGTTAGTTTATTGTTGTTATTATAATTGCTATTGTGTCTTTAAATTACTACTTATCAAATGACAACTCAAGTCAAGATCAAAAGTCAATGCTGAGATTGAGACCTTTGTAGCCATTTAAATACACATTTGTTTATCAGTGAGCAATTAGGCACAATTTCTTTAAAAACTCAAATAATGACTACAGACTTCATATTTACATAGAACTTATGCCAACACTTGTCACTACTTTTAATCATGTGTCTAGCCGCATGGTCCTCCAAGAGATTTCCAATCAGGTTTTGTTGCATAATGGTGTTGCATATGTCTAGAAAGAAATTTTAATTTATATAGGTGCTAAACTGATTCATGAGTCTCAGGCCAAAGTTTTGGCAATAGTCAGAATAAAATTGTTAACCTCATGCCATAACTTTTCAAATATTCAATGCTTATCATCTAATTCAATGGTTCTCAACCTTTATTCAGCCACCACCCCCTTTCAGGTGTCCCCACTGATCGACCGCCCCCATCTCAGTTCCAACATTCTCATGTTCAATACTTAGTAGATACTGTAGAAACCCATATAAAAATCTGTATATCTCAGAAATCCCCCCTGGGAGGTGCTACCACCCCCATTGAGAACCACTGATCTAATTGAACATATCTGTGGTGTGGAGCTTTTTGGAACCTTCAGTAATGTTGCCGTAATAAAGGTAAAACTAGTTGGATGTCTAGTTATGGAATATGTTGTACATGTCAATATCCAGTACGTGAACCCCTAATTTGCCCCTAAATAGGGTGACCCACAGACTTTGCTACTGGGTAGACCCAGAGCAGTTGGTGGTATCTGCAGTAGGCCAGCATCATATACTGAACAAATGTTCCCTGTCATCATCACACATGCCTAAGTTTATGGAATATGCTATATATGAAATGTTTCACTTCTTTTATGATTTTTTGCCGTCTCCCTTGTCATTGAAATCTGGTATGTAGCTTTCTAAAATAGGAAAGGTTAATTAAAATCCTAGTTTATGGACATTAATGCTGCATCAATGTGACATCATATTTATAATAGCATTCATATTGCATGCTATCATGCTCTGGATGACTTTAAACAATTGACTTTAAAATCTTTATGGCAGTTAAGGGAATATAAGCCGTTGCAATGTTTATAATTTGATGGCAAATATTTTCATCATAGGGTGGGTTTTTGGCTGGCATTGTGGGCATTGGTCTTTTGTTGGCTTTAGGTTTCACATCAAATGAACCAAAGAACCAAATGCTTCGACTTGGTAAGACTTTTTTAGATGGCTTGTAACTGGGATTATTTTATATATAATTAATGTTTTGTCTTACTTTTAACTCTAATATCTACATCAGTGACTAGTATGAAGGTAGTGGGTGTTTTTGTTCCCCTGACAAATCTCCTGTTTTTTTATACTTTGGTGTCAAGTAAGAATTTGTCAGCATTATATGCTTTAAAACTTGTTTTTCATCATGATATCATAAAACATTGTGATTATTAAATTTTCTTCAATTTTTTGTAGGATATTTGAGTGGGTTTGCATTCTGCACTGGTAAGCTAAGTTTTGTATTACCACATACATATGATCCTATTTTGATTATAGATCGTCTAATACATTATCTATGTTCTTTCTTCAATTTTGCTATCTGGATCATAAGTACTGGCATTTCAAACCTTCTTTTCATAAGAAGATCTAAGAAACTGTTTGTTTTTCTAGGTCTTGGATTGGGACCGTTAATGGATGTTGTCATTGAAATCGATAAGAGGTTTGTTGGTTTCAGGTTTTGTGTATCTAGTGTAGGCATTTGGTTTTGTCTATAATCCTCTCACATTCCCTTGGCAAACTTAGTTAAAGATGATACAAAGTAGTGTTTGGAGTTCAAGTGATTGTCCACTTTTATGCCAGAATGTTACTCACAAGAGATTAAAAGTCCCATCATAAATAAAGAAATGAACAAAATTTGATTCTCATTGATAGTCCAGGTTATCAACTATATATATATATACTTGTGTGATATGACTTGAGACTTTGGTTGTTTATATTTGGGTTGGACTTCAGTTGGTTCAACTCTCACTGATATTTTGTTTATATTATATATTAATTTATAGTGTATCTTTATGCTATTTCTAAGAAAATATTTATTTCAAACCATGAAAATTGCTGTAAGGCATGGAGCTAATGTTTTGTCCTTTTTCAGCATTGTCCCAACTGCATTTTTTGCAACATGTCTCATATTTGCATGCTTCTCACTAAGTGCTTTATGGGCTAAGGAAAGGAGTTACCTTTATTTGGGTGGTAAGTACAAAATATTTGAAAATTATTTGACAGACATGTGAAAGAAAAATTAAATTTTTGAGGCTAGAAGATGTTTGACATTTTCCTTAGTCATGAGATTTTTGTTCAATTGGACCTTGAAAATGTGAATTTATTAATTTTTTCTGGTTACCTACAACAAAACTAAGAAACATAGTTCATTTTTGTATCTGTCCTTTTTTGATGTAGTTTTTTCTATTGATAGAGGTAGGATTTATTACAATGTCATTGCATGTTCACACAGTAGCTTTTCTGTTGATGGTTTCAATTTTTTTTAATCTAAATAAACTTTTCAGTGATTTTTTGACACTTTCATTGTTTTACTCCTTCATTGTCAGTTCATATGCAACATCATTTCCTCAGTTGATCAAAATTTATGGGGAAAATTTGAAAAAGTCAGGGAAATTTTATAAATTTGGTTTGGAAAACCTCCAAAAGTCAAAAAAGTTGAAAGTTTTGAAAACCCTATAAACTACTTCATTCAACAATTTTATAGCAAAGAATGGCTGTGGGGGTAGCCTTTCCATTTTCTGTAATCTCATATAGGTTTCCCTTTAAGAATTGTTCAAATCTAAGTGTGAGGAAATGGACATTCAAATTTTCAGGCCTGTCTCTCAGCCCCACCTCTTCTACACATGATTGCCTGTTTAGATGACACTTACTATGCATTCACAAGTGATAGTGCTTGGAAACATGGCAGCTGTGCACTACGACTCAACATTGTGCATTTTGCAGAATCCTTAGGCAATATTGGCATATAGTGCTTGAATTGTATCTGATAATTAAATTCTCTGCAGAACTTCTTTTTTACCAAATGAGTATTTTATGCATTTTCATCCAGGCACATTGGCATCCTGTTTGTCAGTTTTGTTGGTCCTTGGATTTGCAAATATTTTCTTCGGCTCACATCTCATTTACCAGGTCAGTTTTAGTGTTTGTCAGCTCTAGGTGGAATTTGATACTTGAAACTCAGAGTTGCCTTATAGGTATGGTGCGTTATTTTTTCACAGCATAAAGGCAGGTTCTATGTTCTCGAATATTTAACTATACACAGGCACAGAGGTGGAAGCAAGTTTTTCCTTCTCAGGAACTTAAGTATCTAGCTCCAAATTTTTTCAAACTGTTTAATTGAGTGGAAGTACATATTTCCTGTTTGTATGTGTTTATCTATTGCTTGTCCATTGTTCTATTTTTCTATATATAGATGAATTGTTATGTCACTAGTGTATACTACTATTTTCAGGTCAAGAGAGTCGATGATTTTTTCTCTTAAGCTAGCTTGAATTATGTCGTTAGAGTTTCATAGTTCAAGATTTTTCGTAGTTCAAGATTTTTCTGTGAAATCTTCTACAAGTATTTCTAGCCAAAAAGTTCCTGGAAACTAGGTTCACAGGTTCTGATGCTTTATCTTCCACTTCTGCACAGGCTTTTTGGTAGAGAATTTGTCACCAAGGAAATGCATTGTCCGTGATGAGGGCTCATGAGGGTGATTGCTCCTCCTAAAATAGCCTATCCAATTTTCAGGAATCTGGTGTGAATGTGCTTGATTGTCGCTAATTTGTAAGCAAAGTGCTCAGAATTGAAGTAACCACTCAGGAAGTAAATGTTGTATGAAGTCAAAGGTTAAGTAAAAGCAAGCTCAGGCAAACACATTAGTTCCTTGCTATGGCCCATTTAGTTTTGTTCTTTACCTAAAATGGATTGCTGAATAACAATGCATTGAAAGCCACATTAGCTGAGTCTTCTGTGTGATTTTCTTCGGACGCACAACCGAGTTTTTGTAGAGTGAGGGCGATCGTCTGTGTTGGACAATGGAGCAAGTGCTGAGTATTGTCTAGTTTCCCAGCCATCTTATACTGTCAATTCTCACCAACTGTTCCAATCCCCGGTCAGTTTTTTTATAATTTGATGCAAGATAGTATGTCTATACAACTCAGCCTTAAATGTCAAAATTACATTTTTGTTTTGTTTGGTTGGCGAGTCACTTCCGTTGACGGATGTTTAAGAATTCGTCTTCGTATAATTTAGCATATGCTATTTTGAATGAGTTTATGCAGTTTGGAACTTCCAGAAAAATTGTCCTATGTTACAGCCTTGAAGTATGATACTGTGAGAAATTGTGAAAGTTTAGTTTCGTGTATCCTATTTGCCTTACGTTCAAATTATTTTACATGGGAAGTATTTACTAGAAGTAATAAGAAAGAATTTAGCAAGAGGGGAAGAATTGCTTAAATTTGAGGCGAAAACAAGTATTGTTGAAATATGATGTGCAGATGTCATGATTCTTTCGCTTGCCATCTCCGCTGAATGGCGTGTGCAATCGCATTCGCATACACTGGCACGAATTTCATGGAGAATGCTGACAACTCTGTACTTTATGGCATCAAATTTGCTGCAAAAGATAAATGATTCTCATAGATATTTACATATCAATTATATATTTATTTTTTATGTGTTCCTGCTGTTCAGTTGGTTGTTTGTTTTTAATTACCATCAGTCATTAGCTGCTATGTCTCTCTCTTTTTATTACACCAACTTATCACTGTGAGCATTTTAGTTAGAACTATAGCTTTTCTAAGTTTGTCTATATTTTATCAATAGATTCAACTGTATGGAGGATTGGCACTTTTCTGTGGCTTCATACTTTATGATACACAGCTGATAATCGAGAAACGAAAGAATGGAGATACAGACTTCATTTGGTGAGTTCTGAATTTTGATGAATTGAAAGTCTCTTCTGTATAGAATATTTTGGAGGTTTGAACCACCCCAATTTCATTATGAAGTGCATTATTACTTTAATATACAAATGAGAAATTAAGAGTGGAAATCAATTGTGGTTAATTGCATCTTATAGTTATGGAATGTTGTGATGGAGTAACTAGATTTAAGTTTCTGGTAAAAGATATGCGTGTAAAAAACGTGTTTCGATGACTTCGATCATCATTCTATTTGATTTCGTGCTTTCCCCGTGGGTCCTGTTACATACACTTAGTGGGTATCAGTGCACATACATTTTTTGTTGGTAAACTCTCATTTGTGTAACTAAGAGTGATTGGTAATGAGTTCTTACCTGCTGAATTTTATTCTTTTTATATTTGTAGGCATTCGGTTGATTTGTTCCTGGATTTCATCAACATTTTCCGTCGCTTGATGATCATTTTGGCCCAGAACAAGGTATTTCCATATATTTGCATGCATTTTGTTTCCTCGTTTGAATCTTTATGCTAATAAATGCATTTTATATGCCTCTTGTCTCTCAGAGGGCAGTGGAGTTTTAATATGTTAGCGTTTTCTGTGCTTTCAAATGTTTTGCATATTTTCACTTTTATGCTTGGCGCTCACGAGGGAATTTGGCTTAAAGTAAAGTGTCATTCGTAGCACTTTGCTAAGGCAAATTCCTCTCGTTTGCGAAGGCCTTTACTTACGTAAGTGATTTTTCATTGGTGATCATAAATACAATTTCTAAGGCGTGTGATAGTTTTCATCGTTCATGGCACTTTGCTTACTGTATGCGGCGACGAAAGTATCTTTCCTTACGATGGAAACATTAAAGCGCATGCTCTTCATGGTTAGAGTTTGAGGAGAACATAGTGGTCTCATAGAACATAGAACGCACGTCTCATGATGAAGAACTTCAAGAAGAAATGCAGGTACTACTTATTTCATTGATGTGACCTCGTTTTCATCGTTTGCGGGAATCACTGGGGGGAGATATGGACGAAAGAATGGATTTTAAATAGAGGCACAGAAGAAGAGACAGATGAAGCAGTCAATTCCTACAAGAGAACACCTGTTTCTTTACTGTATTTAGTCAAATAGTAATCTTCCTTATCTTTTCTATCAAGTTTCAGAGAAGCCTCCCGACTTGCCTGCATTCGCTTTTCTCTGTCTTTAAACTCTTGCAATTGCACGTTATAGAGTCATGGATACTCTGGCCACAAGTCCACAAACTTTTCCTCAACAACTGCTTCATTCACGAAGTCACAGTTTGTCGTCATTGTCTTCCAAGTCTAATGCTGTTGTTGAGAAGCGCGTACGCCGTGTTGTTCCCATCATAAGTAAAGATACTTTCGTAGCCGGACACAGTAAGCACAGTGCCACGAGTGACAAAAATTACAAACGCGTTAGAAATTTTATTTTGATCATGAATGATAATTTTTTGCGTAAAGACCTCTGCATACGAGAGGAATGTGCCCTAGCAAAGTGCCACAAATGGCACTGTACTTAAGCAAAATTCTTTCGTGTGCGCCTGGCATTATGTGATAAGCAATTTCGTGAATGCACGAAAAAATAGTTGCAAATTTTATTGGTGTTTGTCGACAATCAATGTAAAATTTACAATATGGTAGATAATGTTATTTTTTGAAGTATATGATTAATTATTTTTACGCGTGAGCACTATTGGTTATTTCTTTGAGACTGTGAGACGAAATGTCGGCAATGAACTTGACCAGGAATTATCGAAATATGTTTTGTCCTCCAGTTTTAGACGATTGAAGTGCTTAGTTTGCTATGTAGCATTAATTGCACATCGATTTTTTACATCCACAAGCGTTTTTTAACAAAGAAGGAGTAATTCATATGTGTCTATATTAGGGAATTTATTTATGTTGGTACAAACGATCTTGATATTTTACTTCACATACTCCATAGTTCATTTCAATTCTTATCAGTTATAAAAATCAAATACCGCAATCTTTATGGGCTATAGCCGTAAGGCCTGCATTTCATCCAGGTTTGTGTATTAGAAGTGTAAATTTTTCCCCAGGAAAACAAGAAGCGAAAGAACTAAGACATCATTGTCAATCCATGAACTGAAAATGCGAACAAAGGCATAGTAGTTAAGCATAAACATTTATGTTAAACGTACTAATATCTGACTACTTGATATAAACTACAGCGAAGTATTCACTGTTTGCTTCAAATATGTTGACTTTAGTTAGATTTCGGTATACACGTAAATGCGATTGCTATTATTCTTAGTACCTACCCTAAGCCATAAGAATTGTCACTAGTATACATAGCTTTTTTTCCCATTGCATCCCAACCAATCGTATATAATTGCAGGGTTAGTTGTTTAATTGGTTTTTTTTCCAGAACTGATTGCTTTTGCTAGTAGATACCAACCTGTTTCATTTCAAATTTTCTCAGAGTTGATTAAATGCTTTGATGGTACTTTAGTACACAAAATGCGCTTTTTCGCAGAGTGAGCTATCAACAGACTTCGTATTAATAACCTTGGCAAGCTGCAAAGGTATCCAGGCTCTTTATGAGATTTTCTGTGCTCCTTCGATTGATTTGTCTATTCGATCAACGTCGAGCAATGTGTGAATAAAGATTTGCTGCCGAGATAATGATAAGAATTTCATAACCCTTTAGTTGTGCAATCCTCACT
Organism: Mastigias papua; assembly: GCA_964019165.1. NCBI lineage: Eukaryota > Metazoa > Cnidaria > Scyphozoa > Rhizostomeae > Mastigiidae > Mastigias > Mastigias papua. The sequence goes on from OZ025277.1 coordinate 9,923,689, forward strand.
TTTGGCTTTGCGAAATACCCCAGCACCTGGAGATCATGCTATATACAAAATCGAAGCTCAAAGACTAGATAATGATGAGACCACTCTCGCTCATTTCAAAAAGGTTGAAAACAGGTTTTGTCTAAATATGGACTTCAGTTGTTTATATCTAAACCGGTAAACACGAAGCATAGCAGAGAAGTAAATGATGTGCGAAAAAAGCACTTAATTGTTGAAACCTATTAGAGTATTGGTAAATTCTTTTCATGCTGGGTTGATTATATGCAACATCGCTTTTACTGTTTCCAATATACTGTAGCTACCTGAGGTAGCTAAAATAATTGAGAGAGTACCATTGCCTACAATATTGGCCGGTAGTTATGATACATTGGATACTCGGTGTTAGCCCTTCTACAGTTGCGAAGAATTGCGATCATAGCGCCACGGATGTTTCGCAGGAGTTTGAAGTCGGTCCATGACTCTTAGCGATTGCACATGCAGATCTTGATGGAAAGTCACTACCACCTGATGCCTAATATATGGATGGAGTTTATCTTGTGAATGAAGCAATGCTTCATCTTTTTGATCATCTATGGTTACTTCTGGGGTTTGCTGTTGAGGAAGGATCATTTTCTCTTGCATGATTTGTTTTATTGTAGCTATAATATCTGATCAACGTCTTGAATACTCATCCTGAAAAAAATTAGCTATACGTGCCCGAAAACTGAGCTACTAATTTATGATAATTTATGATATGACTAAATATGGAATCGAAACATTGTAATAGGTACTGTATATAGAACATGTTTGCGACTGGACAGGAACAGTTTGTTCCATGCTTGTGAGTGGTAACTCTCTTCGAGTTCTAATTACATTTAGATCAGCCACTCCATTCTGGGACATTAATAGGCTCATATGCCTACAGGGAGTTGTACAGATGTAAGCTAGTACATGACTAGTCAAGTTCTTAAAAGGTATTAGGCGCTTTTCTTCCAGTGTTTAGCAACAAATCATTAAGAACGCTGCCTAGATACAAGAGTGTTCGTTCTCAAGTGTTTTATTCTTTGCGCGTATTTGTGAGGCGCAAATTAGTCCCGCATCGCCAATTACTAACCTAGATGGGCATCTTCAATTAGGATGTTGTCGGTCAATCTTACGAGCAGGCCTAGCTATGTCTCTTCAGTCAGTCTGTGAGCCTGTGTAGAAATGAGCGGTAGTGGAACAGAGCTTTCTTCTTCTTCGGAAGACTGGAGCGACAATGATGAGTTTATTGATAACCCAAATTTGATGCACCCCAGGAGCAGAACGATGTCATCACTAATGAGTTCGCAGTCGCTTTATGAATCTACATGTGATGTGTACAAAAAGGCATGTGAATTGCTAAAAACTACACCAGCCCAGTGTTTCATGAGGAAGATTACGGACACTGAGATCAATTTAGGTCATCGGAGTCTTGGGCCAGTCGGAGTACGTGCCATTTCAATAGCACTCTTAAAAAATACATGTGTAACAAAGTTAAACCTGGAAGACAATGACATTGGTGAAGAAGGAATCAAGTGTGTGAGTGTCATTTTTGAAGAAAACTACTACATCAGTGATTTGAATGTTGCAGACAATCATTTCAAAGTGAAAGGCGCCGAACATTTGGCGAAAACTCTTTCATATTCTAACACTTTGAAAAAGCTTGATATCTCAGGTATGTAAACCTTATTTCTTTTTGTATGGATGGCATGTTTGATTTGAATGATGTAAGGAAATATTCGGGTTTTCGTAGTTTCTGCCCAGCAAACCTTTGTTGTGGTTCTTCCCTTTTATTATGTCTCGCTTTCTTGTTTGTTCCATGACTTGATTTTGAATTCCTCAACCACAGTATCTACGTCAAAGAGCTGATTTACAGGAGGCCATGCAATACTTATGTTTAATATTTCGACAAGACGGCCATGCAAAGTTGCATTTGTTCTTACGTACAATCTTCCTATTAAGACATAGGTATAGCTTGAAAACGATTGGGCTTTCATGGTTGGCATACCTCATTTCTCGTAAGCTTTTCATATCTTGATTGCAACAGACAGACCGTTCCAAGATCTGTTTCCCATTGAAAGAAGTTTTGCTCAGGAGTTGATTTGCATCGAGAGGACTAGTCATTTTTTGCAATTCTTGCATGAGTTCCGCATACCTAGTAACACATCCAAAGTTAAGCGTTTTCTTACTTTGCTAAAATATAGACCGAGAACCAATCATATTTTTTTGTATGCAATATATAATTGTATACAACATCCCTCTCCCTTCGGCTATTTTTTCATGCCAAGCAGGATTTTGTAGCTATATAGACTAGTTTAATCGTTATTTCCTAGCCCTCTTGTTCGAGAGTGTTGAACTTCCCCAAGTATAGTAAATTCGCCTTTCGTTGTAGCAACGGCAGTATTCTGCACTTACTCACTTCTGCTGTATGATCCTTTCGAATCACACTCCTACGGTGAATTTATTTTGTAACAGCATAGCACGATTCTTGTCATTAAGTTAGCTAATTCCTCCAAATGATATTCATTAACGTACATTTTTCGCAAGAAGTACGGCATTCGTTAGAGGAAACACAATCCCAAAAACAAACCTTGATAGTCTGTTCATAACCCTATTTCATACACAGCGGTATTCGTAGAGCATTAGCTAAGACTATTAGCGAAAGCAAATTCATTTGCTAACACAGCTTTCTTGACGTTAAACTGATATTTAACTTATGACATGTTTTGCTGTTTTAGATGAATTCTCTGTGATATTTGGTGGCCCATCGCTATCATGCTAATTTACAACTCTATTTTTACATTTGTTTGTAAAATAATTGTTGAAAATACAATTTTACATCTTTTTTAATTCAGAAGCATGTTTCCTATCCATTACCGAATTAACGTCAACCTTCATTTAATTGCAAAATATGTTGCTCGGTTTTTACTTAGAATTTTTATAAATAAAATCATTGTACTGATTAGATTTAATAACTGAAAAAGCAATCCAGAGCACCTTCTCATATGAGGACCCCTCATTAGGAAATCTCAATCCCTGAGAATCTCTATCAATTTTCTGTTATACTAGTGGCATGTTCTAATTAGAGGCCCTCAGTACAATGATTTTATCTATGAAGTCCAAAAAGCCTTAGTAATTTGTCTTATCCAGCAGTAGCTATTATCAGAAAATCAATCTCGTAAGTTTAGTATAACCTTGAACATGAATTTCAGTTATGAATTTTTGGTTTAAGAGAGTTGAAAAAAACTTACTGAACAAAGATAATCAGTTTTTCTAATGGCGACAAGACTAACTAGATTTTGTTGATTTGAAATTGTATAGGTCCATCCATTCTGTCGAAACAGCACTCCCGCTTCTAAAGGCAGCTGACAACAGAATGGCTTGCTAGTCATTCATACTTGCTCATTTAGCAGAAGAAAATCATGGAACCTGCTTGGGTAGAAATTACCAAGTACGCTCGCAAACATTGCCAATCCTTACAATCTCTTCCTTACTAACCTTACTGTTAAACCAGCTTTCTTACACAATCCAACATGACAGTTGTAAACAAATTTGTCTCACATGTCAGGCCTGAGTTTCAACATCTAGGACCGTGGGCTGTAATTGGCCAAGGTTGAAATTGAGGTGAATAGCGGTGGGGCACCATCAATTTTCATTTTCAAAATGAAGATTTCAAAGTAAAAACGAGCAACATATTTTGAAGTGAAATTAAAAGTGAAGGTTGTTTCTGTTTCTATTCTATTATTCTATATCCTCATAAAATTACAACAAATAGATGTTACAAAATACTATGATAATTCCCACATCTACTCATTTCCAAGCATCATAACCCATAGGTTCGCTATAAAACCATTGAAATCATGAAACAAGCTCCTTTCATTTCTGGTGCAGGTAACGAGATAGAAGATCGGGGTGTAGAGGTTATTTCCGAATCGTTAAACTCAAACTATACATTGGAGACTCTGGTACTTTCGAATAATGATATTACAGAAATAGGAGCAGCACATCTTCAAACTAATCTCGATGGGAACCTGTCATTGAAGGAACTTAGTTTGGCATGGAACCTACTGCGTTGTGGAGGAGCAATAGGTATACCTATAAATGGTTTTAGCTGTTGTGTATGTTATGCTTTCACTATGCGAGTACACAGAGTAAGGACGCAGAATAGATAAGGATGGATTTGATGGGATGATTTTAGATTAGAAGCTTTGGGATTGAAAATCGTTAAAAGACTTCTGCGTTCATTGCATGTAATAAGTTATGACTTTAGGCATTAAGGATGTCCACTCCTGTGAAATCCATTTTCCACAATATTAAAGATATCAATTTGAAACTTTCTACACAAATTAGGTATGATAACCCAAAACTTTTAAAAGTTTCAGTTTCTATTTTTAGCAACTAGTAACCATGGTAACAAACAAACAATGCTAGAAAGGTGGATTGCTAAGTACATGCATAACTTTTGCAGAACTACTCAGAACTCTTATTTTATTGTTTGATATTAATAATTGAATGGTGGAGAGTGTAACTCAACTCTTTAATTTTTATTTTCTCATTTATTTTACATTTTATACATAGTTTTGAAATCAATGGCATTTTCGGACTTATCCAATGAACTTTGATGGCTAATAATACAAAATGAAAGAGCTCTATTAAAAAACTGAAAGTCAGGTCACACTCTACAAGGAATTAGCTTTAAAATGATATAAAGAAGTCAACAATTGAATGGAGAATGAAAAAGTTATGCATGCACTTGTCTTCGCACCATGACAGTATAAAGAAGAAGGAGAAAACACACTTTAAAAAAACATTGTCAAAATTATTACTTTCTGGTCTCTAAAGGAAAGATATGAGACTAATAGCATAAAAAGAAGTTCTTCATGGTTCCTTCTGAAGTCAATGCAGCTAAAAAGTTCCCTAAATATGCCTTAAGAATTGAATTTTCCTGCCGAATATAGTTCACCCTCTGCTCTAGCTGCACTTTTGCCTTTGTCAAGTGACTTATATTTCAACTGCTTTCTCCGCTTTTTGGCCTTAAAAGTTACTGCAAGTTCAGCTCTTCTGATTCTTTTAATGTCCCTTTCAAGATTGGAAGCCTTCAAATTTGCCCCTGGTTCTATGTTCAGAATTTCATAAATAATATTTGAAAATGAGCAGCCCATTGTGAACTGGCATGCAGCTAATGCAACAGCTGTGTGTACTGTTCTTCGGCCAACATAGTTTGTTTTGGGGCATATCTTCCAAATAGCTTTATGAAATGACTCATTTGGGTTCTGAGTCTTGTTTCTTGAACATCTCTTCAGCAATTCAATATCAGATAATCTCTGGAATAATGGGACTAATTGCTTTCCGATTTCAACTGGCAATGTTTCATGCTCATTGTGTGGCCCAGGTATTTCTTGTTTTGCAATTGATCTCTGGAAGAAGCACCATGAAGTTGGTCCTGGTGGACAGTGAGAGTGCTTTGGGTTTTCATCAGTTGATGAAATATGTAGCAGGATAGCCATGATACGTCTTCTACATAGTTCAGCATCAGAACAATTGTCTTTTATTGCCCTACCATAATAGTTCTGAATTTTAGTTATCTTCTGCTGTGTTAATTTACCTCTGCCTGCAACTGATTTTTTCATTACTTTTGATGACTCGACAAAGTTTCGGAGTGCTGTTCCCATGCGTTTTGCCACATGGTTTACGCAATCTTCTTTTACAATAACATTCTCTTTCCCATAGGGCTCTAGGGACTTGACTGCATCATAAGCCTTACTATCCCCATCACTAAGAATTGTTGTGTATCTAAACTGGTGCTTCTCAACAGATCTGGTCCACAGACGTTTAGCACATTCCACTTCCATGGCAGCAGCAGAACCTGAAAAATTTTTCTGGCAATTTTCTACATGGCTTGCTTTCCAAACATCATCATACTGCCTTTCTTCAGCTATGTTGCATTTGCTGCAATAATTGGACAGCACTTCAAAATCTATTGGATAGCCAGTCAGTAAGTCAATGACTGAAGCAGTTCCATTATGTGAAGAGAACCCTCTCTTTTGCCAAGACCCATCAAAGGAAACAGCTATATCTAGAATTCCCTCTTTGTCTGGTATGACACCAACTTTCTCATAAGCCTCTCTAATTGCAGGATGAGTTCTCTCAGAAATATTTTCAAAACATTTCATAGCACCCAGCTCTACCTTTTTTAAATTCTTGTGGTAGGTATTCAAACTTGGAGAATAAGGCATATTCATCAAAGCAAGCCACTGTTGCATCGATTCATACCCACATCCTATACCTCTAAATGCCAGAATTGACCGCACGTTTATCTCAAAGCTGTCATTTGACTTACGATCTGAGTCTTCAACTCGAGAAGACAAATAGTTCTCTGATACAACATTGTGACAAGAGTTACAAAAAAGAATACCTTTTGCAGCAAGCCCAAGATTTACTTCTGCGAGGTTGAAAACAACAGCTGACATTGAGCACAAAGGGCACAATAGGCTAGAAATCAACTTGGTCAGTAATGATTGCTTTACAATAATATATGAATCATTGCTTGACTTTTCACTGCCATCTTCAGGCTTCAATAAGTCGTTAAAAGCACTCATTTTTCTAGCAGAAGCAGATTTTGTGTCTCTAAATATATCTTCGAGGTCAAAATCAACATCTTTGCTCTCGTCCTCAAGTTGCTGTTGGTCCTCAAAATCAACATCAGTACTAGGCCTGGTGTCTGTATCGACTTTCCTGCCGCGAACTTTACCTTTTTTCTTCTGACCTCCGATAAATGGTTTTCTTGTTCTTGATTTCACTTTTCCCATTCTTAACTATCTCCTTCTAACGCATACAACATCTATTCCTAACGCCTGAAAACTTGCAACTTAATCACAACTGATCGCAACACGTTCTCTTGTTGTTCTGAGTCGCCATATTGAAAACCGTTTGATATAAATATCCAATCAATGTCCACAATGCGTTTGAATTGACCAATGAGCTGCAATCGTCGCTAAGGTTTCCATAGTGACAAGCTCTCTATTGTTTTGTTGACCAAATATGACTAGAAACAAAGCATTCTACCACGACATAGGTAGATCAAAGCCTTTTGAAAACATTCCTATCATAATCTTGAAACATAGGGCTTTCAGATGATGTGTAGTTTCCTAATATCGCGGGAATGGCGACCTTGTATTCGACAACAGTACCAGGGACGTTTTTCGTCAACTTTTTTATGCATTGCTAGGGTGGGTCGTAATTAGGTGGCAATATTACAAGGAAAACTACCAGACATAGTGGTAAAACACACATTCTCCTGTTCTTTAGGGGTGAAGTAAGCTTTTAACACAAAAAACCAAATTTCAAAAATTTTGCAAAAATATACCAATTTCTAAGGAGAGGACATCCTTAAGACTGCTGGAAAGTTTTTCCTGCGTAATATCATTTTAGGTGTAGATCAGAAACTGCACATAACTCCTTCAAATAGCATTTAAAAGTTATATTTCAAAGTGTGAATATTGCTAACCTAAGTTGGCCACGAGTTAAATCTGACCCATGCTCAGAGGTAAATTCGATTTATGGTGATACTGGGTTGGTTTTTAATTAGTGTCACGTGAACAGAAACATCAGTTGAACCTAATCCTAACTTGATTTTTGAAAATGCATCCTTAGTTATGCCTGATCATTACCATAACATAGTGAACTGCCGATAAGTTACAAAACTAACTCAGGTTCAACCTTGGATTGCTGTTAAAACGCGATTCGTGGAAGCCGTTGTGTGAATGAGAAAGTAGGTTTAGGCTGTATTATAGTCAAGCTTCGTTGAATCTATGGTAGCTTGCAGTGTGTAAATAGGGCTATATTCAAACCGCTTCCCAACAAGGGCCGAACAAATTCTGATATTTCCTGGGTGACTTTTGATTGTAGTAATAGTCAGGATAAATTTTTTAAGATGTAGACAAAAGAAAACTCATATTTTTCAAGCATAAATGTCTGAAATGTTCCTTATCTCTCGAGTACTGTCATTAGAATGGTAAGAGAGTTGAATCTTTGTAACTCAGTTCCGGTATCATTTTCCTTGGATTTGTATTATCCTTAGAGATAGCAAAAGCACTGAGAAGAAACTCAACATTACGCATATTAGATCTGTCATGGAATGGCTTGGAAGATAAAGGAGCAAAGACTCTACTTAAGGCTCTTGAAGATAACACAAATCTCTCTTCCCTCAATATTGCTAGCAACAGAGTTGGTGACCCAGGTGGGTTTTTATGACTAAAGTTTTTCAATATTCAGATTACTCTGTTCGATAATAAGACATCATTCTCCTATCTTAAACTTAGAAACAAATACAGAGAACGAAATTTAGTGATTACCATATTTACTCTAATATTCCCGCATCTCTTTTATTCCCGCCTCTCTAGTAATCCCGCCTTTATTTCATAGTTTGAAAGAATAATCCCGCCTCCCCAGTAATCCTGCACGCGGGATTGCTGTATAAATTCTTTTTCAATAAATTTATTCACGGGCATAAATGTCCAAATCTTTGTTTCGAAAATCCAATGTTACGTTTCAAATGCCGTGTACCAACTTAAAATGGAAACTTAGTATCATGTCATCGGGTATGATAACGGTTACTAAAGCTGACACTCTTGATGTAATGATTTAGTTTTTGTTATTTTATTGAAAAATTTTCTCGTTTTGAACTTTCTTCAAATTGTATGCTTTTTACTCTGGTTTGCCACGATCATTTTTGAGAGCCTTTTTTGTTGAAAGGTATCCTCAAACTAGACTTCAAGGCATTGAAAAATAATCCCGCCTCTCCAATTTACCCGTCTCTCTAATAATCCCGCCACTTTTCCTTTGGTTGAAACGCTAATCACGCTGCAGGGGGAATGTTAATATCTCACTAGTTTGTTGCAATGATTGGAAATTTTGAGGCACGTGTTTAAGTAGGTACATTAACCAAAGTGAAACACACCCATTCCAATGGTAACCAATTAGATGGGTTCACTTAACCATACGTATTTTTGACGCTACCTTAAGACGAGTTTGTTGTGGAGATATATCATTGAAAATGGAGTGCAATTGCTTGAAGTCTACATAACCGTATAAAATGTCACCCGAGTTTTATGAAGGAAATATTTGTACAAAAGGACATAGCTCACAACCTTAGGAACAATTTGCCAATGCGTATCCCCAAAACGCGAACTTCTAGATGTGAAATTGACTTGTCCTATTTAGGTTGTAAGCTCTGGAATAACCTACCCGATGAATTTAAGAGCAATAAAACCTTTGCATCATTTAAAAGGCAAATTAAACGATGGAAAGATAACTGCAACTGCAGGTTATGCAGAAAATTCGTTAGCCATGTCGATTTCTTAACTTAACTTTATTGATCTTAATTCATTTTACATTTGTATACTAGCTTTATTTTTCTTCTTTTTTGTAAGTATATTATTATTACTGTATTTCATTATCCTAAGTACTGTAGTTTGTAGGTAGTAGGCTTTAATTAGCTTATTTATTAGCTATACATTTATTCATCTACGCGGCTACTGTAAATAATTGAATACTAATAATCATAATAATAATGCTAATAATAATAATTGCTACTCGATGACACACTTTCATCTAGTCTCCTTATACAATATTTTGAATTCCAGGTGGAGTGGCAATCAAAAATTTAATAAGAAAGAATGAGTCCCTGAAATATATCGATATCACGATGAATCCTATTTCAAAAAATGTTTTTGCAGACATTATTGAAGCACGATTGGGTTCCACATCAAGCCAACTGACCACGATTGTCTTTAGAGAAAAGACTTTTGCCAACGATGAGGATATTGCCAGCTTAGTCGCAAGTGCTACGGAAGCTATCCGAAATTTCAAAGTTTGCTTAGAGCATATCAAGGTGAAGGACAATATTAAAGTCAGAAAATGGAAGGAGAAGCACAGAGATGATCTTTGTGAGAAGTTCCTTGCTTACGTTCGCGGCAGACGGATAAAGATGATGGACATTTTCCAAAAGTTTGGAGCGAACGGAGATTTGGTCCTGAGTGTAAATAAATTCTTGCACGGGATGGAAGAAATAAAGAAAGATATGAAATTGAGCGATTGGGAAGTTCACGATCTCGCTCAGTACTTTCAGGGACAAGATGGAAAAATTCATTATAGTCGTCTAGCTTCCCTTTGAAAAGGCAATATTATTTATAACTAACAAGTATATTTTCATATAATCTGATAGAATTTCCATTTGATTGTTTCAAGTCTTCTCCTGAAAATCCAAACATTCTCTTCATACTCCATCTCAGTTTGGAGTAAAATATCCTATGTTGAATCCTGCATGATAGAACCTAAAAGAGCTCGCCCTCTTTGACATATGTTTGATTGGAGATCTTCCCCTTTGTATCTTCTGCCAGATTTTCTACATTGTTGTGGATTGGCTCTTATTTATTACAGTTCATTATTTTTAGCATTTTTCCACTTCTAGAAAATCTTAGTTGTAGAACTTTAACTGTTTAATTTGCAAATAAATCCCCGAGCTATTCCAAGTTTTATTTTATTTTCTTACGCTTAATTCTCAATTAGTGTGAATTTCAAATTAGATGATAAAGTCACAACTTTTTTACTGAAATTCAGCAGGTCATATGTCAGCACAGCGTGCTCTGGTGGTGCCCACATGCATCATCGTTAATTATTTTTCCAAATTTTATGAACTCAATTCGACTTTCACAACTACCATGCGACTGGTGTCTGTTATAGCAATAGTAGAACACGATATCTTTTTCTTCATCGCTGACGTGATCGTGTATGCTCTGTAAGTTGTTATGTCTTTTCACAAGTCAAGAGGAGGTGACCTTAGGAGCATTGTAGAGGGCGAAGGGCTAGAGTAACAAGACTTAGTTTAAAGGTCGCATTCCTGCCGCGTCGAATTAAATGCAATTAAATTCGACTGTAATGTGGCAAAATACGACAACAGATTTAAAGGTCGCATTTAATTCTGTCGCATCAAATTCCAAAGTGGCATCAAACAAATGAACGCATGCGCTTTTATGCAATATGGTGTTTAGCAATGGTGTAGTGGCGCGCTTTTGTTCCAAATTCGTCAAAATTGTGCAACTTTCATCAAACTCATGAAGTGGCGTTTCTTTTTCTCGTCTTTTCGTATCTTATTCTCTCGCATTTTTCCAATTAATTTGAAAGAACTTAAGGACATGAGCTTCGCTGCCTTAATCAATTTAATTCGATGCGACACAAACGTGACCTTTAAATTGAGTCGCATATCTGCCGTATAATGCGACAAGCCTGGTGAACTACTGTCGAATGAAACCATTTAATGCGGCAATGGATTTAAAGGTTGAGCTTCTGTCGCATGAAATGGACACTTAGTTCTCTTCAGGCTGTTTTATTTAATTCGACGCGGCAGAAATGGGACCTTTAAACATAGCCTAAGAAACTAAATGCGCAATACTTTCAAACAGACGAAATTAATGTAGCAAGTGTTTCGTTGCTAGCGGTAAGTCAGCTCTCTACAATAACTGTCTTTCCACTTACTTAAGCCTACTATCTACAATTTGCAAAAATAAATAAATATGTTTAAAGGAACAGAGCTCTTTTAACATATCTCTTTTCTATCTTGGTAATTTTTAGATAGTGGGTTCAAGTTAGTGGTAAGTTGGCTATTGCAAACAGCTCACTTTAAATAAATAAAGGAGCTTTTATTTCTACTATTGGTGCTGCAATACAGTCGAAAGAGGTCCAAGAAAGGCTAAAAGTAGGGCGCAAGCTTGATTCGTAATAAGGGGCAGTACTGAAGGAGACATATTTAGCTCCATATGTGACCTAACTAGTCTTTTCAAACCTTGGGCAGCTAAACTCAGAGGTGCTCAAACAATGACAATTCACCCAACAATTCACATAGAGCTTGGAGCAATGTAAGAGTTAGATGTTCCAATGAGCCCAGGGGAAATCTCACCCAACATAAAACCTGTGAGTATTGCAAATGATCGCTCTCCTCAAAGGAAATATCATTCGCACGCACGAATGCATGGTTCGGTATGTGAGCCAGTAAGTTTGCAATTTCCATGCTCCCCGTTATTTAGCATCCAGTTTGTGTGTTCTCTTGGGAATTCTTTAGATCAGTGTTGCGCAGATCTAGCCTGACTACATCACATGCAGATAATTAGCGTATAAGGTCGCAATGCTACTAACTTGGCCTAGTTTTGCTTCCAAAATTATGTTATGGAATTTATATAAAGGTATGTTTGCAGCTGCAATATCGTTTTACAGAGCGCATGCAAGAATTTTCAGTGATTCATGCAGTCATTCAACAAAAACACGAAATAGCCAATGCTAGACAAGGAATAATAGATGACATATCAAAGTTCACAGAAAAGAAACAGTTAGATGTGCTTTTGGTGCTCCTTGTCAAAGAGATTTCAAATGTAGAACATACAAAGCTATAAAATGGTAAGTTCTGTTTAGACAATCCTGCGTGTTGTAGAACAATCTTTCGATGAACAGAAAACTGTCGAGTAATCCTGGAGAACAATTAATAATAAGAGAAAAATTAGTTAAAACAAATAACTTGCTATTAGTGTGTTATATCATCACCGCAGACAGGCACACAATGATGGGGAGGATCCTATGGGCCTGGGCCCTTGCCCTTTTCCTAAGAAAAGTAAAAGTGCCCTTTTCTGGCAGAAAACTGAAGCTCTTTATTGTATTTTGTTAAGTAGACCTGCTTATAATCTTTGGTGCAAATGAAAGTAACAAAATTTGGAAAGTTCCCATACGATTTCTTCTGTTTCTAACTCTGAAAAATATGATAGCAAGATACATTCTCATTAGAAAGTATTGTGTAGTAGAAAGTATTTCTATTGACAGACTGGCTCATCACTCCCTCAAAGTATTGTCAGAAGGGGCTTAAGCTCTGTAGCCCCCCTAAATCTGCACCTATGGAGGACAAATAGAAACAATGGGAGGCTGCAATGGCCTCACTATAGAATATATAAGCCACTACAGAACTATTTCATAGCTTTGGGGCCCCTCTTAGGTATGTAAAATATGCAGAGCATACACAGAGAGGGATGTGTTCCTTGTTTAACAGAATTTAATACTGTCTTCAACACAATTTATTGCTACAGTTTGAAATTCAACCATGCCAAAACAATGTTCATAATTAAGTGTAAAATGCCTTTCAGAATTCCTTTCTCAGGATGATCAGACTTTTGAATTACTTCTGGGGTAGCTGCAGATGTCAACCTGTCATAGCCTTTTCTTGGGTGTATATATTTAGACCATGCAGACAGCTTCTATTTACATTTAAAAAGCTCTAGCATATGTCCCTCTGTTGAATTCCTTTACAAACACCTCAAGTGGTAATCTAGTGACATTTTGACAATCAAGAGTACTGGACATAGTCTCCAATAGAATTCAAAACATGCAACCTAGCTGAATGTTACCAACACTCCTATAGGTCCCTCTATGTCACAGCAAATTTCCTTTCACCATATACCCTACATGACTTGTTATTGCAGAAATGGGATCCTGTTTGAATTCTGGAAGCTGCAAAACTTTCTTAAATAGGTTGATATCTTGCAGCCTAAAGTAAGAAAGCATAAGAGTACTAAGTACCAATTTGCAACAAATCAATCACTACTTACAAGATCAATGAAAAGCAATCAGCAACCAATCAAAAAACAGACCCAAGTCTGATATACCATAAAAGCCTGTAAAAAGGACACACCTTACTCCACCAAAGCTGGAAACCAAAACTGGGGTTTCAGCCTATGTACAGCTATATCATTCTTCAGGGGAAATTTTAGTTCTTACTACAGACATTCACTATTATAAAATGTTGAATAACTTAACTAAAGTGAAAAAAGTAAAAAAAAATTGTTTTCCAATTTGGATGTTTAATAACTGGGCATAGCCTTTTTAACATATTTTTACTGGGGGGGGGGGCAAACTCTCAAAAAGGGATGTGATACTATACTACAACAGCAAGCTAAGGGCATAAGATTACTTCCAGGGAAATATCTAGGCTGTGTCATTCATATCTAGCCCAGTTTGAAATAAAAGCCTAATTTGAAATAAGGTTGATAAATACGATATGTTGAACAATGTTAAAAAATGTCAAGTAGTCACACTCAAAAAATTGGTCTCTAGATCTCTTGTTCTGTAATTGTTACAATAATGTACTGCTTGTGTATTATACAGTTTCCTAATGTTGTGCAAAAATGTTATTGTATTTCACTCTTTTGCTGATGAAACTCAAGGGGACCCATTCATTGCAACACGAAGTCAGCAGTAGCTGTTTAAACAACATAGCTGAGAACCTATAAAAAAGGGATATTTTCTGGGGTCAAAAACCTCTTCACTCAGGGCAGCAAAGTTGAGAACTGGGGGGCATTTGCCCCCAGTTTGTATGATAAAAAAGGCCCTGTAACTGGGGGCCATATCATTCCCATAGTAGGTGATTTATAGAAGTTTCTATTGTAAATGCTTACTCTTCATTTTTCTTTGTTTTCCACTTTTTATTACTCCAGTTTTTCTTCTTTTCCCTTCCAGATAATCTGCAATGCATTAATGTATTAAGAATTATTATGTAAACTGTACATAAAAAGTAACTCATCCATAAATAACATGACTGATAGTTATAAGTTATTATATATATTACAATATTGATATACATATTACAATATTGATATACCTATGTATACAGATATCAATAGTCAGTATCAAATAGCTCACAGCATTAAATTTTACCAACACAAGGTCTTCTTAAATGTTAAAATCATTAACTATTTACTTGAGCTTGTTTGCTGCCTTAGTAGTGGTGTATTCATCTGGAAAATTTGAAAGAGCAGGTAATGCATCCATGAGTGGTTGCATATCTCCAACTATAACTGCCTTTGCTCTCTTTTTAGCTTTTTTTGTTTGTATCCTCACAGTATCTGAAGACTGTAATTCTGAAAAAAGGAAATGTGTATAGTAAATTCTTGAATAAGTACCTTCAGGGCATACTTACATTCTGTGCTTTCAGATAGAAGCATATAAGTGGGGGCTTACAAACTGTTCTGAAACATGCCACATAAAAATACTTTTTAATACTTCTGTTGTTCATAATATGAAATGATTATTCTGAATGCAAAGTCAAGTGCACATTACAATAAATTAAATTCAAAATTTCATGCAGTTGATACATTACATGATAAATTTCCAAATAAACTGTATAATTATGCAATAATTCTTTGCTACTTCCTATTCAGCTTCCTTGCAAAAACACAGTACCAGAAAGATCCTGTGCCCTCTTAGTTATTTCCCAAGGCATATTGCAATCACAATAAACAATTTTGCATTAATGCTTGGTCAGGCATGCAGTTCCAACATTCTACATACTATGTCTCCACTTCATCACATTTGTGTCAATTATTATTGGGCATATATGCAAGTGATAAAGACTTCAATAACGACAAATGGGCTCCCATAAATGGGGACTAGATGATTGCTACTTGACATAAGCTATCCAACATGTGGTAACAGCCTGCATATAAGAACTAGGGTTCTACGGACCTGCTAGGCTACAGTTTTCATTTCAAGCCTCTATTACACAAGAACCTATTTAGGCTAAAATTTTGCGTTGGATTCTTATCAGTTGGACTGCTGTAAAAGTATATTGGTAGAAACTGTTGGATAAAGATCATCCCATATTTAAAAGTAAAATTTAAGAACTGTTTTCTTTCAGGCTTATATATGATATTTATGCTATATATAGTACATTCTGACGCATAAGAGCACGTTCAGGTTCTTCTACAAGTGCTACTGCTGAACTAATCAATAACATCTGGCTCCTTAGAATGTGTTTCAAAATCTCAAACTTCATATTTGTGCATGTGATCATGTTATATATCTGAGATTCTAATCTATGGTAAACAAGATTCTTGTCTTTCAAAATGAAATTACTTGCTAAAAGATTGTTTCTCCTCAGCCTTCTTTTTTCCTTCTTTTTGGAAACCTTTGATTTCAGAATACAATCATGCAATCTAATATCTTCTAACACTACTTCTGTTGGCTTCGAAGTTGTTTGGGTATTTTCATCCAGCTTTGGTTTCATTAGACTTGATGCCTGTTCCTACAATAGCAGCAGTTCTATTACAGAAGAGTACAGTTAATATAAGTATTCTTATTATAGCACCCTAACATTCGAGTTTAAAGCTGCTGTATTTTAAACTGCTTGACCGGGTAGTTAAAACTGCTTTACGAAATCCCAATAATGCCCAATTCAGGCAGTATAGCAGATAGCTGAGCTGGATTGGGGGGGGGGGGGCTAGATCTGAAAGGCAGTTATGCAAATGAATGAAAATTTCAGTGTATATATATACAACTTCAGTGAATCAATAGGAGGAATTGCCCTCCTGCCCCCCCCCCCCCCATCGAGGGGGATCACGCCACATAACTGTGGTCACAGGTGTACAAGAAAGAGTTTGAACATTTGGCGCAGATCTGTCGAGCACAACAGTGTCCGAATCGACATGTCCCCCCTCCATTGCAGTGTAACCATAATAGGCTAAGATATCTGCAATATCACCACAGTGGTGCCCGATATTTCGGCTCTAGTAGAGCGGCAACAATGTGGCGATATTGCAGATATCCCTACGTTTCACCTGATAGAAAATCGGATATATCAAACCATCGCTTCATCTTTATCCTGTAAGTTCTCACTGATTTTTGCACTTCTCTTTAGTTGCTGTTTCCGTTTCAAACTGCTTCTTGTCGGCTTGCCCATTCCGGTTTGTAAATATGCGACCTTGTGGATATTCAGAGTCAAAGCCAGTGCCAGCTATGAAACCTATTGAACAAGCCTCTCTGTAAAATGTTTAAGGTCAAAATCGCGGCAGTAACTGCGAAGGCGCTCTGTAAAGTGAGGGCTGTAAGCAGTGCTAAGCAAGTAAGGACAGTGCGACTAAGTCATATTTAAACGTCTTTTATCAACCTTTTACACCAGAAATGCTATCGATGTTGTGCGCATATTCCTACAGAAGTAAATTAACATCCAGTTTCGAGGATAGGTAACGGTACAACTTTGGTTCACGATGCTACGCTACTGAGTACGATTCCACAAAACATTAATTTCATTTCCATTTCGGATCACTGGCAGGCAACTATACTATTTCAAACAGAAGTAGAATTAATCCGATACCATACCATGCATAAAACTGAATTTTACTCAAAATTTTGACAAATGCCACAAAAAGTTATGTTCAATACCATCTTGTATTAGTGTTGTACTTCACTACTTATGTGGTTGTACACCTTGGAAAATTTGCCTCTAGCCAGGAAATGTTGTTGAAACTATGGTTATTTTTGAACTATCATCCATATAGGATAGATGCTGAAAGGTGACTTTGCAAAACTGAATTTTACTCAATTTTGACAAATGCCACAAAAAGTTATGTTCAATACCATCTTGTATTAGTGTTGTACTTCACTATTTATGTGGTGGCATACCTGGGAAAATTTGCCTCTAGCCAGGAAATATTGCTGAAAATATGGTTTGTTTCATAGCATCATATTTGAACAATAGCTGAAAAAATTGCCTTGGTGGGGATTTGTGGACAACATAGGACACATGTATTACACAAAACAAGAAAGGGTGGTGACAACACGCAATGGTAACTGATGGTAATGGTATGGCTACAGATTACATACAAAGAACATCATAGTGTTATAATCGTTTGTTAATTAGCGTAGGAAAATAGAAAAACCACAGAGCATACAGCGTAAACATAACTTGATCAGAACAGAACAGAACAGAACTAGAACTAGAGCACATGACACATTTAGGCATGTGACTAACTACTACCTCGCCTACAATTATTTTCGTAACATAATAATCATCATCATCAACACATAGAACCAAAATAGAAGTTACATCACAGACAGGATACAGAATAATCTATTGTTTAACACATAAGTTAAAATTCTGATGTCATTATGATGTCATTATTAGTATAAGTGCCCTTTTCCAATCTTCAGCCCCCCTACCCTACTGTTCCTCCAGCGCCCCTGTGCACTGACCTCTTTACTCATCCATGCTAGTGACAGTAGTGTTACTAGTAACCAGTAACAGACATTGCATACAGGAATGAGGGATGATTGGACCAACTCTCACAACTTTTGGTCAGGAATGGACCAGTGCATAATTTCTAACACAGGTACAGTGCTGCAAAATAAAAGTAAGGAGCTACACTTCAAAAGTGGGGGGTACAAGCAATAAATTGCTTGACAAAGACTAAACAAATCACTTTCTCACAAAAAGTGGGGACTGAAGCCCCCAGCCCCCTACTGACACTGTGCCTGTAACATCACTGTTCCTGCAGAGTGTAAAGTGGGGGGTCTCTGGGTCTATTCTTAGAAAAATATTTGCTCTGATAATGGGCAGAGAAATGTGAAAAAATACCTTGGTGGGATAATGACAAGTGATAAGCAGGGGTTAGGCTGACATTTCCACTGCTGGGCAGTTATTATGGAAACCATCAATGCATTATAATATTTAAAAAAACATAATAGACATAATAGTTGTGAACCATAGAAAGTAATGGTTCTGTGAATGGATAGTTTGGAATAAGGGACTAATGAAGAAGAACCATCGTGAATTGATAAAGTTCCAGTATTTTTCAGTGTTTTTCAAATTGAAAGAAATGCTGGAGATTTTGCAACATTCTGCCCTTGCTGGAAGTCAGGTGGAGATAAAACAGGATTGCTGGACCAGCGGAATTTTGGAAAACTTGAGAACTATATGCATCTCCAATAATTTAACATCTGGTTCCAGTCATTAATTGACAAGAGTAAGCTCTGGCCTGGTCTTGCTCTGAACTTTGCTTTTTGCTGATCTTAAGTAACCCCAGATAATGGCAAATGCAATTGAATTTATCTGAAGTTTTCTAATTAGAATAGGTGGATCACTATATTGCAAAATGGTGTTTCCTTAGAACCAAAAGGGTATTTTCTTAAAACTTCTCCCGGGGACATCATGCTACACTTGCATTCTTTTTTCTGTCTCATTTCTTTTAAGGTTTATGTTGCCACTAGTTCCCACAATTGGACATCTAATTTCTGTCTATAAAATATTCGTGATCACCAATATCATGTATATCATTTTCTTTATATTTGTGTAGATATGATAAACAACCTTGCTCTTAGCTGAGCACTGCTCCATAGGTACAATCTCCCCATCTTTGATACACTTACCCTTGTAATTATCATAACAAACATAAAGACTGCAATTCTCCAGGAGATGAAAAACTTTATATTATTTACTTTTGCATCACAAAACTTACAAATAAATTCATGTTGATTGGTTACTTGTATTCCAACTCAAAGATATTACATATTTTCTATCAATGAAACTAAGGGGTCAGTCTTTTATAACTCTTGGTACCAGGTAAGGCTAGAATTTACTAAATGGCCAAAAGTTTATACCCCTTCAATTTTTGTCCAAAAGTTTCATACTCTGTTGAGAAATGAGTAACAAGTTTCACACCCCAGTTACTATCTACCCTGTAAGGATTTCAGGGTAGATTTCTTCATTGCTACTTTTACAGTAGCAATTGCCACTATCATCTACTTGAAAGATCACCTATAGAAAATGTGTTCTGCAAAATTACTTGCTGGGAAATATTGCATAGAAAACCTTTGTACACAATGTTGTAAATATCATTGTTTGTGAGATTTCTTTGCATAAGGTATAGAAAAGTTTTCATGAACTAGTTGATCTATGCTTGAGATATTTAATTTGAACAAACAGCTGTGATGAATGCTAATAGGAGCACTACAATAAGACAGTATACCACAGAAAACTGAAATCAGAAAATAGCTATTGGAGAAACTCTGCTAACTAGATACATATAAATAAAGTGATCAATAGACTTCTGCATATCATTGAGCTGATTTTCTTCAGACTTTATCTTTAAAGGACTTCACATTCCTCATAAATTCTCCATAAAGTTTCATACCCCCCAAGTGTCCTTGGAAACGCTTTCATACCTTCCCAATTCTAGCCCACCCTGGTAACCAGAGTTATAAATGACTGACCCCTAACATTAGCAAACATAGTCCAAGTGCATTCTAAGGAAATACTTCAGCATGTAATTGTCTTCTGCTATAAAGATAATGAATCTGTAAACCTTCAACTATTCAGATGTCTACACTACTGCATAAGTGTCAACATTATAGAACATATTACTATATAAAAATCAACCCCATTATCTCTCAATTAAATAAATTAAATGGATAAACATGACAACATTAGTTACAAAAGCTACTGGTTACAACATGGGCTGATTTGTTTTGCTGGCTTCTTATTCATATGTTCTGCATTTGGGACAACAACTTGTGGCTCTGTTGTTCCAACTTGACTTCTGATCTTCTTTAACTGGATACTATGAACTTTTTTGATGGTATCAGTAAATGCAGTTTCCACATTTGTAGCTTCTAGTGCTGATGTTTCAATAAAGAGCATATCATTTTGCCTAGCAAACTCCTCTGCATCTTCAGTATTGACAGCTCGCAGATGCTTCAAGTCACTTTTATTACCAACTAGCATGACAACAATATCAGGATCTGCATGCTCCCTTAACTCAGTTATCCATCTCTGAATGTTATTAAAGCTACGCAGTTTTGCAATATCATAAGTGACCATGGCACCAACAGCTCCTCTGTAGTATGCACTTGTTATTGCTCTGTATCTCTCCTGTCCTGCAGTATCCCAGACCTTAAAATTCAAAACAATTTGATTTCATCTACTTAGACAAAATTATCATCACGTACTAATAATACTAGTAAAGGGCACTTGGAGTATTCCATTCATCCACATGGCTTAAAAGCATATTACATAGCATTGACAAAATAACATTATAATATACAGTAGCTACAAAAAATGCTAGCACTAAACATAGTGTCCCCTTCCGGGCTTTTCTAGCGAAATGAAGAAGTTTATTAAATTGAAGAAACATAAACATTATGTTACGTGCTTTTAGGCTCGGGAAGCTTACTCAAGGATTGCCATTTAGACTAAGAAGCGTCAATACGAGTACAAATGTAAATACAGTTAAGGAAGTCAGACAACTATCTACATATTGCTATGCATACTGCCTTCAGATTGAACCTTGTGAATAAAAGAGAAATCTTGTCAAATAGGCTAAAGGACAACACGCAAGTAAGCTAAACACAGTACTAGAAAGTGAAACTAGATTTTCATGCACCTGTGCTTTCACTATTTTATCATCAAGTTTGATGCTTCTTGTTGCAAACTCCACTCCAATTGTTGACTTTGACTCCGTATCAAACTCGTTTCTTGTAAAACGTGAAAGAAGGCATGATTTCCCGACACCCGAATCGCCAGTCAGCACGATTTTGTACAAGTAATCATACTGGTCTTGTTTAGAAGACGCCATCTTCCGGTAAGTTATGTTATGCTTCAAACACTATAATCAGAAATGGGCATGCGCATACCAAGTCAACTGCCATTTGCTGCCAACCCACTCATTAACACGCTTCAGTTCTGGCCTGGTATTTGACATTATAATAATGGAATACCACAGGAGGCCTTGGATCAAGGAAAGAAGTGGGAGGATGAGAGCCGACGCATTGCTTACCAAAAGAGGGCCTCTTGGGAGAGATTCCGCGATCCTTTTGAGACCTAATCTACACCTGGAGATGGACAGAGTAGCAAATTATTACTTTATTATTAGTGATTACAACTTATGCTTTCTTGAAGCTTGGCACAGAGTGCTTTGCTTATCTTGGTATCAACCGACTTGCCCAGGGACAAGATTCTACCTCTCTTAATCCTTGCTGCTCCCTGTCTTCCCTCTTCCAGCATCCCTGCCATAAACTGACAATACAAATTATGCTAAAAACAACAAACAGTGAATATCACTACAGCACGAAAAAGCGGCACCATGTTTTAGATATACTGAAAAGCTTTTTTTCTTCCGACATTCATCAGAGTATGAAACGTCGGATAACCAACGAAAGGTGAGTGAAATACATAGCCAGATGTGGATACACGGGATATGATGAATAATGTGTCCAGTTAGCCGTATAATAGGCCACTTGGCACCTATTCTCCATTGTTTACTTGAGGAGTCCAAGTGAGAAAATGAACTCTTTTTGTTTACACAAGGCTGGGTTTTGAGTTTTTGTGTAAACTGATTTCAAAACACTTAAATGAAAGGACGATCTTGCTTCCCCAATAATCCGAAAATTATCGCATGTATATGTTTTGGCGCATTCTGGATTTTTGATGAGATGCTGTCCTATGGCCCAATCACTTCATTTTAGAATTAGCGTTTTTACACATACGAGGTGGCTGTTCTCTTGTTATATTGTTTTCGTTCTGATGCTTGTGGGTACATGTTGTTTTATTCTGTCTGCTAGTCTCTGTGTAGTGCACCCTACGTACCGAGCTTCGCATCGGCACGAAAATTCGTAAACCACACAATTTTTTTGAGTGGTAGGAACGCCATCTTTTTTAGCAGATGGTAGCATGACCCTATTGTAGACCACACGAGACTTCACAGCATAGAAACAAGATGTAATGGCTTTGCTAATTTGGTTTTCATTTCATTTTCATTTGGCGTTTTCATTTTAATGTGGTAACGTTTCATCAAAATTTGAAAGCCAAATTAACAAAGCCATTACATCTTGTTTCTATGCTGTGAAACCTCGTGTGGTCTACAATACTAGGGTCATGCTACCATCTAAGAAAGATAGCATTTCTACCAGGGCCTTTTTTAACATACAAACTGGGGGGCAAATGCCCCCCAGTTCTCAACTTTGCCCCCCGAGTGAAGAGGTTTTGACCCCAGAAAAATATCCCTTTTCCATAGGTATGTTGTCAAAAAACCACTGCTGTCATCATGTTGCAATGAATGGGGCCCTTCGAGTTTCATCGGCTAAAGAATGAACCACAATAACATTTTTGCACAACATTTGGAAACTGTATAATAAACGAACAATACGTTATTGTAACAATTACAAAACTAGAGATTTCATCTCCAAACTTTTTTACATCAAAACTTAACATTTATGAACATTGTTTCAATATATCACATGTATCAACCTTATTTCAAATTAGGCTTTTTGAGAGTTTGCCCCCCAGTAAAAATCCCTTTTTGAGAGTTTGCCCCCCGAGTAAAAATATGTTAAAAAAGGCTATGATTTCTACTATTCAGAAAAGTTGTGTAGTTTACGTTTTTTTGTACCGATATGAAGCTCGGTACGTAGGGCGCACTATGCAGAGACTAGAAGACAGAATAAGACAACATATACCCATCAGCGGGGGATAACACAACCTCACCTCCACGCGGTGTCCCCTGGGAGGCATTTCAATGCCTGCTAACGAGGCTCTGGATGGATTGGCAACGGCAAACCTCTCCATTATTCTGCCTAGTAATCAATGAGTTATAATTACGAGAATGAAAACAACAGCGTCAACGGAATCCGTAACACGGAGGCCGCGCTCGGTAGGTGCAGTGTTGAGAGACAGGACACTCCCGACCGTCATCCAGCTACTGTCACAAAAACAAAAACAGAAACAAAAAGAGGGGGAAACAGAAATAAAAATAAGAAAGTTGCTAGAAAGATTGGAACATGGAATGTAAGAACTCTCCTACAACCCGGGAAGTTAGCAAATGTAACAAAGGAAATGGAAAGGGTAAAGATTGACATTCTAGGTTTGGCAGAAACGCGATGGAGAAATAGTGGCACAATACAGTTTGGAGATTACACCTTCTTATACTCAGGAAATGAAAAAAGATCAGAAAGAGGAGTAGCATTATTAATAAACAAGAAAAACTCAAAGAGCTTGAAAGGATACTGGCCTATCTCGGACAGAGTATTGTGTGCGAGATTGAAAGGACATCCAACAGATACATTTATCATACAAGTATATGCACCAACATCAGGCAGTAGTGACGAAGAAATAGAAAAGTTCTATGAGGAGGTAAATATCGCTTTGTCAAAAAGCAAACATAGAGAAGTCAAGCTAGTTATGGGAGACTGGAATGCTAAAGTTGGCTTGAATAACAAAAGTAAAGCCTGTGGAATGTTCGGACTTGGTGAGGGCAATGATAGAGGTGAAGACTTCACAAACTGGTGTGAACAAAACAGACTAATAATCACGAATACGTGTTTTAAGAATAGAGATAGCAGACTTTACACTTGGAGAAGCCCAGGAGATCGGACGCAGAATCAAATTGATTACATCTGTGTGAATAGTAGGATGAGAAACTCAGTTTTAGACTGTAAGACATACCCAAGTGCAGACTGTGGCAGTGATCATCAACTGCTAGTGGCTTGTGTTCGAACTTGCTTCAAGAAAACACACAAAGGAGAAGTAAGAATGAGGCATGACTACGAAGCAGTAAACACAGAAACGATGAAAAACATGCAAAAAGCAGCTAAGACACTATGGACAGAGAGACAATCATCAGAGAAAAGTACTTGGGAAACATACAAGGAAATCTGTAATAACATCAAAAGGGAATTTGTTCCAAAGAAAAAGAATAACAGGCAAACCTGGATGACAGAGAAAATATTAGAAACAATGGAAGAAAGAAGGAAGATGAAAAGGAACACTGAAAAATACCAGATACTTGATAAAAGAGTACGAGAAATGTGTATGCAAAGTAAAATTGAATTCTTTGAGAAGAAGTGTCAAGAAATTGAAAAATTGAAAATCATAAGTCCTAAAGAATGTCATCAAAATATCAAAGAGGTTGTTGGAAAACGATGGAAAAACAGAAATGATGGGAATGTGATAAAAGACAAAAAAGGAAGGATCTTACTAGATATGGATGATATAATGAAAAGATGGGAGGAGTACATCAAAGACCTTTATGGGGATGAGAATAGAGATAGAGAAACCATAAAGTTTGAAGGACATCTCACCGGAGAAATCATTTTGAAAGATGAAATACGCAGAGCAATGAAAAGTATGAAAAGAGGGAAAGCGGTTGGTAATGATCAAATTGCTGTTGAGCTTCTAATGTACCTAGGAGATACTGGAGTTGACATTCTTGAGAGGCTTTTCAATGAAATGTATAACGATGGTGACATTGTTGATGAACTTCTGGAATCCACATTTATACCAATTCCTAAGAAGCCGAAAGCAATTGAATGTGGGAATTATCGAACAATAAGTGTAATGAGCCACACAACAAAATTACTACTGAAAGTATTGTTAAACAGAATGAAATCAAGCATACATCAAGAAATCAACGAATGTCAGTATGGATTTATGCCAGATAAAGGAACAAGAAATGCCGTGTTCGTGCTGAAAAATTTAGCAGAGAGATGCATTGAAGTGAACAAGAACCTATATTGCTGCTTCATCGACTTTACCAAAGCTTTCGATAGAGTTCAGCACAACATCCTATTTGAATTGCTTAGTGACCTTGAGTTTCAAGACAGAGATCTACGACTCGTGCAACATCTCTACTTTAAGCAGAAAGCCAACATACGCTTAAAAGACCAACTCTCAAATTTCGTAGAAATTGCAAGAGGAGTGAGACAAGGCTGTGTAATGTCACCGGATCTCTTTTCGTTATACTCTGAAGTCATCCTTAGATCAATAGATACATTAGAGGGGGTGAAAATAGGTGGTGTCAATATAAATAACATCAGATTTGCAGATGACACAGTTCTTATAGCAGAAAGTGAAAAGAGTCTACAGAAATTGCTTGATGCTGTTCAAAAAGAATGTGAAAATTTTGAAATGCAAATTAATGTACAAAAGACTGAAGTTATGGTTTTCAGCAAGAAAAAGCAACCCCCTAAGATAAAAGTAAGCTTGAATGGTGAAATACTGAAACAAGTAAATCAATTCAAATATCTGGGAAGCATCATGACATCTGATGCCAAGAGTACAGTAGACATCAAGTGCAGGATTGCAGTAGCCAAGAACGCGTTCATAGAAATGAAAGCTATATTGACGAACCTTAAGATGCCATTCCAGTTGAGATACCGAATCTTGAAATGCTACATTACACCAATATTGCTGTATGGAAGTGAAAACTGGACATTAAACAAGACAGACATCAGGAAGATCAAAGCGGCTGAGATGTGGTTCCTGAGGAGAATGGAAAAAGTGAAATGGACAGAAAAGATCACCAATGAAGAAGTACTGAATAAGACTATTCAAAACAGCAACATCATGTCAGACATTTCGAAAAGACAAATTTCTTTCTTTGGGCACATAATGAGGAAAGATAAACTGGAATACCTTGTAGTTACTGGTAAAATTGTAGGAAAAAGAACACGTGGGAGAAGAAGAATGCTATTCACAAACCAACTTGTAAAGTGGACAAATTGTGACAACACGATAGAACTTGTTAGAAAAGCATCGCAAAGAGAACTCATTGCTGCCAACGTCTTTTGACACGGCACTCGAAGAAGAAGAAGATACCCATCAGCATCAGGACGAAAAACACTACAATAAGAGAACAATCACGTCGTATGTGTAAAAACTCTAATTCTAAAATGAAAAGTGATTCGGCCATAGGACAACATCTCATCAGAAAGATCCAGAATGCGCCAAAACATATTCAAACATTAATTTTCGGATCACAGGGCAAGCAAGATCGTCCTTTCATTTAAGTGTTTTGGAATCAGGTTACATAAAGACTCATACTTCGAGCGGTCTTATCACGTGTATCCGCATCTGGCGATATATTCCGTTTCACCCTCGGTCGCTATCCGACGTTTCATACTCTGACGATTATCGGACGAAAAAAAGCTTTTCAATATGTCTAAGACTTGATGCCGCTATTCCGTGCTGTAGTGAAGTTCTGTAGTACCAACAGACTTTTCAAATAATGAACAATGTGTTATTCATTTATGTTAGGCTAATAATTATAACTCATGGACCGCGGAGCAATGAGGCTGGCTTGGCTATAGCCCAACCAATAATTTGGTCATATTTTTAGGGCAGCTAGCAGGGAATCAATCACGACAAGAGTATACTGAAACAATAAATAAGGTATTAAAAGTGTTTTGTGGTTTAGTCAACAGCAAAAATCTGAATTGTGAAAAACACAGATTAATTGTCTAACTACGAAGAGTTTATCATCCGCTCGTCTCAAATCGTCAATTTCCATGCTAGAGAAGGGCCCTTGAAAGGTTTGAGGTTGTACCAGGAGCACACTTTTTACCTCTAGAATTTGAAGGATCACCATCGACAGATATATTTTGAATTTCTGACCCTAATTACTTTTGTTATTTAGAATGCTTCGATCTGCTGATTTTTATTATAAAAACTTGGGAAGTCTTCTCATTACCTTTATAAAAAGCGATAGCATTTCTTCTCAAATGAAGTTTGTAATAATAATAATAATAATTCAATTATTTACAGTAGGCAGGAGTACATAAGTAAGTGGATAGCTAATGTATAAGCTAATTAAAGCTTACTTCTTATAAAAGCTATACTTAATACAATTATAACAATTTATTTATACAAAAAAGAAAAGCTAGAATACATATGTAAAGGAAACTATGCTGATGACAATGAGTATGAACACGTTTGTCCTCAGGTGGAGAGTTATAAGATTCTTAGAAAGGGGAAGAAGGTCTACAGTTTTTCTTACATGAAATGAAGTGCTTTGCTTCGAATCAGAGATCAATGATAAGTGAGGTTGTGGAGATCTGCAAACTACTCTACATCAATGCAGCCACTGCAGCAGCAACAGGCGAAAGATCCTTTTCAATTGCTCAGAGCAGCAAGACCTGGCTGCGAGCAAAGATGACTTAACAACGATTTACCCATGTTAGAATATTTGACGTGCACAAAGCAAGAACAGATGCTGTGTGACTTAATGTTGCTAATGAATTCGTTAGTCGAAATGACAACCAGTTTCGTAAATTTGGCTTATGTTTACCATTTACTGAGGCTGACTTCAATCGTCTATGAACCATCTAGTGAACGGGCAGATGATCAGTGATCAGTGCAAGTGTTGGATTGAAATGGTACAAGCATTCAGTCTAAGACTTACAATGAAATACAGTTTTAAGAACGCAGTTTTAAAACTGTAGAAATAGACATTTCTGGACTGGATTAACACACGACCTTTGTTATCCATTGTTGAACATCATACCATATCCCAAGTAATGTTTTAACGTTCGTTTCTGTACAGAAGTGCCAAACCTTTCAGAGAATAAGTAGAAATAAACGCGTTTCCGGCTATTTCAGAAAGTCTGCATTTAAAATTTCTACTGAGAGTATGCCCCTGGATCCCCAGAAGTTATCGCGTTTTCGGTGCTCTTTGGCTTGAGGTTCCCGAGTTTTCTTAGCCCCACCAACCACAAGACCTTATTAATTACTTGAAAGATAGAAAACGTTCGAAATATATCGTTTACGTATTCTACAACTGCCATCAAGTTCCATCTGCATTACGCAGCTTTTTATATGAAAACCACCTTTTAGCCCGAGTCTCGATTTTCTTTTAAGCTTTCACGAAATTGTGGCAGAGATTTCTTAAGATTTTCTTAACTTTCACGGGGATAAACTGGCTAAAAGAGGTTACCATTATCTGGTACAAAAACGTTGGATCTTCTTTATCCCAGGTTATCAATGAAAATTTTCGAACTTTGTAAAGGAACTTGCAAAGAGTGAGCTAATATCGACTTCTGGCACGTAAATAAGATGAACTTTAGAGCTTGAGCTTTGTGATTTTTGTAATATTTTCTTAAGATTTTTGCCTTTTGAGCCTCATTTCTTGACAACTTTATTCTTCTAAGAAAAGGCGTGACCTCTGTCCTATTTTTAAAGTTATTTGATTTTCGGGCGGTTGGGTCTTGTGTGTTTTGTGCCAAATTGCAACGTTCTAGCTGGTGGTAAAGTGATACCATTGTACTGAAGTATTGAGAAGAAACGTCTTTCATGAAAATAGGGTTTGAACAATGAACAGTTTTATTGATCTACTCTTAGGTCCTGAATAAGCTGGGTGTCAGAATGAACGGGGGTGGGTGGGTTGGCAGTTGGTCTAAAGTGGTGCCATTTTGTTTTCATACAACACTACGATAAAAACCTCTTCAGATAATTCTCAGTCATTATTTAGTTATTGCTACAACAGTCATAAAAGTAAATTACTGTATACGCAATGCGATTAAGGAAGTTCAAACTCAGTAACTTAACTTTTCTTCAGGCTTATCTAAGAAAATATGAGAATTTAATAAGCGGGGATCCTGATAAGAGAGGGATTGGAAATTTCTCCAGAAAAAAATAAGCCGGGGTACGCTTATTCGGAATCTAAGAATATAAAATGGTTCATGATTTAGACCTTGTCTTCATGAAAGACGTTTCCACCTATAAAATACTTAAATACGATCTCCATAATTCGAGATAAGCTGCAATAATAGTGTTAGGAAGTAAATTAGTGCTTCTTTTCACGTGTTAATCAAATGTGCCACCTGAAACAAAATATTCATTCTCTAGCGTTTCATTTCAGGGTTGCCAAGTTGGCCTATTTTAGGTCAAATTTCCCAGTTTTGCCTTTGTACAGTTTGGAAGCCAGAGAAATTCTTATCTGGCCTTGGTACTTTTGGCCTTTCTTTCCTTTTGTACAGTCATCTCTCCTAGATGGAATTTGAAGCACACTTATAAATTTCAGGATGTTTTAGGCAGTTTTTACTGAGGCATTCTCTCATGTGGCTTTACTTTGTAAATCCTACCTGGTAGCACGGATGTTCTGCCCAGAATAAAGTGTCAATCATCATCACCACCATCATCATCATCATTGTCATCAACATCAACGTCATCATCATCAGCATCAACATCAGCATCAGTATCAGCATCAACATCAGCATCAGTATCAGCATCACCATCACCATCACCATCACCATCACCATCACCATCACCATCACCATCACCATCACCATCACCATCACCATCACCATCACCATCACCATCACCATCACCATCACCATCACCATCACCATCAGTATCTATACTTTCCGTCTACATCAAAACCGGACGGACCACAATTAGTTTCTAAATATGTTCGTTCTGAGTCGTCCTCTTGTGTTGTTTTACCAGTACTGTGTTGAAACCATCACATCTATTTTTTTACTAGTGTTCTAAAGTCAACTCCTTCTAGGTCTTTTTCATACATGCAAAATATAATATGACGTTAATCCTAACTTGGCCTACCTTGCACTGATTTGGCCATTTTGTATTCGGCATTTGGCCTATTCTTTCCTAGACTATATGACAACCATGTTCCTTAAGGAATAAAGTACAAATCTAATGTTCAACATTAAGAAATACTTTTTTGAAAAACCACAAGAGTAATAGAGTCATCCACAGCCCTTGCAGACTTTTTAGTTTTAGCTTTGGACAAAAATTGATGTGATACCAGTAGTGGTGAGCAAAAATGCTTGGCTGCAAAATGATACCTAGGTCTAGGCACACTAATGATCATAATGTTAAGAATTCTTACCCTTCGGATATGAAACAGAGGCTGATGGTAGGCCAGTAGTTGCAGAAATATATTGATAGGTAAAGCGAGCCTTTTATGTTCATGTATTTTTATCAAAAAGTGCCAAGAATTGGTGCGTCGTGTTTATATGGTCAAATAAGGTAGGCATCTTATTATTGTAAACTGATGAACTGAAAGCAGTTTTGAAAAAAAATGTCTTGTTTTTCAAAAGAAATATCTTTTCACACCCCCTACTTCGACATGTGCTAGAGAATATAAGTGAATATAAACCAAATTTAATTTGTCAGTTAGGAGAAGCCATATCTATCGGGCCATAGTCAATTTTCTGTTATTAATAATTGAGGAAGTGCACCCTAATGGGATATGCTGTTATAATTTCAAAACGTGACAGTTATGGCAATCGTTTATATTGATTTATGAAAAGAATTCTTACAGAATATCTTGGAAGTGATTATAGAACTAATCTGGAGAAAATGTAGTTATTATTGAGAAACACACCCTAAGATGTTGACTAGCAGTTACTACCAACATTCGCAGATAATATAC
The DNA here is from genome assembly GCA_964019165.1 of Mastigias papua. Taxonomy (NCBI): domain Eukaryota; kingdom Metazoa; phylum Cnidaria; class Scyphozoa; order Rhizostomeae; family Mastigiidae; genus Mastigias; species Mastigias papua. The sequence continues at coordinate 9,954,717 of OZ025277.1, forward strand.
TTTATATATATATATTTGTTTACCTGTGATTTGTTAATCATTCGTTTTTTACACAATTATGCACATATAGTTAAAAACCTATCGCATTTTAAAATCACATTTAATAGCTTATATCAGCCCAAACTCAACCGTTATGGAGTTAACGACGTCGACAAGAGGAAACTCCACCCTCCCTCTCGTCATAAGTGGCAAAATACGTGATATATGCATACATGCACTCGTTTCTGTTAGTAGAAGGATGTGGTTTTTAGTGTCATATCACATACTATATGATCTTCTTGACAAGATGTTATACTTTAGAGCAAGTTAAGGTAAAAATGATCGCCATACAACTACTGCACATATGAGTGGTCACTTAAATCCCTCAGTAAATTGTATTATCAAAGTTAAAATGCCTCCAAGACAATATGGAAGCTGTCTGTTGATAACTGAAGTGCTGAAATTTAGTTCACGAAGTTTTTGCGATGATATTGCATAGCATTACTCAAAAGAGCACATCTCATCCCCTTGCCCTCCTGGATTGAGGCCTTTGGGAACGATCGACACAGTTGCCCCGTAATGAAGGCGTCCTTGGAAAGCATGTCCTATGTTGAATAATATGCTATTGTTTCATATTAAGTAATTGAATCAGGGAGCTTCAGCTAAGTAAAGGCAAAGTGAGGTGGAATAATTCAAATAGCTGTTATTAAAGTGATTGATTTACATACAAGCTAGTTTTCCTTGCCCTTGCCCAAACAGGTGCCTTTTTAAATACCGTAATTTCTCTTTTAAATCCTTTCCAAATGAAGTCCTTTTTCCAATTTGTCCCTTATTTGTAGAAGCAAAACTTTATCAGCCTTTCTCTCCTAAAAGAGCCCTTCAAAATCTAAATAGTGCCAAAAACAAGATACCTTGACAAAATGCAGGAAATTTATGCTATTTATGATGCTCATTGCTGTAGTAAATCAAAATCAAACTCAAGCGTGTATGGGCTGCAAACAGAAAAGTTTCAGATAATGGAATAAATTCCCAGCAGAATTTAATCCAGAAGTCAATTTAAAGACATATGCACTTCCTTTGAGTCCTGGTGGATCTGAAGATAGAGATTTAAGGTCTGTTCAAACGCTCTCATCCTTTCACTCAACTCTGCTCGATTTTGTTGTCGAATAAAAATCGAGAGCATTTGAAAACCTACATGTTTTTATAAGCATAGCGTTTATAAGCATATCCAGGCTCAGATAGGACATTTTTTTTTAAGCATATGCTAAGCATATTCCCCAGCCTTGGTATTTATACTTTTGTAGTGTCGTTTTTGTTTTTATTCTGTTTAAAGTACTGTTTATGCTATATTTATATTTAACATATTTAAAATTGAGTTTTTTTGCATACAAAATGTTTGAATCAACCAGTTTAAATCTATTGAATCAACATTAACCTTGAAACCTTTTCACGTACCATAAAAATTTAGATCTAACCTTTTTCTAAAAATAAGCATAATTTAAGCATATTTTAAGCTTGTCTGAGTTTCCTTGCTAAGCATACATCAGCCTATTTTCAAACATTTGCATGCTTATAAAAAAAACATGTAGTCGAGTGCAGTTGAGAGCATGTCTATTGTTCTAGGTATTTCTGAGTGCAGTCGAGAACGTTTGAACACCTCCTTGACAAAAGTCGAGCTAAGCATACGCTGTGCAATTTTGCTATCGTAAAAGTAGACAGGCCAGTTCATGTCCCTGCGATCGAAATTTGCTCTTGTGAAAAAATCAAATTAAACTTAACAAACTACAGCATCGATGGGTGCGTCCAACTATCCAGTCCGCCCTTGGCTACAGGCAGGACGTAGCGACCTGGGGTGTGAGGGTGTCGCACCCTCAAATATTTTGAGCCTGGGATGATTCAGGTAAAATTTTGCCATTACTACGTGAAAATCAGGCAATCTTCAAAGAATTGAAGGCTACACATCCCAATCAAAGAGCTCTCGCCGGCGAGGTCCCTGGCTGCAGGCCGTTCGTGCTCAGACGATAAGATTGGACTCTTCTGAATGGGGCAATTTAGAATATAATACATAGTAAATAATACTCAAATTTTTATAGTCGGCGCTACATAGCTCTATGTACAATAGCTGAGTAAGTTCATAATGTAGGGAAGTGACCCTAAGTAAGTTATATAAGTGCGTAAGTGCGTAGATAAGAAACTCTTACCACCGGTGCATGGTGGGAAATTTCTAGATATTGGTCTAGTGATGGTGAGTAGACGTTTTAAAAATTTTAGTCATGTAATCCGTGGAAAGGTATGATAGCGATTGAAGCATAGCATTGGCGTGTTTTTTTTTGTATCCGAACCTGCGTATGAACAGAAGTTAATACGGGTTACATTTGGTGGCCAGTGTGCTGGACTCTTTCTTGTTATTTGTGCTGGTATCTGCATTCGCCCTTGCCGTTGCCCCGTTGTGGCCTACGTTCGGGTTTGTTCCGCTTTGTTCTACCTTCTTGTATTTTATCGTTGTCTTGTGTTCCTTCGTTTTCTCTTGTTCGTTTCTGCCTCCACACCGCTGGCCCTGGCGTTTTTCGTTCGGTGGCGGGTATATCCATTTAGAACTCGTACCCAACAGACTTCAGTTACCTCGTTTATTCAGCGTTAGCTGTTTGTCATTAGAACTTCAAGGCTGTTGCTAGCGATAGTATTTTTGTATCCTCGTGATGTCGACCTCTGATCTTGAAACTTTACAATTGCAGTTTGACTCGTTATTGTGTCAACAAACGTCCGATAACCTATCTAAGCTAGCTACTCATATGCACATTTCTGAGAATCTTGCAGGCAAACGTAGATTAGAAATTGTAAAACTTGTGCGGCTTCACTTGGACACGGTCCTCAATGAACCAGATGGTATTGATTTAGATGAATATTTCCACGACTTAATTGCTTTTTTAAAAGGTGAGCCCCCGCCTTTAGAGAAAACTGAGGAGGAAAAGGAAGTGGAAAGACTTCAGATTGCTTTGCGCGACTTAAAATTGCAGCAAGAAATGCAGCTAAAATCCATTATGGATGAGTTAGAGGCAGCTAAGAAGAAAGTATCGGGGGGTGCCACTGCCACATCCGGTACTGATAACTCTGATGAAGGTACTGCTACCCAGTCAGCAGCTGTGACACCGTCCATTCTACGTAGAGAATTTAAAATTTCGGGGCAAATAGGAGAGCCTGGTCAAGCAGACAAGTTGACATACTTGTCCTTAATACACCAGATTGACTCGGGAGTGGCTAAGGGGTATACAGAGGATGAGATATGTGATGCTGTAATAAAAGCTATCTCACCACATAGCAGCTTGCGAAATTACGTTCTAACAATGCCCGACCGCTCTTTGGGCAAATTAAGATCAATTTTACGTGTATTTTTTCAGCAGAAAACGGCATCTGATCTGTATCAGAGGCTCGTCACAACCTCGCAGGAAACAAAAGAAACGCCACAGCAATTCCTGCTGAGAGCATTAGATGCGCGTAATAAAGTACTGTTCGCCGCGCAGGAGGAAAATTCCCAGGGGGAGTACACCAAGCAATTGGTCCAGAATACATTCTTAAAGACCATGGAGACTGGTCTTCGAGATGAAAATTTGGTAACAAATTTTCGCCCATTTTTGCGTCCTCCAGGCCTCTCTGATGAAGCACTCATGAAAAACCTGAACGAACTTGCTAACAAGCAGGCTGAGCGGAAAGCCAAAGTTATTTCCTCCTCCGACCGGCAACGTGCTGCCAAAGTGTTTATGACCGGTACCCCGGAAAATGACATTGTTTCAGACTTGTCCTCTGCAAAAGAAAGGCGAGCAGGAAGCAATACCAATGAAAATATGAAGCTCTATGCAGAAGTGAAAGAGCTGAAAACACATCTTGCCGATTTAAAACGTAGTGTCGAAGAAAACCAACAGGCCTCGTACAGACCACCTCGATTTCAAGCCAGAGACCAAGGGAAGGGGCGTGGCCGTTATAATTTCCGTGGCCCTAGTTATCGTCCCTTAGGGTGCCAAACTTGTCGGAAAAATGGCCGTGACGAGTTTTGTGATCATTGTTTTAAATGTGGACAGAGTGGACATTTTCGATCACAGTGCAATAGTCCAGTGCAGAGTCGTGAGGGAAACGCCCAACGGTTATTCCAGGGGGGCAGGGAATAACCGGACATGAAACTATGTCCCATTCTTGTAATTTTTGCGGCAAAATTCCCAGTGCATCGCTATATTGGAAATGTGCTGCATGTAAGACTGTCTGCTATTGTAATAAAGAATGTCAAAAAAGACATTGGAGTGAACATAAAATACTTTGTAACGCACTGCAAACTCTCTCGAAAAATACCGAACAAGAAGAAAACAATAACCATTTCATTAGTCACCTCACACCGACACAGGTTTCTAGCATTGTTAAACTGGTAGGAAATCGTTGTATCATCAATTGTTTTTTGAATGAGAGGCCATTTGAAGCTTTATGGGACACAGGTGCCCAGGTATCTATAGTTTCAAGAGATTTTATGAAAAGAAATTTTCCAAATGTAAATCTTCGTAGCATATCGGACTTACTTGATGATTCTGACCTAGTGGTGACAGCAGTAAACGGTGAAAGTATCCCGTTCGAAGGATGGGTCGAGATGATTTTTGAGTTGAAAAAGGATTGTGCCCCTCTTGCAGTCCCGTTTCTGGTATCACAAGGGGAACTGAATATGCCCCTAATTGGCTATAATGTCATTGAGGAGTGCATTAAAAATGGACTTACTGAGCACGAATTAATTAATGTATTCCCACGTGTTCCATCTACCAACGTGACTGGTTTATTTCAACTTATATTGCGGAATAAGGACGCAGCGTTATGTGTTGTTAAAACGGATAAGCATAATCGTATTGTTAAGAAAGGAAACACAGTGAAAGTTCCATGTAGATTGAACCATGGCCCTATAACGAGTGCTACCCCAGTTCTCTTTGAACCGGATGAAACTGTGTCTCTTCCTAATGGACTATCTATTAATGACCGTTTATTGACGCTTAAACCAGGTAAATCTACCAGGGTTATGTTTGAGATTGAAAACGCTGCGCAGCATGATATCGTCTTGCCCAAACGAACACTTCTAGGGCGTATTCAGCTGGTACAGTCTGTTACCCCTGTGGATGTAAGATTGCGTGATGAAGTAGAAATATCAAACCACTATAATGATTCGGATTCTTTGAGTGAGATTTCAGAAACAACAGTTCCAAAACATATTCAGGAAATTGATTTAGATGGTTTAACGGAGGAGCAGAAACGCGCTGCTCTCACACTATTGAGTGAAGAACAACAGTCCTTTGCAACAGACGATAATGATATCGGTTGTTTACCGGATTTGAAGTTGGGTATTAGGGTGACAGACCAAACGCCAGTCCAAAAGAACTATGTTGCTGTCCCTAGACCCCTCTACCCGGAGGTCAAAGCGTATATTGAGGACCTCCTAAATCGCAATTTTATTCGCAAATCACATTCTCCGTATAGTTCTCCTGTTGTCTGTGTTCGTAAAAAAGACCAATCTTTGCGTCTATGTGTCGATTTTAGAGCATTAAATTCCAAAACTGTCGCAGATCGTCATCCAATCCCTAGAATTCAAGAGACTCTAGACAGTCTTGGTGGAAATGCTTGGTTCTCGGTGTTAGACCAAGGGAAAGCTTATCACCAAGGATACATAAATGAAGACTCGCAACATCTTACAGCTTTTATCACCCCTTGGGGCCTTTATGAATGGGTTCGCGTTCCTTTCGGTTTGCGGAATGCACCGGCTGCTTTCCAGCGGTTTATGGAGGGTTGTCTAGGAGAGCTACGTGACGAAATTTGCATACCGTATCTGGATGACGTCATTGTGTTTAGTCGCACATTCAATCAACACCTTGAAAATCTAAGAAAAGTTCTTCGTAGACTCAGAGAGCATGGAGTGAAATTGAAGCCAAGAAAATGTAAGGTTTTTCGAAAGGAAGTAAAATTTCTAGGTAGAGTGGTTTCGTCGGAAGGATATAAGTTAGACATGGACAGTATAAACCCAGTGTTGAATTTGCAGAATACAACGCCAAAAACAGTTGGAGATATAAGAAAACTAGTTGGACTCCTTGGGTATTACAGGCGTTATATAAAGGATTTCTCTCGTATTGCCAAACCCATTTATGACCTTCTGACTGCACCGATTGAATCAAAGTCAAGAATAAGGAATGAAAAACTGAATTTCAAAAGAAAACAATCGTCAAATCAGCTACCTTCCAATTTTAGTATTCAGTGGACAGAGGAACATCAAAAAGCTCTCGATCAGTTGGTTAAGCTGCTAACATCCCCTCCAATAATGGCATACCCTTGCTTTAAGGATCCATTCATCCTCCATACGGATGCATCTGAAGTTGGCTTGGGGGCTGTCCTTTACCAGAAACAGAACGGAATATTAAAAGTTATCGCATATGGGTCTCGTACCTTAAGCCCAGCAGAGAAAAACTACCATTTACATTCTGGAAAACTAGAATTTTTAGCTTTAAAATGGGCCATTTGCGAACAATTTCGAGATTATCTTTACTACGCCCCGTCATTTGTGGTTTATACCGACAATAACCCTTTAACATATGTCTTGTCCTCTGCTAAATTGAATGCATCAGGGTTGCGGTGGATAAATGACCTTGCAGATTTTAATTTTTCAATTAAATATCGCCCCGGTTCTGCAAATCAGGATGCTGATACTTTATCGCGTTTACCATTAGACTTCGAATCGTACATGGACTCGTGTACAGAGGAATTTTCAATTGCAGAGCGACAGGCTGTAACGAATGCTACACACTTTATCGATACAGGCCAAAGCAACTGGGTTTCTGCATTAACAACTAACAAAACCGCCTTCGATTTCGCAGACTTGCCCAAGGGGACCACATCTACAAAAGTCACTTTCAATGACTTACATCAATCTCAAATTACCGATCGTGCTATTAGTAGAGTGAGGTTTCTTGTGCGTAAAGGAAAAAAACCGGACAGTAAAGAAATTTCTTCGGAACTGCCAGATGTTAAACGACTACTTTACGAATGGAACAAATTAGAAATTTCAGATAAGGATCTACTCGTGAGATCTAATGGGAGAACTAAGCAGATTGTGCTACCGAAATATTATCATCGCTTTGTTATTAAGGAATTACATGAAGAAATGGGACATTTAGGGACTGAACGAGTTCTCGACCTTGCTCAACAGCGATTCTTTTGGCCAAAAATGCATTCGGATATTGACTATTTCATTAAAAATATCTGCGGGTGTGTTCGTCAAAAACGTCCAGCAGTTTTACCAAAGGCTCCTTTGCAGCCGATTCAAACAACGTTCCCATTTCAGCTTGTTTCCATCGATTTCGTTCACCTGGAACGTAGTCAAGGGGGATACGAATACATTTTAGTCATAATGGACCACTTTACGCGATTTGCGCAGGCCTATGCAACCAGGAACAAGTCAGCAAAAACTGCTGCTGAGAAATTGTTCAATGATTTCATCTTACGCTTTGGTTTTCCAGTTTCTTTGCATCATGACCAAGGAGGTGAATTCGAGAATGCCCTCTTCAATAGACTTCAAGAATTATGCAACATTCGACACTCTCGTACTACTCCTTACCACCCACAGGGTAACGGCCAGGTTGAGAGGTTTAATAGAACATTGCTATCTATGTTGCGCACTTTGCCAGATTCATATAAGTCTCACTGGCATCAGCATCTAAACAAAGTTGTGAATGCCTACAATTGTACCCGCCATGATACAACAGGATTTTCACCATTTTATCTGCTTTTCGGACGACAACCTCGTTTGCCAATTGACTTGCTCTTTAACATTGATATTGTTTCTTCCACGGGCAGTTATACTGACTATTTAAAGCAGTGGAAAGCCGCTATGGAAGAAGCCTATGAAATTGTCAAGAAGCGAGTTGAACGAAGTGCATCAAGGAATAAGGAAAGATACGACAGAGCACCGCAGCCTGTCGAGTTAAATCCAGGTGATAGAGTCCTCGTTCGAAACTTATCGGAGAGAGGGGGCCCAGGCAAATTGAGAGCGTACTGGGAAAAAGATATTCACATTGTTATACGTCGCATGAACCCTTCATCGCCGGTGTATGAAATAAAAAGAGAAAATGGGAAAAATGATGCTGCTCGAGTCTTACATCGCAATTTATTGTTGCCCTGCAATGACTTACCAGTCGATAATTCACTCCCATCGTGTGTAGAACAACCAACTCGTAAGTCTAAAGGTCACCGTAAACGGCGGTCACCTGAGAAGGATGGTAGCCTGAATGATCAAGAAACCGATAGCAGCTCGGAAGATGATGAAATCGCATTGCTACCATACGAGTTGCCCTGCAATCAGCGTGAAATCGAGACGGAAAATAGTACATTTGTTATGGAACGAGAAAATGTCTTTCCACCCAACTATAATGCACAGGCAGGTGACAACGGAGCACCAGGGGAACAAACTGAAAAAGATTCAACAGGAGATTCCGAGCTGAGACAATCACCACCAGCACCACCAAACGCTCCAGGAAGCGACGTGAGTGACGAGATCCTTATCGAACGCTCAGAACGCCCAACTCGTTCACGTCGTGTACCAGACCGACTGTCATATTACGCACCGGGACAAGCATGCATGGTACAAACTCCATATACCGTAGATAGTAGACCATTCTTAACGAATCAGCCAATAATCGTTAGATTTCCGTTTAATCAAGTGATTCCTCCGTTCATGTATCCGTCAATACCGTACATTACGTCGTCGTGTCGCGAGTCGATACCGAACGCTGTACCAGTTATCCGTTTTTAAAGCTTAACTCTATCGTTAACTTGTTTATCAACTGTTTTGTTTGTGTTTTGAAAAAAATTATGCAAACGCTCGTTGTCATATCGTACCACGTAAGCATATTATATTGCTTACACAAAATAGCGCCGACTATTTAAAGAGCTGACGCAAGAAAGAAATCGTTGAATTTTGTTATGTGTGTTGGATATTGGATTACGCTGCAGAGTAACCGTATCGGAGTTTTGTCGTGTACGAGAAGATATTAATCAAAGCCTGTTTTTGTTACTGTCGAAGTCAGACGTGACTTCATGTAAAGGCTCGAGTTAGTGAGGTTTAATCAACAATTGCGTCGTGACGAATTTTTTTCGTCAATCATGAGGAAGAAATTATTTGTACCGAGTTACAACAAATTGCTCCACTGATGGGCAAGACGTTTCAACAAACTTTTTGCAGGAAGATCATCCTGAGAAAACTAATTTTTCCTATTTTTTTTATGTCAGGGACGACATTTCAATTTGTCGGGGAGAGTGTAGGGAAGTGACCCTAAGTAAGTTATATAAGTGCGTAAGTGCGTAGATAAGAAACTCTTACCACCGGTGCATGGTGGGAAATTTCTAGATATTGGTCTAGTGATGGTGAGTAGACGTTTTAAAAATTTTAGTCATGTAATCCGTGGAAAGGTATGATAGCGATTGAAGCATAGCATTGGCGTGTTTTTTTTTGTATCCGAACCTGCGTATGAACAGAAGTTAATACGGGTTACAATAACAGTAAATAGGCAAATGGGTAGTATAAAAGACGTAATGTATAAAAATCTAGAGTAGTTAAGATTTTATCAGAAGTTGCATGACATGCGAACCATTCAGAAAATCTCATTACAAAAATCCAAATTGTGATAAGAATACCCTACATAATCTGTATGCACAGTCAGTGTCCTTCTAATTTTTGATTTTCTTCTTAAGCTCATAAAAGATTAGGTCTTCACTATAGCACGAAAAAGCGGACACATTCTTTAGCATACTGAAAGCTTTTTTTCGTCCGACACTCGTCAGAGTATGAAACGTTTCATACTCTGAAGAGTGTCGGACGGAAAAAAAGAAAAAAAGCTTTCAGTATGCTAAAGAATGTTTCCGCTTTTTCGTGCTATAGTGAAGTTCTGTAGTACCAACAGACTTTTCAATAGATTAGGTATTCCTTATGTGTCGAGGTGGAGTTAGCCAAAGACGTTGCCCTCGATATTTGATAGTTTCGATTCCGTAACTCATTGTTTTTACCGTGGGTGGCAAAAATTCATTATTGATTCTTAGGTTATAAAAACAGGGCGCTCGTAAAAGATCTCCTTCATGACAGGGAGGTTTATGTTTTCTTTTGCTTAAACATTTTAATCATAAGGATTCGTAGGTTTCTTACGTGTATATTAACCGAGCAATCGTTTTCTAGCAGAATGTTTAATGAAGGTAGGTTGATAATCCTTGTATGGGGACTGTCAAGGCTCTCTCATGTATTCTATTAATCTTATTATTCAACCGTCTTCTATGGAACATCCAGACCAATGGACAGTTTTGGAACTAGCTGAATACAAAGGCTCTCATTAGGATTCTTAGTTTATTGGGGTCCATGTATCTAGCTATACGAGCGAGGGCAAAATGTTTACAACCAGCCTTCTTAAAAAACTTGCTGATATCATTTTCCATGCTGATATGCGTATCAAAAGTAAATTTTTTATCGATCACAACGCCTAGTAGCTTTTCCTCTTCGGTATTTTCTATAACAGATCCTCTTATATTAACTTTAACCTGCTGATTAGAATTTCTACCAAGTACAAGTAAATGACTTTTATCTGCATTCAATGTCATAAGGTTACCTCAAACCATTGGGTGACTATGCTTTAATCATTGTCTAGCCTTGCGATTACAGTATCAAACTTTTATAACATGCGTATATTGATGTATCATCCGCGTAATTGCAGATTTCTGTTTCCGTTAAGGAGAGTAGCCAATCATTTAGGTAGATATTAAAGAACAGGGAACCAAGAACTGATCCTTGTGGGGCATCAAGAGGCAGTCTTTTATAGGCACTAAATGACCAGTTAATCTTAATTCTCTGATGGCAGAAGAGAAGACCGCCCAGGAAAGTAATTTAAATTAGTAATACTTGATGAAGATAGCAATTTTATTGATGAAGAAGTCCGATATATGCATATTTTTTCACTACAGATAGTTGTTTATATTTCAAAAATGTATTGAGTCCTCCTCTCAGTTAACGCCCCCTCTTGAATATGCTCCCTCTAAAGTGCTTGAAAACAATAAGTCCCCGGGGGTTAACTGTTAATTTGCCGCAGTTCATTTGGGGCTCTTTCATCCCTACTTGATCCCTAGGAAAATGGGCAAGTCTAGCTGTCCACCCCTACGTATTACTGATTCATTATATTGCTTCTTATGTATTAACTATCTACTACTTTCGTGATACGTAGTGTGAAGGCTATCTCCTTCGGACTTTCAAAACTTCATTGAAGTTTTATCGTATGTTCATGAATAGGATACTAGGCAAGCTGGTAAGGGGGGGGGGGGCATCTTCCCGGAACGTCATAACACCTTGTAAAATACTGAAAGATCTATTTGGTATACTGGTGCTGAATTTTGATACAATATCCCCTCAAATATTGAAAATCTCCTTTAGTGACGAGTTTTCGGTGGCAACTAAGCTACGGTACATTTATTCTCCTAGAGCTGTAAGTCTAGTCTTTCTTCAAAAACTACAATTTGTAATATCTTTTACCTCTCTATATTACATCAGCCAACTTCAAGTTGTCGAAAGTAATTGATAGGCTTTTAGCTAAGGGGTGCTCCCTCCCCAATTAGTTTATCTATTAAAGAGAGCTCCTAATTTTGAAAAATCCTACTCCATACAAATTTCTGATGTTCTATGTACATTTATTGCATTTGTCTTTCCATCCTCTGTTGCATGTCTTATAGTAGTAATTTATGCACTTTTATATCTTCTATGACTTTGTACTGTATATAGTTGAATTTTGAACATGAAATGAACTGAGCTGAGCCGAACTGATTGAACCATCCCGGAACCACCTGGCAAGCAGCACTTGAAATCACATAGAAACCGCGTGCCATCAAGGAAACAAATACGTCATAATCCAACTCAATGTTGTTTCAAAATCGGATTGGATTTTGGATTTATTTTTTAGTAATATGGCGATGCGGCAATAGGAATGGGGAGAAAGAGAGTTGAGAACTCAATCTTTGTTGCCTGACAAATACTAATGGAAGCTGCAGATAATCATATACAGAAAGACATCTGTCCCGGTAGACCATCTATTTTATTGATTTCATGCTAGCAGAAACGTGGAAACGATATCATAATATCCCATCATTGGGCCAAAAGAAAATGAAAGTGTTTTTCGCGAAAACGGCGGATGTTTGTGTAGCTAAATTTGTAAGAATACGAGACTGAATTAAACGTTTGGTACTATCTTGCCTTATATTGACTTCAAAACCGGTACTTTTATTCACTACCTGGTTCTTGTATGGACTAGCCATCTATAATGTTGTGCTTGATGGAGTGAATCATTGGTGCAATTGAAAGTGATAGTTGTCTCATAGCGATTATGTTGTATCTTGTCTTAATTTTTCAAACGACATCACTCAGTTTGTCGGACCAAGGGGTCATGTAAATGGATATGCAATTGATGTTATTAGGAGGGTCACCGATGTTGGCTTTAAGCTTTATAGATGAAACTTGCCTTCGCTACCCTGCAATCAAGTGAAGCAATATTACCATTTCTACCTTGGGTAGCAGCCTTTACCAGCTACTTATTGATAGATAGAGTGATGTATTTTTATAGTATTTTGCCTTATTCCTTGTGTATTTGCTGGATAGGTATGTTTTATTTGCCATTATCTGTACATTTATTTATAAGTGTAGCAAAGTATCAGTTCATTCAGTGTATGGTATTCTTGCCTCACAGGTGTTTATGCGTTTTGTAACTATTCTTTGTCAGAGATCACACAATGGGAAATTCTGCTAACAAATTCAGGAAAGCTCTTCAGCAAGGAGATGAAGTATTAGCTTGCCAGCTCTATGTACAAAACCCAGATATTAGAGAAAGATTAGACCTGAACAGTCCCAATAAAGATAGTGACTGTCACAATACTCCCCTTCATCTTGCTGCTAAATATGGAATGAAGTCATTGCTACGGGATTTTCTTATCAGAGGTGGCAACCCAAACAAACAAAACTCTCTAGATCAGACTACATTGCATATGCTGATGATGACTCCATCAGGAAGATTACAGGCAGTAGACCAGAAAAGACTTGACTGCCTTCATATGCTTTTGAAGTGGAAAGGAAAGGCTGCCTCAGATGGTGTAAGAGAGCAACTGATCTTAGATAAATCAGACTGTGTAAGTCTTTTAAATTATCTTTCTGACTATATGTAAAATTCACTATGGGTGATGCCTTGATGGTATTGGCCAAGGCTAGTTTGTATTGATTGTATTCATAGTGCTTCTTTTGTCAATATCAACAATACATCAACCCCAAAGATTAATATGTTTACTGTATTTTCCCATATATAAGAAGCACCTTGCTTCAAAAGTATTATTGACTTTGTTTGAAGATGAGTCTTGTACATAACAACATTGATTTTCTCATCCAACCCTCTGTAAGGTAAAGTGCTATTCTATCACCAAATATTATTATAGTTAGAGTACACTTTATATGTCATTTAGTAAAAGCTACCAATTCCTTTGACTCAATAGACAACTTTCTGTGAAGAACCTTATCCCCCCCTTAACTAGATCCATTGTTCTAGTTAAGATTACAGGAATAATTTTTGAAGATTCATCATTTGTCTCATAGATTAGTTTTTGCTATTTAAAATGATTCATGCAGTCAGACTATTACTATGAATTTGTTTTATTCAGCAAAAGAAAACAGCTTTGCATTTTGCTGCTGCATCTGGTTTGTCACTTTGTGTTCAGGTATTCTTGCATATGCATAGTGCATCATTTGTACCTATAGATTGAAATAAAATATTGGCACATGACAGATGCTGTCTTCAATCCTTTTACTGAATCTAGTATTTTTGTTGCATTGCCAATTGGTTGATTTGCTTGTGTCATACTGTTATACTAGACATTATTGTAACACATAATAAACCAAGCTTCAATGGAGTTGAACAAAAGTACTGCTATTGTTATTGTTTTGTGTAGCATTCCTATTATTATCTGCAGTCCTAAAATTTCCAATAGCACCTAATAGTGCAATGAAAAAATTCTTAACTGGTGCTTTCATCATTGTATAGTTAGAACATCAAGCGACTTTGGAGTGGTAAGTTCATGATCCTCCACACATTTAAGGTAGCTAGTATAGGGTGAAGAAATGAAATAGTTAGTTTAGATATAAATTCATATTAGGATATCTCAGATTGTCTATATTCAAAAACTTGGGGACCTTCCTTAAAGTGTATGTTGTAAAATAAATGTTCCTCATTATCTAATCAATTGCATTATTTCATTAAAGCCTATATGAGACTGTATCTTATTCAGAGTTTAGTTCAACATGGTGCATCAGTATTTTGTGAAGATGATCAACACTTATCAGCATGTGATATTGCTGAGCAGAATCAGCATATTGCAGTGGCTGCATATTTAGAAACAAAAATGGTGTTTAATGTTCAGGTGGGCATGATTCGTATCCATATGACTTTGATATGATATTCTCCTACAAAGTAGGGTATATAGTTAGTTTGCTATTTAGATAATTAGTTGGTGTGTGCATTGTTTATAGGTAAAGAAAACAGGATTTGGGAAAGCTATGAAGTGAAAGTGCAAGAGAATGCCTGACCCAAGTGGAGGTTTGAGCACTCAATGTTCAAAGTTGAGGGTCATGAGTTCAAATCCTGCTTGGGCCAGTCATTTTCTGGCACTCTTGTTTTATAAGATACGTTATTGGTTAACTCTGAACAGATGTTGTTGTTTCAATTAATTTATGGGTGTGCAGTCTATGACTATTATCTTGAGATTTCATTTAGAAACTGATTTGATGAAATTTCAGAAGATGGAAATGTTGGTTTGTGAATGATTCCAAAAGGCACATGATGCAAATTTTCACAATTTTATTGCAGATATCCATAGTAAGAAACCTGGTAGTGGTTCTTAGATCTGCTATATCATTGTCTCGGAGGATGCTCTGGTGTGCCACTTGATATAAATAGGGTTTGCTGTACATATATTGTCACTTCATGCTACAGTCATCTGCAATGGGCTGATTATATCCCTTATTATAAATAGTTTTCCTTGTAATCATATGCATTGTAGGAAGAGGTGACACTGGAAATCGAAGATGTAAGTCAGCAATCATTGGAGGTGGAAGAGGTAATTTTTAATTCTTCCTTTACTGATTCATGTTCGTATGTTTCATTTTTGAATTCAGTTTTATGTTTGTTTTATTGTGAAAATGGAAATTGATAATGTATACCAAAGGATCTTGCTGTACCAGATGGGTCATTTGCAACTATTTGTGCTAGCCACCTTTGAGTAATTGAAGATGATGACTTATGTGAAACTTTTTGGGAGCATTATCTTTGTTATCTATAAGTAGTAAAAAATTTTAATTCTTAGACAATACATTTATTCATATGCTGTTTTATTGAAAAGGGATATTTTTACTGTTGAGCTGTTAGAAAAGATATAGTATAGTTACAGAGTTGTGGTATTCAAATAGTTGACAGCTATCAGAAATTTATATTAAAAATATATTAATTTGGTTAGATGTAGGACTGAATTTTCTTGAAAGTAATTATTTTTACTATTTGCTCAGTAGTTTCATGTAATGATTTGTACAAGACCTAGGGATTTAATTTGGTTAACAACATCTAGGTTTTGCCCTAAGGTGTAATTATTTCTTTGAAGTATTCTGGACTGTGTGCTCAAGATCTGCAAGAAGTCAAAGATCAACTAATTGTTGAAACATCGGACATGTTACAGGTTGATTTTCTCATTGAAAAGTAGCCTTCATTTCTTTGAATATTCCATCTACTCTCTTGTTCTCATCTTTCTATCCATATAGCTGTTCTCTCTCTCTCTACCCCAGAGTTTTCAATAGGTGCCTTTACCTCTCACAAACACTTAAAAACACAAGTTTACCAATTTGTTGAGAATTTCCAGTTTTATTCCGTGAAAGATGCAAATTATTGTTCCTAGTTTTTGATGATGCATGGCTTCCAACTTATCTTCTTGAGGTAGGGATTATTTACACCCTGATGTGTTGAGTTTGAGACTGGCTTTTTGTGTTGTAAATTACACAGGAAAGCACCTGCCCTGTAAGTTGAGGTTAGAATATTGAATATTTTTGATGTTTTTCCAAAGCAGAATAGCTGTTGAAGATAGATTTTCAGGGTGAGATTATGTCAAAGAACAACTTTGTAAGTCTAGGAATTAGAGTTTGTGAAAGAAAACCAAATCTGATCACAGCTAAAATCTGCCATGATTGTTATTTATTTAATTAGTTGTCATCTTCTAGTAGCAGATAAGAGCAGCTATTGCACTGGCCATATACATTCTTGGTGAATCCTAATCTGAAGTTAGAAGTGACTAGTCAAAATTATTATCTAGGTGCCTCTTTTTACTGCTGAAGCTCTACTTCGTAATCATGAATGGTCAAGAGAGATGCTTCTAGAATCATGGATGGAAGATCCCCTTGTAGCTTGTGAGAAAGCAGGTGTGAAACTGGCTCAAGGTATGGACGTCAATTCTCAATTCTCGACTATAGTTAATGTTTGCTATAAGGGCATCCACAGCTAGGTTGGAAAGATGGTACAGTTCAGTTTAGTAATTTACAGATCTTAAATTCATAGCAGTTTGATGCATGTTAAGGATATTATATATATTTTTGTTTCTTTATGTGAACTTTGCATGTTTATTAGGTCTTGTGTACTAGCCAGTGTATTGTCAAATATCTTTAATTTTGGCTTTGTTTGGCAATTTATCAAAAAATTTTAATTCAGTAGGAGTACTGATTCTTTTTTTATTTTAGATTCTCCTCTTGTCTAGATTTCCACTGTTTTAGATAATGATTCATTGGAGAAACAGAGATATATGCAGTTTGTCAATATTATGATAAATACCAATATGCGCAATAATTGTTTGTTAATGCGGATCAGTCATGAATAGTATTTGGTTTCTGAGTTGTTGTTGTGATCCTCTATTTCTGATTTCATTCTAGATCACGTTGCTTTAGATCAGCTGAAAAACAGACTCAACGGAGCTCGAAAAAAGACTACAACAGACTTTAGAGATGATTTGAGAAATGTAATAAACTTTGTGAATTTTAACACTTTGCCACTTACTTTTTGTGTTTTAAAAAAAGTGCCTTATATTTGGACGAAGCACACACAAGAACTTTGAGCAAAGCTTCAGAATAGCAAAAGCTTCAGAATAGCAATTAGAACTCTGTGGACACTGAGAGCTCTACGTATTAATGAATGAGATTTCGCTTAGTGTGGGATTTTTTTCAAAGTGATCAACAGTTTGGTTTTATTAGTTTCTTTTGCTATACCTTTCATTTATCTCATTGTGATAGGAATGATTATCAAAATTTTAACTGGGCGTACAGAAATATTCTTAACGTTTTTGTTTAACTCATATGAATTATTTTCAATCCCATCTTGAGATGAGGGTAACCATTTATCGTTCCAGTGAGGACTTTTCTTAAGAAAACTGATGCATTTAATGCTTCTTTTTTTGCAGCATAATTGTGACATTTGTGACGAAATCTTGCCTTCTGATAATAGTGTAACTGAAATTCCGTGTGGTCATATGTTCTGTAATTTGTGCTGGGAAAGGTATAATGAGCTACTCTTTGATATTAATGGCTTCGTACTTTGACTGAAATTTTGTCTTTACTTTGTCATGTTTCTTATCTTCCATTAACTGACTGTTGATTGTAGCAATTTGGCTCCTCTTTGTATCTCCGTTTAAAGTGTTAACTTGTTTTTAATACACAAAACAGAACTTTTGCCTGCTGGTTCGTCTTTTATTTTGTACTCGTGCTACTGATTTCAAGGCTCATTCAATTCCTTTCTAAAGGTCACCATTAGGCTTGCACCTTAGCGTTTTCAAAACCAATATTGTTTATGTTATATTGACAGAAATTTAGCTAGTTTTTGTCACTACTTCGATGTTAAATTAAGCATTACTGAAATGTATGAGTAACAATATTACACCTTCATCGAGAAATTTGTCAGAAATTGCTTCTTTCCAATAAAATATCGTCTCGTTATACAGCATCCTTTGTTATACCTTATTTTCATTGTTTATTTCAGGTATCTATCCACCAAAATTAAAGACGGAGATACCCATAAAATTCTTTGTCCAGGGCATGATTGTGATAAATTAGTGCCTGTGGTGGGTTTATAGATTTCATTTCATATGAAGCTTCATATTCCTCATGCTTCTATTTCGAAGCTAAATGTGATAAATTGGATCTAGAGCGTTTTCCAAAGATTCCAGATAACCATCGCACGTCTCGTAACACCCATTATGTTTGCCACTTCCATATTTAATCTTCTCTGTTGAATATATTTTAGCAGAAAATGTGATTTTTTCAGATTTAAATCGCTTGCAGATTGCATGATGGTTGTAAATCTGGATCAAGTAGGCATAGATGCAAGCAAACAACTGATTTATTTTACTTAACTCCAAACTTCACTTTTTAGCTTAGTGATTTCTGAAATCATGCCAGGTTAGAAATAGTATATCACCCAAACTAGAGCACACCAGACCATTGTTGTTAGTTATGGACTTGTTTTCAGCTGCATCCAGCTGGATCCTATGAAAGCTGTTTATGCATTTGAATGCTTTTTTGCAGATTATTAGCTGCAAGGTTGTGTTATAAATTGATTGGATCTTTTACTGTTGTTCTTCGAATCCTAAACATGTAGGAGAGAGCCTTGTGAAATTGAGTTTTTAGATTACTCCATCAACAACGCAGAAAAGAAGACTGGAGTTGTTTGATGGATGAGGTTGCACTATACAGTTTCATGTTGCAAGTGTCCTTATTTGTCATTGAGCTCCAGCTTGCCAATTGGCGACATGAAAATCTAGAATCAAAAGTTATAGTTCATGTTAGAATGATACGCACAGTTAGTGAATTGAGTTAGTATCTTAACGGTTATTTTCCATGGAAATAATATGTACGATAGATTAATGGTGATGTATAGCTACAAGAGTGAAGGATTCGCCTACACTGTTGATACAACAGTGCTTTTGATTTGACTTGCAAAGAGGCCCTCTAAGGCTTTGATACACGTTTTGTATGCAGACACCTGCCAATTTTTGGAGTGTTTGCATTGAACGAATTATACATTTATAATTGTTTCACATTTAGGAAGTAGTCATAAGTGCGTTTCTATACTGTTTCTTTCGATTTAGCAAAGTTTTGTGATTTATGAATGAGTTTTGTTAATTGTTTTGTCCACAGGAGATTAGTGGAATACCTTGGTCTCCTAGGTTTAGCAGTATATAGCACAGAATTTCATTAGCCTCAGATAATTTCAAAGTTTTTCCATATTTAGAGGATCAATATTGTCCATTTGTTTGTATTCAATGGTGCATACGGCGTTGTTTTCATAGCCACAAATTAGGTAATGGGCTGTTTCATCTTTGGGAGATTACTGTAAAGTATAGTCTATTCTGATTTAGTACTGTATGTGGCACAGCTCTATTAGCCACAAGTGTACGCATGAGTATTTTTCTTCTTTAGGAGATTACTGAAAAACTTGTTTCCAGAGATATGGCAAGACGATATTTACAGTTTGATATAAAGGTATGCTTGCCGTTTGAGTGCAGTGATTGCCAAGTCACGATGGTTCTCCTTGAAATCGTGAGCTAATTAATTAAAATTGAAATAATCATTAATAATTAATTAAAATTGATTAACAGTTGTTTAATGCATTATTGAAAAGTAATTGCCATTACCTTTCCTGCATAAGCTATACGAAACATGTGTCTGTTTTATCACCTTTGGATTAAGTTTTTATAGGGAGAATCTGAATGTGTTCAATATAATTGATTACATTCAAGATATGTTAACCATTTTTGTATCAACATTCACAGTGACTTGATTACTTTGATTTCGTTCATAGTTTCCTCTTGGGAACTCTCTTTGAATATTTCTATTCTGAAAGCTCTGATAGGATACAATGCTTTTATTGTCTGTGGTGTGAAGCTTTTTTGCAACGCTTTTAGAGACTCAACTTCAAATTTCAACCTCTGTTGTGGAATTCCCCAATAACGATCATTGTTTGGTATGCATATTTTAATTATATAATTCCTACAGGCATTTGTTGACACGAATCCAAATTTGCGATGGTGCCCTTATCCTGGATGCGGTCGTGCGGTAAAGTTACCTGGTGCAAACTCAAGTTCTCAACGGCAAAATCTATCATCATCAAATACAAAAGCAAAAGCAGTTGACTGTGGTCTTGGACATTATTTTTGCTGGTATGCTTGCTTGCGCAAATCATCTTTATTCAATGAAAGCTCTCATAGTGTTTCTCAAACCAAACGGTCACTAGCCGGTCTGCCAATCATTCAGTCTGTCCGTCATTCAGCCTGTGAATCATTCAGTTTGTCAGCCAGTCAGTTTGTCTACCAACAGCTTCATTCTTATAACTTCGTACTTTACAGGTAAAGTTTTCTAAGTAGATGCTAAATACTTGGATAGCAGTTCATCAGGAGTGCAATATGGCTTTGGTGAAGTTCCTCAGATGTCATGTCTTCATGTTTGAGGCTCATTGCTTGTAGTACATAGCTAGATCTTAAATAATACCATCATCAAATCTTCATGTTTGAGGCTCAATACCTGTAGTATATAACCAAATGTTAAAGAGTGTCGTCATCAGATCTTGATGTTTTTTGAGGCTCAATACCTATAGTCCTTAGTCAAATCTGAAATAATATTATCATCAAATCTCCATGTTTGAGGCTCAGTACCTACAGTACTTGACCAAATTTGAGCTACTGGAATACAGAAGTATAGAATTTTCTGAAATTACTTAGTATTAGCTGTGAAGTCAGGAGTTTTGTAGTTGGTAACCTAAGCTTTTGATACGGTAGAATGATATATTTGAGTAGTCTCTTATCCCTATTCTTTGGTATGGTCATAACTGGGTTTCTTCTTTCTAAAAGTCTGGCATTGGATTATTTGTCGCAAGAGAATAGAAGTAGGCCTATTTGTTGTAGTTAAAACAAGTTTTTGTTAAGTTCTCATAGCATTTTCCCTTGTAGAACTCTTATATTTTATGTATGGATACACGTCATATTTCGTAGTTTACAGGTATTACAATTGTAAGTGCCGATATAAAAGTGGGTAATACATACAAACAATGGTTATTGTATAGGAAGTGCCAGTAGAACCTGAGATTCATGGTATCCGCTGAAGAAAGAGTCTAAGTCCTTTATGACTCTGGTGCTCATCAGGCCTTCTTTGAGATTTGTTATCAACAGTGAGTCTTGTCACAGGTAGGGGTGAGCAGTTACTTAATCTATTCGATCTCAATTGACAGGGGCTGTCTTGGTGAGGCTCACGAGCCTTGTAGTTGTGAAACATGGCAGAATTGGTTGAAAACAGTCGATGATATCAACCCAAATAAAGGTAAGTGGTAGTCATTTACAACAGTGGTACCTTTCATGAACTTTCAAAACTCTTTTCTAGTTTGTCGTGTTTGCATTGTACTCAGGAATGACACCGTTATGTCTAAGTGACAGGGAGGTAATAGCAGTCACCTTAGCAACTGGACCTTTTTAAGTTGTGTACCAACATAAATATTTGCAGCATAACCTCACAGAAGGCGTCATAACTTATTCAGCATCAGCCAGGTATTTGCCGTGGGTTACGGCTTTATCCACATACTGAGATTCGCAGTATATAAAATTGCTAGGATATGATTTAGAGAAGACCAGCATTTTTAGATTTCTAATACATATTATGGGTTAGCTAGCTTTTGTTCACATCAACGATCGTGTTTCAATTGAATCTTTTATTCTATTTGTCTCAACAGCTCGGGACCAAGTAGAAGACAGAGAATCTGTAGCAAATGCCTATTGGCTGATCTCAAACTCGAAGAAATGCCCAAATTGCCGGTTAGTCCTCACAGGACTCTTTTTTTCAGCCTACCGTCATTAACTTTGTAGAGGTAAAGCAACAGCTAAGCATTCTGTAAGGTGAAAGTGAGAAAATGTATAACAAAAGCTTTGCTTGAACTGGCTACATTTGACTTTGTATATCGACTGCTGTACTATTGAGATCAGGGCCTTCACGAAGTTGATGCTTCCTGGGGAGGTGTGAAATAGAAGCTAGCCTATGACATGGGCGTGGCATCCAAAGACTGGGTGAGGTTTCTGATAGCACAGTCAACACTTTTCAATACGCTTCTGATATTGCCGACTGCATGATAGACACCTATTTAAGAGATCTGCGAGTGTTGCAATATGTGCTTGAAAGCCGCAGTGAGACCATAGTTAGCATAAAATCATATCCCACAATGAGACAATAGCTAGCAGAATTCATATGACTTGCGGGTAAAAAGCAAGTTTTGCCGAAGAATTGTTTTTCAGGGGGTTTGACACCTGTTTTCATGCCCCATCTCACCGATGGCCTGACCGATCTATCCAAGTGACACTTTCCAATACACACACACAAAATTGCAAGTTATTTGCTCTCACTCCCTTTTAGCCAATTTGCACAGGACAGGCATCGCAGTACTATTGCAATATGCGGTGGATCTGCTGATGAGAGGGGGCAGCGCACACCAAGGAAGTCATCGTAGTCCCATCGACTAGATAGGGCTATCAGTAAATACTATGATTCTACTTGATACACATGTGCTGTTGATTTGATCAGCATTGCACACTTTTTTTCTTATCAGCCTCTTTCTTTCAGGAGCCACATTCAAAAGAATGAAGGGTGCAATCACATGACTTGTAGCAAGGTACTGAACTCAAGGTTCTTTTCTTTGCTTCCAAAATCATTTGCTTAAGAAAACTTCTGCATAGTTCAGGCAGTTTGATTGCGCATCTCAAACAACTGTATTGCTGCAAACTCATTGATTTAATCCGTGTATATTATGTTACGTCTTGATTGCAGTGTAAGCATGACTTTTGCTGGGTGTGCCTTGAGCCATGGAAACTTCATAGTCCTGAGACTGGCGGCTATTTCAGGTAAGTGAATGTTAAGCTTGTATATTTTAAATGAAGCACAATTTCAAATCAACCTATTACTAATGCTACCAAACTCAACTAACATACTAACTTACTTGATGACGTGTTTATTCCTATTTTTATTTCTTGAGTAGCATATTTTAACAAGTCAGAGCATTTCTTTGTTAAGTACTTTAACCTGCAAATTCGGAGAGTGCTTTTAGAATGTTCCAAGAGATTGTCTTCAAAATCTATTTCACTTTTTCATTGCTTTGATACTTGGATGTTAAATGTAAATTCAACCGTTTAAAATGATTTTTGGCCAATTAATCCATGATATCTTTTGATTAGCCGAATAAATTAAAATTTCTGACTTCCCACGTCAGTTATCTTTCCATCAAATTGGGAATCTTACATTATTAAGGCTCACTCAATGAAGCTTTTGAGGCATAAGTTACATAGTGACCAAAACATGCTAGTCAGTTTCAGTTTGTTTCAGATCAGCTGAAAAATTAAAAAGGTGACGAGACTGGAGTTTGTTGTACCAAAAAATATCGTTATCATGGAATCATGAGAATTATGTTGCTGAATATTTTAAGCTTTTTGAAAGAATTTTCTAGTTTCTAGCCTCTTGGGCCTTACGAAAGTCAAACTGGATGTAGATGACACCAAAAAGGGTTAATGTTACGTTTTGCTTGACCAAGTTTAGGGTACATTAGCGTAGGGTCTGGATGCAAAATGTTGTTCTTCGTGAAGAATTGAACTCTATTCGAGAAAAGAATTTCAACTTTTTGAAACTTGAGGCTGAATTTCGTCATGAACCTACGTGTAATACAACCAAAAAGGGCCCAGTTTTGTTCTTGCCCTATAGCTGAAATTTACAGCTCTGTTCAAAATAACCGCAAGAAGAGATCCCTTAAAGAAATTGCATATTTTTTAAATCAGTATAAAATTTCATTACCACTGCCTCGCTTCTGTGTAGCATTTGAATGTCTTTCAAGACATGTTTCAAACTTCAGACTTTATGTTAGATTCCTTGGCTACGTCAGTTATCATGTGATCAACTTCATTTATACTTCAGTAACAGTTTTGGATATGGTTTCTGCATGCATAGATAGTGAGTTTTTGAAACATAGAGGCGTTTTTGTTGTTGATTATGCAGCCCTTATCATTTCTATTTGTTTATAATTATTTTTCTAATTTTTTTAATTATTAAATATTACTTGGGATAGTTAAGAATGTCAGTTGCTCTTGTCTTGAAATGAGATTATTCTCATTGATAGAAATTATTTGACCAATCTGTTGCCATCGCACGCTTCATAGTTTTATACCATTATTTCAAAGCTCGAATTCTATACTCAAACTAATTTAGCCATAGCACTTCCTTTTACCATTATCCTTGTAAACACAGTACAATATTATTTTCCCTATTCTCAGATGTAACCGATATGACGTCACAAGTGCCTTAGAGGAAAACTACGAGCGTGAGTTCAAAAAGGTTAGTTTTGGACAAAACTTGAAATTGCTGAATTGCATGCTTCTCCAATCAATGGTTTGCGTCTACCACGTCCATTTAAAGTTGACTTATTTCAGCCTACTCTCTTTTTAAAATAAAAGATATCATAAAATAGCAGAACATTTTGAAGTGCTCTGCAATTTGAAAACTGAGCACTAGGTTTCGGTTTTGATAAATCGGGTTACTGCCCAGCTAACTCGACCTAATTTCTTAGTAATAGTAAATATTTAAAAGAAATTTGTAATTGCCTTTCTTTAAAGAACTTCTGATGTAATTTAAGGGATTTTTTATCCTTTTTGCTTTTCACTCTCAAACTTTTAGGTGCATTTCTGGTATATTTATTCGCATTTTATTTTTTATGGTTTGAAGGTCAGCTCTTGTGTGACTCTTTTTTGCTCCATTAAACAGAATCGCAAGGATTATCCAATGCAGAGATTTCTCATTTTGCTACAAAAAGCTGATTTCAATGCTTTATTTCCCAAATTAAAAAATGTTTTACACTAGTAAAAAGAGATGTGCATTATTTGGAATTTTTATGTAGTTTCCCAACTCCAACTGTAGTACGTATGATCGACATTATTTATTCTTTTCCAGATTGAAAAAGAGCATGATGAAGTTCAACGAGTCAATCGATTTATGCACTATTACACTCGATGCAAAAACCACGAGAACAGTTTTCAGGTTGTCTTTCAAACTGAATTCGTCGCTCGCTTTTTTATAAGTCCAGCATATCATCAATTCAATGGTTTCAGTTAATTGTGTTGAAAACAGTTATTCAAACTTCATCAAGCATTTGTCTTACAGCAATCATGGCATTACTTTGAATTCTTGGAATAGTTTTTCTTGGTGGACTGCTTTATTGCCATTTTTTACTCTTTAGCAGTGCGGCTATAGTTGATATTGCGATTGGAGAATATTACTGCCACGGAGAGCCTATAACTAACTTAGATGTTGCACATGTAGAACATACTGTTTGTTGACACATGCTCTATTGTTGCAGCTACAAGAGGCAGTTTGTTTATACACGCAGGCAAACTAACTCAATACAAGCGATTGCTGACATAAATAATTATATTCGAAGGCAATAAGGAAGCGTTTCTTTAGTACACAACAAGAGGAATAGTAAACTAGCAGGATAGTTTGTGATTCACAAATTATGACATTGGCTAACGTATCAAGGTTGATTATTATTCCCAGTGCTATGTGGCCTCATTTCTTAATAGTTCTTATTTCCTGTTAGCTTAATTGTTGAGTTGCATCTTGCTTTTAGATGGAGATTAAGCTGCTAAACGCTGCTGAGGAGAAAGTCAGTGGTCTTAAAAAAGCTGCTGAACAACTTGGTGTGTTGCTAAGCTCAGTTTATTAACTGACTTCGTTATGAAGTGCCACAATATATGTTTGAGAATGATCGTCAATGGAAGGCATAGTGTTGACTTGTTGCCATTAAACTCTGTATTGCAATCAAACCACGTGTATAAGAACCGTCATTTATGAAGAACGTTGTTGTTGTTTAATTATACGCTACGGCTTGAAGTTGTTTAATTTGACTTCACTTGCTTAGAGCCATTTCAGCTTGACGCTTAAACTAGATTCTTACAGATGGTTTTATTCTTTATCATCTGAGAAATAAATTCTACCTGTTTGCCAATCAACCACTTTCATAGGTGAATAGAAAATGAAGCATACATAGCTATACTAGGCGACGTCTCATGGGATATAATCAGTGTTAAAAACCTCCGCCCAGATTACTGGAAGTACATCTTGTGTAAGAAAATGAACAGGCTGGTTTCAAAATTAACTTTACATTTCGAATAGTTGAGTGAAAGCCTGCGCGGAATAATCATTTATAACATGCTATGGTGTTTTGCCTTTTTTGAGAAATTGAAATGCCACTTAGGCCCTCTAGGTCATGTTAGTGCCCCTACACGATTTCATGTTTCTTCTTGTTGGTGTTTATTGTAGTTCCTTGGAAGTAGGGTACGACATATGTTTGCTACAAATATTTCAGCGTACTTTTAAATCCAGCTTATTTTTAAGGTATATGCTGCAATGAGATACGAAGAAGGACGACGGAACTTTTTCGGAGTTCGCCAATTTTCACGAAAAAGTTTTCAGAATTTTCGCAGAGTGTTTCGTAAGAAGCTCAGTTTGCAACACATTGCCAGTGTCCTCCTCCGAAATGTCCGGCAAGTCGACGATGACAATTGACTTGGGTTATTTTCGAGGTTGGCTTGGTTTTGTGTGTCGTCTAAAGCAGGTTGTCCAACGTGTGGCCCTGCGATGACATCTGATGTTGCTTGCAGTGAGGTCACAGTTGATAGAGGACTATATTGTATTTTTCTGGTGTGTAGAAAGTAACCTTCCATCTAGAACCTTAATCTAGTAGTGACTCTGCTTAAGAAAGGATTGTACCACTCTGTTCAAAAGAATCTTGGCCTACTTTCGAATGGGCTTATTTGCTATGGCGGGCCTATTTGGAGGAAATATATTTGAATGCAGGTACTTATGTCATATGCGAATTCTCTTGCAGAAATCTACGGTGATTTTGATGCAAATTTCTTAGAAGATTCAATTACAGAGCTGTTAAAATCGCGGCAGATATTGAAAGGTTCATATCCATATGGCTATTTCCTAGAAAATGAGAGAGGACAGAGAACAATATTTGAATCAATGCAGGTGAATATATATCCTCAATGTCCCTTTTGATTTAACCTCACAAATGATGTTTGTCGTTTTGAAGTATGCTATGAAGTTGCTGCTCAGGCTTAACTTCTTGCCTTGAAATGATTCGGATTTCAGCTGAGCATTGGACTCTTTCTCTCATACATCACATCTCTTTTTTGGTATTGTGAGAATTTATCATCTTGGCATTAAGAATGTACTTTGCATGCTTTTTTTGAACTGGGATGATCGGGTTATTTGACGAAAATCAAAGGGGAGAAGTAACAAAATTGTCAGTTCTCCTCAGGCTAACATGGTAAGGACATTTCATGTCAATATGTTAATGGAAAGCGTATGCATTGTTGTCCAAAAGTACATTTTACGATAGTGCTTCAGCCTCAGCTTGTTCTTACTTTGTTCTTAAATTCCCATTAATCTTTAGGCTCGTGTCCTTACGAATTTCTTCTTATAAAAGAAAAAGAGTGTAAGTTAAGAACTATTAGTTGCGCTCGAAAAACCTGTTTCGTGAATAGTATGAACATTACATATATATACATTTATATTTATATAAACAACCTAATTCTAATCCGCATCCACGAAGTATATAAATTGCATAAAAAGAATAAGCCAAAAATACACTTGTTTGTTGAGTAAACGTTTCGATTAAAATCTTCATCAGTACTATACATATATATATATATATATATATATATATATATATATATATATATATATATATATATATATATATATATATATATATATATATATATATATATATATATATATATATATATATATATATATATTTATACAGTCTTTAGAGTATCTTAGATTTTTTTTAACTTATTCGGTAAAGTTTGAAGTGATATCCTTCGTAATGAAACTACTTACACAGATTTTATGTAGTAAGAGGCAAGTTTGTTTTCAAGCTTGATTCATTTTGCACATCTACGTTATTACAACCAACAAGCGCATCTCCCATTGTCAGCACTGGCACATTAGATAAATAATCTGCCACGTTTGGTCTTGTTTTGCGGCTTTTGATGTATATGTAGATATTATCTGTTGAATCGTGCTTGGTTTGACAGGACGAAGTTGAGCAAGCAACAGAAACATTATCGGTAATGGTTGCACATGCCTTCTTGAAGACACCGAGAAAGAAAATCATAAATGCAACCCGTAAGTTGAGAAGAAAGAAACGAGAGTTCCTGAGTGCAATAGAACGAGGACTAGTTCCAGATGATTATGAAATGGGCGCTACTTCATCTCGGTAAGTGTGAGGTCGTTGGTTTTGAGTGTGAGGTCGTTGGTTTTGAGTGTGAGGTCGTTGGTTTTGAGTTTTTACACTTAAAACAAAGCACTTAGATTGGCGCCACTATTGAAGTTTGCATGTGGTTTGAAAATAATGTACATGCTTTAAGCAGCTCTTTTTGGCACTTTATGAGCTGAAAACCTTTAAGGCTCAATATCTGTTATTGAACTTCCTAAATCGAAATTACTATTGCTTGATATAGGCAACGCTTATCTTTTTCTTGCAACAGAAGAAGCTAGCCAGTATCAAGGATGCCCGTGGCACACTTGCATTCGGGGTGATTTGTATAATGCACTAATGACACAGTTGTTTGTTTCCAATCACAGTATTAGTAAGGGATTAGCCCGATCCTTGGCATAGGACTAAGTACTTTTACCCCCTTACTACATGCTTCATTAAGTATCACTCAAGCTGTCCACGTTATGTTACACCGAAATCGTACATTTTATCCATACAATGTGAGAAATAGTTTTTGTGGTAGGAAACGAATTTTTATAATTTTTACAAGCCAATGCTTCAATAATTGCTAGCTGTCCATCGTTCTTTACAAGTGGATCGTAATATAATATCTGTACTGTTCAAATCAAGAGATATCAATAGATTTGTTCGTAATATGATGAATTATGTATTGGATTTTAATTGCCTCATTGTATTGTCTTCACAACTCTCATGCCTCCTTGAAGCTTTTTTGCTCTCCATATTTGCCGGTTTCATCTGCAGACTTGCCTAACGAGTATAATTGTTAAATATTGTACACCAGATTTTTTTGCAGAACTGGTATTTTTAACGGCCAGCATATAAACCTTCAGATGTACAAATTTATTTTGTTTTGAACTCGACCATAGGCAACAGAATCCAATGGAGAGTGGATTGTTCGAACTGTTGGAAGCGGTTAAATTGCAAATGAAGGGTACGGATGGAAGCGCATCAAGTAGCGAAGGAACAAACTCTGTTTTAACATTGAGAAGGAGATTTGAAGAAGTTTGCCAGACGAGGGATAATTTACGGAGGAAAAGCAAGAGAACCAACAAGCCAGGCATTTCATTTAAAACGGAAGGCGCATACGAAACCGGAGGATCTTCAACAGTAGTTAATCGAATTCGACTCCGTATGTGTTAATATTATAATTGCTTTGATTTTTCAATATCAGTTTGTTTGAGCTTGACCATTATCCAGGTATTGACGACAGCGTTGATCATTTCGATCTTGAGCATTTTATTGCCCGTTTGTCATGTTTTCTCTTACTTAATGCTCATTATTTGTAATTGCAATCTATGTGTTTCAACTTTTACGATATAGGGCATGTTTCAGATAATTTGCTAAGCTCCCTCGTAGTAGAAACGATCCAAAATATTAAAAATAGAATACGCTCCATGGGGGCTTATTTAAAGGTTCAGTTTATGGCATCTCCGTTGGAAATCTGTGATTTATGCAGTCAAACGTCGTATAACCTCCTGTGAAATTGGTTGGGTTTTTTCAATGCTTTTGAGATTTCTTTATAATTGGCTTCATTTCATTTTAAGGTTATTTGTACACGGAAGCCTCGTCAACCAGTAAAACTGATTTTCAGGGGGGCGTGCTAAATAAACTTACTACTACTTGTACAAGAAAAATGGACACTAATTAGAATAATATATCAAAAAAAATAAAAAAAAAAGTTTCATGAAAAAAAATAATATATCAAACATTTTAGACAATTAAAAGCGGTTTAATTCTTAGAAAAATCTCTAGTTGTTTATTAAAAGAAATTAAGGTTCTCACTTAATCTTTTGCAAAGTATATTCTTAAGATTGAAAAATTTCGGGTTGTGGTAGAATTCGTTCGCAAACCCTTCATAAAAGAAATAATAAAAACTTGACGGGCATAAATTTATGAAAAATCCATAAAGATACAGAATGTTTATAAATCAGGATAGAAAGATCACCAGTCGATCGTAAACCCGTCGAAAACAGAAAGGTCAGTCCAAAGCATTTGTACACTCCCCTAAAGCAATATTTGAGTGAGTACCCCCTGTGCGCATTAGCATGCCTCTCCAGTTCAGAATAATGTTGATTCTTCATTTTGAAACTCAATAGGGAGGGGGAGATCAAGACAAACACCAGAGGTAGTTTCATTCGACACCTCATCTTCGGAAGAGGAAGTAGAACGAGCTAGGCAGAGTTCAGACCCCCCAGTT
The DNA here is from genome assembly GCA_964019165.1 of Mastigias papua. Classification (NCBI taxonomy): domain Eukaryota; kingdom Metazoa; phylum Cnidaria; class Scyphozoa; order Rhizostomeae; family Mastigiidae; genus Mastigias; species Mastigias papua. The sequence goes on from OZ025277.1 coordinate 9,985,377, forward strand.
GTGGTATCAGATGATAGTGATAGCAATAGTGGCTATATGACACCCAATGCAGGTAAGAGACAGTTAAGATTCTTTTTCATTCATACATGGTATCTATACTCATGTATGGTGTAGCAATATTTTCCCAAGTATGATTAGGAGACATCTTATTCAGAGTTCAAGAAGTGATCACTCAACAGACCTGTGTCCTCAATGTCAAAGCGGGTGATTTGTAGCACGAGCTTTGCTCCATTGCCTAACTATTGTTTTACGTTTTTGCCTAGATGTGGTAGGTTCTGGTTGCGAGCCTAAGAAGACTGTGGTAGTCCAGTTCGATTACATCGCAAACTCACCAGTGGAGCTTTCTCTGGAGGCAGGCGATATCATTGAAGTCACTGAGAAAAGAAGTGATGGGTGGTGGCACGGTAGCTGTCAGGGAAAGAAAGGATATTTTCCGTCACATTTTGTTGTGGAATTGGATCCAAATCATGACGCTAGTTCTGAGGCATTAAAGGAAAATGTTGCAACAGGACATTCAAGCTCAGACGGTGAGATGATGCTCAGTTCGAATAAACGCTTGTAATGTAGAAGGTTGCATAGATGCTTGCTACTTGTTTTTCACCTTGCGTCCTGTTTTTGATGTATTACTGTTTTAGGTGTTGTTGCTGCTTGTTATGTTGTTGCTGTTTGTTAGCGTTTTTGATGCTGTTCTTGTGTTTGATGTTGCTGTCCTTGATGTTTTTGCTGTTTTAATGTTATTTTAATGTTATTACTGCTTTTGGTGTTTCGTGAACGTGCGAGACAACGAGTGACCCGAGCCGGCCTCAAACTCACAATCATTGACTTTGTACTTCGAGTACCTACTACTAAGCCATCGGGTCACACTTTTAGACCGGTGCTCAAAGGTGAGTCGTTTATGCCCACTGTCCCTCTCGTCGCCAACTTGCACAGGCGAACCATCAAAGCTTCAGCGCGATGTTGATTTGAATTGTTGTTGAAAGAGGACTACCCACATTAGAGGGATCAAAGCAGCGCCATCTATTGGACATGATTGAAAAGAAAGTAGGTTTCTATTGCTTCTTGATTTGTAGTGGGTTGATAATGCGCAAAGTTTCTGCTACTGCTCAAATGATATTCGCCTCATGGATTTTCATAGTGCGTGTTTCGTAAGAATTACCTGATTTCTCTGATTTGTAACAACCCATTTTTCCATAGAAGTATTTATCGATAGCTGAATCAGTTCGTCTAGAAGTACCCATCGGAAAGATTGTTTGAATTGATAATGGTTTTTTCTGAGTTGTTTTAGAGATCATACCGTCTCGATGAAGCAATAGAAATATTGCTTTTTGAATTAGAAATTGCGTCCATAACTTTTATGCACAATACACTTCATTACTTGATTGTTTTGCAGGCATGGATGACATGTTGCAACAAGCATTAGCACTGTCACTTGTGGAATATGAATCACAAAGGTCTTCAACGAGGTTGCAAAGGGAGCATATGAACACTATGCCTGCGTGTGCTTTGCTGAATGCAATTGAAAACACGGAATCGATGGCTGAGCCAGAACATGAAGAGTGACCATTTTGCACGGGGATGTGGTAAATCTATGCTTTGGATGAGAAAGATAATAGTCTAGGTTTGTTACGATGTAGATTAAAATTATGCAGGTTATAGCGATTGCATTATTATGAGCCAAGCCTAGTTTTGTGAAGGTCCTTGCTCGAAAAGACTATTGGAAATAGCTGGCTTTTGTTACGCATTTATAAAATTTATTTCTACCTTAGTTTATCGTGAGAAATTTGCTATATCTGTCAGCTAAGGGATGATTTTGGTCCTTTCGAGCTTTGTTTCAAAATCGATGGCTTGTTCATTTTCTGCCACTTATTTCGCACAATATCGTCTGTTTCCCAGTTATCCGTAATTAAGAATATTTGATATGTTGTTTATTGTATTTTGTAACAAATTTAGTCCATGTATGATAATTATTGTATTTTCAACTCATTTATTTTTCGTAACGCTAGTAGTAGCCACGGCTATCTAGATAGATAGTAATCTAGGATTTGTTGCTAAGTATGATTATTAATTTACTGAATTTTAAATTCTAATAGGCCCTTTTTGAAAAGTATTAGGACAGTTAATAGTTGCTTAAAGGATTGATCAAATAGTATTATGAATAGTAAGTGCCCTTGACCTATTGTAATTTATTTAAAGGCGATTTAGAGATTGCGTCTGTAAATATATCTTTCACCTTTGTATGGAAAGTTAGAAGTGTTTTAATCATACATTTCAACCTATCATTGCTACTCCCAAAGCTCACTTATTAGTTTAAATGAACCCTGTCCTGGTCATTAGTTATTCCTTTTCTATACAAAATGCATATTTTCAGAAGTGAGCTCTTTAGTGTGGAGTTGTATATTCACTTAAGCATTGCTCCGTTTTATTCTTGAGCTCTTCGCATGTAATCAACTGAGGACCTAATGCTATGGAGAATTCACCAATTATTTATTATGTTTTAGGTATGCGATCGTATCTTCTCTGAATTTATCTTTTGTATTGTTTCCAGCACTTACACTTAGCATTTTCAGCTGAATGAGAAATTATTAGCTTAGCCAAAATTTCTTGCAGAAGCAATTTTTTTGTACTTGTTGATAGATCATCGAGTTATAGTAATATTTGCCTGTTTTAAGTATTTTCCGTCATTTCACTTTTCAACTACCTTAGGTGTATTTAATTTCGTGGTGTATTATATTTCGCGCAGTCTTGAATTCGCGCACACGAGAAAGTACACAGGATGGCACGACAATTCAGTTGTAAAGAAATTATATTCCTGAACGTTTATGTTGCCTAAAAGTAACCTCTTTACAGAAATGGGTCTTCATACTGCCGCTCTGTTGCTAAAAAATTTGTAATCCCAGCCCTCTTAAACGCTTTTACAGCTATATCTGGTCGATTTTGCATGCGGTCATAAAACGATGTCAACCATTTTGCCTGTATCGGCTTCAAAATGCTGATTCTCAAGTCCACTTTGACTTGCTCTGCTTCACAGCCATTTTGAATTTGCTGCTGGACTTGTCCTGCGAACCAGTTTTGGGACTCTTTACGGAGAAATGCCTTTTTACGCTATGGTGGAAGTGTTCTGTTTTTAGTAGTATACTTCAATACCAAAGTTTGATTACGTATGAGAAGGAGTCCATATGGAACACAGAATGCAGATTTAATATCTTTGACGAAGCTCCTCTGTACAATATTCAAACCACTCGTTTTTATGAGATTTGATTGCCACAGGAAGTTTAGCATTTACCGTACATGCCTCATCGGTTCTTCGTAAAAAATGTGGCATGAGTGAATGGCACGGCAATTCGTATATATATTGGTATGCCTAGTACCTACTTAGGAGGCTCTACTTAATACGATTTCAATTACTACGCAAGCATTGTATTGTCTACTATTTGATGTAAACGTAGACCTTGAGGTGAAGAGAGTTGAGAAAGAGGGGAATTGTCTGTCAGTATCCAGCCTGCTACAAGTGTCTAATCCTTTTCCTACAGTAAATTCTCTGTATGGTTACTTCTAGATTTGTCAGTTAATTAGGCATTAATTATTCCCCATTTAGGACCATGTAATACGGCCATCTTTGAACTGGGTATAATCACTACGTTTGATATATTTTCTATCGATACTTTCACGGACATTGTTCGTTGGAAAATGAGGAATACTATTTCTGACCTAGTGAGACGTGCACGTACGTGCTAGGACCACCAGAAGCTCTACCCAATCATACCCTTCCCAAGTGATGCTTCCTAGTTCATCAACTCTTTCCAGACCTGTCAACTCTCCCGGTATCGCCTGGATACTCGTGGTTTTGACTGCTTTCTCCCGGTCTCCCGTTTGATGTGCATTTTCTCCCGGTTGATTTCTGCTAAATCAAGTCGTATTTTTCGGATTTTTCCTTATAGCTTTCTGGTTTACAGTCGATGTAATGCACGTGCGGAAGACCTTTCGATGAATGTTCTGATACTTAGAATCAGTATGAAAGTACTTTCCATTCTACTGTTCATTGCAATTTTTGTTGAAATCTATTTGCCGAGCACAATTTTTGCAATTGTATTTATACTTTTAGTGAAATTTGGTTGTCTACCGGTTTTTGGCAAAAATCTCCCTGTTTTTTCTCAGGGAAAAATCCAAAATCTCCAGGCTTTGAAAATCATAGGTTGACAGGTCTGTCTTCCTCACAAATCATCTTTCATCCCAAGAACTTGTCAACTGCGAAACGCCTTGCCTTCCACTTCCTTCCCTGAAACCTCTTGCATGTCTTGTTTCAAATAACATCAACATGCTTGATCTTATCTCTCTATCTACGTAACCTTTCTCTTATTTGTTGGGGCTTTGTCAAAAACCCAAGGCCTTTCTCGACACTACATATTAAAACAAAAGATGCCCTGAGGGCACAGTGCATGCTTCATGTTTTGTGTTCATGCTTTGCAAATTATGCTTTGCTCAGCTGTTTTGCACGATATGGAGGCTACATTACGCGCCAATACTTGTGTCTTCCAGCAATATTCTTCCAACGCTAGTCGTAGGGTAGTCAAGAAGATGTCTGCTGTGTCAGGGAATAACTCTGATCCGAACTCCCGGTATACAAAGATCAAAGAGCTGGGTGAAGGCTCATTTGGACATGTGTGGCAGGTCAGGTCTAACTACAGCTTTAGAACGTACGTTAAGAAGGAGATGAAAGAACGATGTATCGATGGGTATGAGCGAGATGCGGCCCTTAATGAAGCGAATATCCTCGCCCGACTCAAACACAAGAACATAATTCGCTATAGAGATGCTTATTTTGATGATGGGAGACTCTGCATTATCATGGAGTATGCTGATGATGGTAAAGTTATTGTTTATGCAGTGCCTAATTTAACATGCTTTTCCAACACCTCTGTTTATGGATAAAGGCAAAGATGGGGTCCAGGGGTGTACCCTCAGAGAAAATGTTTGTGAATCACGACCTTCAATTTGCAGGAAAATGATACCATGTTTAGTTATCATGTTTACGCCAAACGAAATACCTCGCTTAAAACTTAACGTTGCCCTTATCTTTTTTGTTGATTAAGTACTTGTCCTACCTCTGTAAACATGGAGACTTCTTTACAGGTAGTCGCCGTCCCTGATAGTGGACAACAAAATATTGTAAACAACTGAGTGGGATGAAGAGTGATAAGTAACTCAACCCAAAAGGACCCTTGTGAACAAGGAGCTTATTAAAGTGTCCAGTTTCACCCCACTAGCTCTTTTTTTTCAAGACAACTACTTCAATTTCCAAGAACACTATTAGTGATCAGGACCACTCTAAATTAGGCAGTGATTTTATGCCAAATAAATTCACTAGTTTCACGAAAACAATTAAGAACTGTCTTTCCATGCTAGATTGCAGATTTCATGGTCTGACAGGCAAAGTAATGTGCTAACATAGTGTTAATTGTATGTCAAGTATGTCCATCTAAAAAGATATGTCTCCCTGTCTTTCTGTCTCTCTCTCTCTATCTGTCTGTCTGTCTATCTTTCTGTCTGTCTTTCTGTCTTCATGTCTTTCTGTCTACTTGTCTTTCTGTCTACATGTCTGTCTTTCTGTCTGCAAATTTATCTGTCTGTATGTCTATATGTCTGCCTGTCTGTCTCTCTGTATGTTTGTCCATCTGGCTATCTGTTTATCTATTTGTTTATCTAAATCTATACAAATATATGCATATACCCTCATGAAAGATATTGTTTTCAATTTTCACAGGAGATCTTTACACAAAGATAAAAAAACAAAATGGAAGAAGGTTTGATTCTAGTGTAAGTACTAAATCTTTGCTGTTATTCTGTTTGCTCCTGACAACTGATTTAGAGTGTACTTTTTGTAGTGTTGCTACATAGAAAACCTTATGGGTATGTCTTTTAGAGCAATTATAGACAATTCGGGAACTGTTTTGATTGAGTTGGCTATGAAAATCATAGCAGCCACAGCATTAAGATTTTAAATGACTGCAATGATATAAAATATTTTATGAATATGACTCAAGACCACAGTTAGTGTGAGTTTGCTAGTGGGGGGGGGCAGAGGGGCACAAATAGTCTGGATATAATGAGCATCAATCAACTGGGTGGCTTGGCAGCCCCCAGTGATTTTCAAAATGCATTGAATTGTGCTCATGCTTTGGATTACGTCCTGACAAATGCTGCAGATTGATGCAAAAAAGAGTTAGTGTTTTATTTCTAAGTAGATGTCACAGACACTGGGTGACTTTTTGGAACTCCAGAGGGAGCCTTGTCTCTTCCAGATCACCTCCTGGCTATGGGTCTAATGAGACTAAGGACAAGTAAGATAATTAAATACCACAGGATCAAGTCTTTACTGCTTCTGTTTGTAGCAAATCCTCAATTGGTTTGTGCAGTTAGTAATGGCAGTGAAGTACATTCATGATCAGAATATCCTTCACAGAGGTGAGGTTAATCATCATGAACTTGTATATGATTATCATAATTATTGTTGTATTTGATATTTCATTCTGTCAAAATAAACTAGGTCTAGAAGGTGGAAATCTATTTGGTGATAGTAGTACTTCTTACAGGCTAATCAATCAAAGTTCTTTATCCATTGAATATCTGGAAGTAGATCTTTGGAAGGAATCCTTTGACACAACCACAGATTTACATCTGCTACAATACTCCAGGAAAACTCATGTTTGAAGGATTACTGAGCATTTGTTGCCCCTTTGGTTTTCTCAATCCTTAATCAATGAAATGTTCATTATAGCATTTCCTAATTTGGTTAATTTTTGAGAGGGAGCCACTGCCTAAGGGACTTTGTATGCATGCATTCTAGTTTAAGAGAATGTTATTCATGTTATGCTCCTCTGGATTTGGTTGTTGTAACTATTTTTGCTCAAATTTTTTAATATATGAAAAATGTATATTATGTAATTTTAATATCAAATTGAAATGAATTGAATATGGACTAGCCACTATCTCAAATAGTCAAGCATCCATTGCATAGATGAATTACCTCAGAATTCACATTAATGCTCTTCTGTCTGCAGATCTCAAGTCCCAGAATATTTTCCTGACATTGATGGGTATCTTAAAAGTGGGAGACTTTGGTATTTCAAGGCTTCTTGAATGCACCTCTGACCATGCAAAAACAGTTGTTGGTACTCCATACTACCTGTCACCAGAAATCTGCAGAAAAGAATCGTATCTATTTTTGTGAAAAGCTGCACATGGTACATTGTTTATTTATATTGTTTTATTTTTTTCTCATATTTATTTATTCTGTATTTATTTTCATAAGCTATCTCACAAATCATTACAACTCATTATAGTGAAGGGTATTGACTTTTGAGCTTGATGTAAAACTATAGGACAGTGGATGGCTGATAGCTTTGCAGTAGAATCTGATCTAGATCTCTGGGTGCCTAGTAAAAATTGAATGATAAATAGCTCACCGTAACCACAGAGTTGAGCATTTATGGGTCACTTTAAGTAAGTACATTACAGTTGCAACTATGTCTCGTTTGAGATCTGTATTGTTGTAAGAGAATACATTGCAAGAGCACATTGTGTAGTTTTATTTATTGCATTGCCCGATATGTTTATGATGTCAAGACGCAGATGTTCATCCTTAACCAGTGACCAGATACAACCAGAAGAGCGACATATGGAGCCTTGGTGTTATTCTCTATGAAATAACAACGCTCACTTATCCATTTATGGGGAAAACACTATCAGAGTTAATCTCAAATATTCTTGTCGGGAATTTTGCTCCAATTGAAAGGTTTGAGACTACATAACTGCAGTACTCTCTTTGTATACTTTTTCTGATTATTTCACCCACAAAAGTCCAGTCTTTGGACATTCATGTAATACGGTGTCAACCCATGAAAATTTAGAGTTGCGTTGATAGCGATATTTGAAGAGGTTTTTGGATAGTTAGAGTATTGTTTACATTTGGAGCAGGGTTCGCCAACTCTGTGCCCGCAGGCACCATGTCGCCCGCGAGAACCGCATCAGTCTCGCAGTTCAGCTCAAGAAAGTAAAGGTAAACCGTGAAGCTTTGTTATTTCAGATGTATTTTGTCAGGTGGTGAGCCTTGGCATTACTCAGTGCCCTTGAAGTAGCTCCCAGCTTCAGTAAGGTTTGTGATCCCTGGTTTTGTATGAAGAGTGTGGAACAACATAAAATTTTAAGATTTTTTCTAGAAGATTCCTGTTGCATTTTATGACTTTAATTTTAGAACAAGTTTATTCCTAAGCATGTGGGCTCTTAACCTGATGCAGTGTACCATAGTAATAGTCATATATGCATCGAGAAGGGTAGAACAGTGACGCTCTCTATTGGAGCTTGAGATCCTCTCAATTTCGGGATCAATCTCTCTCCTCTTTACTTTTCTCAATCTTATCAAACAGATATCTCAGCTTATTTCATTTATTTCGAATTCTATATTATGTTTTCCCCTCATATTTCCACCTTCATGTTGTAACTCTCTCACTACAGATTACAATTTTAAACTACCTATACGTCATCCCTTTTTTGATTCAATGACTCATTAAGCCCCGAATAAACGCTCTCGACTTTTAGCTATACAGCGCTTGGTATTTCTCGGGGCCAAATCGAGCGAATGTGTAGTACTTGCAAAGACGGATAGCCAAGCACTTTCGACTTGTGACTCGATTTAGTGGATTTTTCTTGGACCAACTGCTCGCAGGTACCCTTAGCATCCGATCGACGTTTTTGATTATAATCAAATTTCATTATACGTGTTTGTGCCAATCTATACACAATTATACAACGCTGGACCCGGTGGGCAAACGCTTTCGATATTTCATTACGGAAAAAGTGGAGCGCTGTTTAGTTAAAAGAGGAGAGCGTTTGAATGTGGCTTTTACATTACTTGATACTTTGGTTGTCTTTGTAGCGATGCCAGTCCATTGATTTGTGATTTGGTATTGATCCTACTACAATTGGACGCTACCAATCGCCCGTCAGCTATAGACATTCTGCGTATTCCAGCGGTTGCAAAAATAACGAAGGATTTTATGAATAAGATGGCGGGTGATGTACATAGGAAAACACGCAAGGAATCTTTGAACAGCCCCTTGATCGAGAGAAAACGGGACAAAAGTTTCCATTATGATGTAATTTTTGATTTGACTTTAAGTCATGATTTGAATGATCCCTCTTCGGACAACTGCAAGAAATCCGTTCTCAAAAGTGACCTTTACAATGTAGCTGATCCAAACCGTAACAAACCAAGGCACATGAAAGAAGATGCCAAGAGTAATCAACGTATAGACACACAAATGCACATCACAGCTCGAAATATCCCGGCTATTGGACCCGATAGAACATTGGTGAACGATACTGCTTCTGTTTTTGCTAATATTGAAAATATGGAAGAAAATGCTGCATATAGAAGAAGAAAAAAATCTGATATCAACAGAAAAAGGACGTTTACCCTTGACAGGGATGCAATGGATACAGCGAAGGTTGTAAAGTCTCGGAGATCTTGCAATACAGGAGAGCAGCAAAAGAGCGTTCAAGATACTACAAGTGACTTTTACCGTGAAATGCGTATTGGAAATGTCTCCCTTGATTGCCAATGGCCTAACATCCCAGATAAGAGCGCGTGTAATTGTGCTACCGCTTCTGATGAGACAGAGAAACCTTGCAGAATAGTTTCTTATGCTAAAAGTAAAGATACATGTTATGTCGAAAGCGTTGGGCCTGTCACTGATTTTTCAAACTTGTTAGTCCGTGTAACTGACAGTGAATCTAGCACGTCAAAAGTAAGCTCACACAATTTCGAGTCAAATCAGCAAATAGCTGATAATATATCTAAAGACGGTATAAAGGCTGTGGGAAGTACTTTTATTATCAATGAATTATCGCCCAAAATCAAAGAAAAGGTCCTTGGCAGGGCTCGAAAATTCAATTCGAAGAATAAGGAGAGAAAGAACAGAGTAGAAAATAAAGAGGTATTAAAAATTTTTCATTGAATATAGTATGTTATGCATTTTGGCAATTTCATCAACAGAAGGAGAATTATCAAAATTATACAAAAGAAGGGAGATAGGGAAGTTGCCAATTTCTAAAGGAGTTTGAAGAATTTGCTGAATTTCTATAAAAAAAAGTGAAAATTAGACTCATGTTCCTGCCTAGGTTATATGATTACCCACACTGCAAAATCATGTTATTTGTCTTAAAGTTTACTTCAATTAATTCATTTTAGAATGAGAACTGTAATGATCACAAGGAGGACTCATTGCCATCAAGCAAACAAGAACGGGAATCCCTACCGTCTCAAAATCATTCTGATCTTTCTGGTGAAGCGGGAATTGTGACAAAGCCTTCAAGTGTCAAAGAATACCTCAACGAGTTTAGTAAGCCATGTTGGAATCCTGAAGCAATTGTTAAAAACAATTGCAAAATGGAATTTGTTACTAAAGATATTCTGATTTTCGTTGATGATGAAGAGTTTCTCCCAGTGAAGGATCAAAATAGTGAAGATATATTTATTCCTAATGCCAGTTTCTATGACAAAGATTCATTGCAGCAGTTTACAAAACAATTGGAGTTTAAGCATGGGAAGATGGAAATCGATCGGGAACGAATGGAAAAGCTCCAGCTCATATTGCAAAGCAGACTTAGAGAGCATGAACTCAAGATCGTCTGCAATTTTCTTCGTAAAAGGAAACTTGCCTTGTTGGAAGATGACGTTCTCTCTTACGTTCATCAGATTCTGGGCAAAGAGGTAGACAACCTCCTGCCAATGATAATTGAATTCCTTTTACTAGAAAAGAAACTGTCGCAATAGAAAAATTTTGAGCTTACTTTTGGTTGAAGAAGTTTATTTTTATCATGATTTGTTTGACTTTTCTGGAGAATTCTCAAATTGTAATTTAAGTGTAATGAGTTGAATTAACGATGAAAGTTATGAAATAAAGTATTCAGTTTATGGGTCTTGCTACACTCTTAATAATAAACTCTTACGATACTCACATGTTCAAAGTTGTTTTTACCAGGAAATATATACCATATCAAAAACGACCACCTTCAGTGTTACGTATACATTCATGATTATAGCCAGGGGATGTTCAGGGGGGTAAGGCTCCCTGGAATTCAAAAAACTGACTTACTACCCCCTTGGAAATAGATCACTCGAAAATTTCTTCCATTATTTTGCATTATTTGTCAAATTTCAACCCAAATAATGTAATTCAATGCATTTTAGACACCACTGGAGTCTACCTAGCCGCCCAGCTAAATTGATCCTCTTTACACTCCAATGCCCACCCAACCCCCCCCCCTATTAAAGTCATATTTGCTACGGACCTTCACTTTTATGATTGCTGTAGGTAAGTAGCCGCATAGTTAGAGACCTCGACTGGCAAGGTCTGCCCGTATGTCCGTATAAAAGCATCGCACAGGGCTTACTCTTGTGCTCAGTCCACTAAGAAACTGATTATTGAAGATGTAAATGCTGAGAAAAAATAATAGCAATTTTCAAAAAGTAGCCCAAGCTAGTAAGCCAACAGCTGTTGCTTTGCCTGCCTTTAATGGTTATTCTTCGGATTACATTTTTGACAATACTTCTCAAGCCGAAAGTTTTCTCCAATATTTGAATAGTCAACGTCCTAATATCGCATTTACTCATGAACACGAAGAGACCAATTCACTCTCGTTCTTGGGCCTCAGTTACACGGTCCCGGATAGCTTCTTGTATCAGATAGCAATGACCTATCCGATACTATTTTTACTCCAATATTGTGGTGGTTACACGGTCCCGGATAGCTTCTTGTATCAGATAGCAATGACCTATCCGATACTATTTTTACTCCAATATTGTGGTGGTTACACGGTCCCGGATAGTTTCCTGTATCAGTTAGCAATGACCTATCCGATACTATTTTTACTCCAATATTGTGGTGGTTACACGGTCCCGGATAGCTTCTTGTATCAGATAACAATGACCTATCCGATACTATTTTTACTCCAGTATTGTGGTGGTTACACCGTCCCGGATAGCTTTTAGTGCCTGTTACGTTTCCAGTTACACGGCACCAGATCTACTGCGAGGCCTATTCTTTTTGATCTTCACTATCCTGCTAAGATCTATGGTGGTCCATGGTTGCCGCCGTTTTCACTCTCGGGTTTTGTTGTTATTTTTGTTTTATGTTGTTTATTTTCTTTTGTTTTCATTTGTTGTTGTTATTTTAGTTTTTTGCGTAAGTCAGTTAGATATGCTTACAAATATTTTTTACTGTAGAAATGTAAAAGAATTGAAATGAAATGAATTCCTACACGTGGACCATCGTTGTCATTCTCTTTATATTCATCAGAGGCGGAAAGTTGTCATACCCATGGTGCTTTTTGAGATAAAAAGATGGAATACAGATATCTACAATAATAGTCTTATTCTCCATGAACACAACAAAATATCGAAAAAAAAGCAATGGGAGAATATCTACGCAAGAAGACGACTTTATTAGAGTACAACTGTGGTCAGCATAATTAGAGGGAAAAGCAGAAAAGTATTCAAGAGTTGCAACGATGCTGAGCTCGAGGCAATGCAAATAGGTGCTGCTTTGGGAAACAAAATGACAAATGCTCCCATTGTTAGCCTAGTTTACTCAAAGTGGTCGATTTCATTAGAAGATATGAAGTAAAGTGAATTGAGACAAGAACTTCGAGGTTCTGTGCACTTGACCTCTCAGTGGCATATACAGTAAATAGTGGATAAACGGTGTATGACCTATGTCTACCTATACTGCATTGAATGTCTCATCGGAAAACGAAATAAGAAACAGACTACTGTTTCTCCACAAGTTAGTCACAGTGCTTTGTTGGATGTTAGCTTGTTATGATCATGGAGAATAGGCCTATTGCCCTTGATATCTGTTTTCCCACCTTTTTATCTCACAAAGCATCATGGGATGGCAACGCTGATCTGCCACTGAGAAGCATAAAGAGAATGGTAACGATGGTCCACGTGCGTGATTTCATTTTAACAGTACAAAATATTTATAAACATATTTAACTGAATAATGTAATAATACTAAGCAAAATGAAAAAATTAAATGCATAAGAAAGTAAAACAAACATAACAACAAAACCCGAGGGTGAAAACGGTGGTAACCATGGGCCACAATAAAAATCACCATAGCAACTAAGTAGTCATCAAGGTGTTTCCGGTGCAGATAGTGTATCGGATAGCCCGTAAAGCATGGTTACACGGTACGATAGTGTATCAGTGCCACTTTGAAAGCAGAGCACTTTTTGTACCAGGTAGCCAATGGAATGTGTATCGGATAGCAAAGCACAGTGAAACTAAAGGGCTTATCTGGTATAAAAAGCTACCCGGTATAAAAGCTATCCTGTACAAAAGCTATTCGGTACCCTGTGACTGGGGCCTTGGATGTTTTAGTCAGTCATAACAGCAGGCCTGCATAACAGCAATGGTTTCTCGACTGATCTATATCGTCATAAAGCGTTTTGGGGTTATATACAAATTTTGAAAGTGTAGCGCCTATAAAATATAAGATTAACTAGATTACAATCTTGATATTTCGGACTTATTACTTGTGTACTATTTCATCACCATTCCACGCGGTTGGCCTCTACAACTAGAATTCTGCGTTCATAACTCCAGCAGTATTTTTTTGACCCTTAAAACTGGTCTGAAAGATGTGCCTTTTCAAATATGCACATTTGTCCATTCTAGCAGGAGAAGTACCATTCTAGCAGTGCACCACGCCTGTGATCACACAAATGGGAATGTTCCAGATTGGCCATTGCCCCCGCGCAATGTGTTACAAGGATGTAGCAATATACTTACTGCCATCACCAATATCCCAAAAAGTCTTTGGATGTTTTTTAGGTGCCTCTTCTCCACCTCTCCTGTTTCGTCGTGCTATCCTGTGGGCACTACGCTAGATGAAGTTGTCCTGCATCTGTTATCAGGACCACGTAATTGGTTTGAGTTGTTCACTGAATTGAGTGGGAAAAGCATTGATTGTTTCAATGTGCAGCAAGATTGCGTGCCACCACCCATAGAGGAATATGATGCATGGGGCATGTCATTCTTCCCACTCAAGAGGGTACTTCGAAAAAGATGATTTAAAAGGATCTGGAAGAAGTCATTTTACAAAAGCTTACAAGGATCTGGAAGAAGTCATTTTACAAAAGCTTACATTGGCCATCCAAATTCGTCTGCAGGTATCTTTACAGTCTACTGTGAACTTGGTAAGTTTATAATGTGAGTAAATCTTGTTGAGTATCGGGCAGGGTAAAGCTGAATTATTGGGGTTCCTTCCTTCTTTTCTCTATATTCCACACCCTTTTCATCTTTGATTTCGATATCATTAAATTTCCCGTTTGCCAGCTCCCATTCAGAAGTTTTGCATAGCCAAAGGACTAGAATTAACGGCTAGTAATTTCACTTACGGTTAGTAATTTCACTTACGGTTAGTAATTTCATTTTCCTTAGAAATTTGTTACGGTTTTTAAATTATGGAATCCATGGAATCATCCAATATACACTTTCACTATTCTCCGTACAAGGTTTTTAACAGGTATGAACAACACCTATATCGTCAGTTATCGAAGGATGGAACCACATAGAATAATAGGGACGAAATGCAATTTCAAGTTATACAACACATATCTACCTGTTGATCACTATTTCATATTCGTGTGCAATGTTACTAGGACTTGTTGTCTGTGTACAATCGGGCCACTTTTCTGGATCCTAACATCCGAAAAGAAAGAACGGTACAGAGAGAGCCCTTGTCCCAAGTCTATATGTTAAACAAGGCCTTGGTGCAACTACCAAATATAAGTAGAATATTCATTCATTGATATACGTGACAGGCACAAAGCGAAACAGAAAGTGATAAGTATTTGTATACTTTCAGCTCCAGAGGTGGTAGTATACGATAGGTGCGGTAATCTACTTCAGTATTGCCTGAACTGCCTGAACTGCCTGAACTGCCTGGATAGAGCTGCAGGTTTTTTCAAGAAGATAGGGTGTTTAGTAGATCGCTTTCATTGGAAAAATCACAATGGTAAGTGCTTGCATGCACTAGCTCCTCGAGTTCATACATAAAGCTGGTACGTTTATAAAATGACATACCATAGAAATTTAATACAAATATGCAAATTTTTTTTATCTAAGTAAGCGTTTACGTACATAATATAACTTTGATGAAGATTATATTAACTATAAAACATAAAAAGTACTTTCATTTACTCTAAGTCTTCATTTCTCTCTACCTCACTCAAATCCTCCACTTGTGAAACATCATCAATGTAAATGGTATTGATTTAGGTATGAGCAGCCTCCAAATGGCATTCAGAACAGACACAGAGAACCGAGGATGTTAATTTGGTGATTGAAAAGGTACTTCTATTGACCACCAGACAGGATGACTACTTCGCTTTTAATTATATCACATAGCATTATTACTACAGTTATATTCGAAGTTATACACACTATTGGAAATGAATACCAAGCTAGTTACATTTGTGAAAGTACTGTTGAGAACCTCTGATATTGATTGCGGTTCTGCATTTGTTTGTTAAGATGTCAATAAAGGGGACGCTGAAAAGACACAAGAAATTACAATCAAAAGGGGAGTTAGACAAGGTTGTATACTGTCCCCAGTTCTTTTTAACACTTATGTGGATGAAGCATTCAAAGAATTAGAAGAGGAAGGGGTTGAGATCAGCAGCAACTTAAACATCCATCATGTCTGCTATGCTGATGACACTGTTATTCTGGCGGAAAATGAAGAAGACTTGAATAGATATTTGAACAAGCTTTCAGATATTGGCAAGAAATATTCTATTGAAATAAATAAGAAAAAAACAAAAAGCATGCTAGTTACATCAAAAGGACATAAAACAATCAAAATTAAAATTGGAGATGACAGAATAGAACAAGTCACAAAATTTCAATATCTTGGAGTACTACTGGATGAAAATCTTAATCACGAGACAGATATTAGGTGCAACATAGCCAGAGCCAAGGAATCATTTAGACGATGCAAGAAACTCCTCTCAAGTGATTTAAATCTAGATACTAAAAAAAGACTTCTACAGTCAATGGTTTGGTCTATCTTCAGATATGGCTCAGAATGCTTTAGTCTCACAAAGACTCTAAAGAAGAAAATTACTTCCTTTGAACTTTGGAGCTATAGAAGGATTCTAAAGATTAAGTGGACTGATATGGTACCAAACACTGAAGTACTAAGTAGAATGAAGGTAGGAACCCCCATACTTTTAAACAAGGTAATGTGTAGACAATGTCAATTTTTTGGTCATGTGGCCAGAGGATCAGCTGGAAAAGAACTCAGAGAGTGTATAAGATCAAGTGACAAAAAGATAGGAAGAGGAAGGAGAAAAATCAGGTGGATAGATACAGTTTCAGAGATGACTGGAGAAAAGGGAATAGAAAAGAACTTGAAATTAGCAGAAAACAGACTGGAATGGAGAAGAAAAATAAAAGATTTCGAATGCAACAACAATGAAACATAATTACCTAAATAAAAGCTTCCAACAACCGAATCGGTTTGGATTGAAAGAAGAAGAAGATGTCAATAGTGAAATCACTCTGTATCATGCTTTTGCTTATTTGTAAAGTTGTATTGCTTGATAAATATCAAGTAACTTGGAATGGGAGTATCCTCCCATAATTTGACATATTTCCGGTATGTCTTTAAGTATGATGGGCAGTTCTCTCTTAGCCAGTTTGAATTCACAAGGGGGATACAGCCAATGTATATAATACATATATCTATATAATTCATATCATAATTCATATCTTTAGAGGACGCACAGAGTCAAATCTCACAAGTCCAGCGGGGGCCTTACCCCCCAGGCCCCTCCTTGGCTACGGGCCTGTCACGTATGCGAAATACAAGACGATCATGAAGAATTTCGTCTGGGGTTATGTCGTCAAACTCACCACCCTCACCACCCTCGGTTCGATACTGTTCGTAGGTTTCATTTCGTTAATCCAATTCATTTCCCAGTAATCTACTGAAAATGTGCTGAAATCTATGAAATTTGCAATTCATTTTTACAATGTTGAAGCAAAAAATGATAATGGCACTGCAAATCTTTAGCAAAGTATAAAATCACAGACACATTCCTTGATTCACAATCACACACACACAACACACAATATATGCAAATCAAAGGGGCTGTGTCTGTGTTCCCGAAAAGCTCCTGTAAAGTAAATAAAAGCACTCTTTCAGTGCAACAGAAGCACCGAAATATTTTAGAAGTGAGATATACAAGAAAAAGTTATATTGCTGCCCATATCTAGTTCACAAACTTTTCTGGCTTCCCCTCTTGTATGTTACTGAGTCTTTTACAATCATTGATTACTCTACACAACAGGCTGCTACACAATGTTAGTTTGGTGGCATAGGATAATGATTCAGGGAAAGACGATACACATTTACTACGGTGTTCAGTCTTGCAACTGTTCTTTTATCCGTTCTTGTCCTCTCTCTTCTGTTTTAGAAATTCTTTCCTAGCAGTACTGCGTACAGGCTAAACACAAAAGCATGCTATTTCTTGTGATGTACAAATGCATTGCAATGGCAAATAAATAGACCATGCTTCTTTTCATGTAGGAATTTCATGGCCAGTCTATTGATATTAGATTTTGCATTTTCTCTTACTAATGATGGCATTCTTACAACGTTTGCACTCCCAGAACTTCTATAGCGAAATAGTTAGTATACTGCAATAACTGCATCCATGGCGCACAAGGGAGACTGGGAAAGCACCCCTCCAACATCTAATGACTGGTAAATTCAATTTCAAGTTTGAAAAGTAACGCATAAAGAAGAGAGTAGCGATTTAGAAAAACAGCATTTATAAACAGATGACCTACTGGCCCACCCTCCTAAAAATTGCCAGTTCTAACGACCAGGAGCCTATATCACAGCTCTCAACTTGGAAAGCAAGGGAACAGACCTTTCTTATAGAAGTAGGAGGTTCTGCTGAAGAACCACTGTCCATTTGGAATAAAGTTTGGTATCGCAGGCAGGCTGACCAGTTGGGCCACTAGTGCTTGGTTACAAATTGTGTAGGACTCCTTCAATTTTCAAATTGGCGGGGTTTTTATTATGACATCATGCACACACATAGCGCCTCCTTTGCAAGTATGCATGATTAATAACGAGATTAGTAAATTCATTCTTGATCAATGCGCACGTGGGCATTGAGATTCTATTTAATTGTGGTGAAATAGTTTGTAGATCTGTAGTGTGCTGGAAGACGTAAGGATGGAGATTGAAGTCCTGGTAAACGACAGATATCAGTGCGGTGAAGGGCCACACTGGGATCATGCAAATAATAGATTGATATTCAATGATATTTTTGGGAAAAATGTTACAGTTGTTAATCTCGAAACAAAGGAGGTTGGTCGTTTTATGCATTATATTGCCAGATCGCCCTAGTGTTATGCAAGCTTCTGTTAGGCAGTTGAACGTGTCAAGCATATCAGAATTGACAGTGCTTCCAGGTGACAGTAAAGAGGGGGATGATAATGATAAAGATAAAAGCATTATCTTATCATCACTTACTATGCAATTCATTCTAGTAGTCGTGAACAGTTAAAATTTGTAGTTGTATTTTCAACGAAATTATGCAATATGGTGCCAAAAGTGCGTTAGAAATAGTCGCATGAGATAATAATTTCTATCCATGCCCCCCCCCCAGTTTTCTCCAGGAGCAGTTTTGTAATTCGTCCAGATTCAAGCAGAGAAAGTTGAGGAGGTGGTGTTGGTTGGGTTGGGGGGTTTCTAGCAACGTATACTTCATCGCTATTTTATATCATTGCCGTTTGCATAGTTCTGTTTATTTCACAATGTACCATAAGGTGTTGCTCATAAGGGCGTGGTCCGTCAAATTCCCTCATTCTGCAGTGGCTGGCGCCACCCATGTACATTAATATCAAACAGTGGCTGTGTTTATGCTATGTACTTTCAATATTGCAGGCAAAAAAGCATGGTGGAATGGAAGAGACAGTATCAGCAGGTATGTGGATTATTCCTTTATGTCTACCAGACAAGCCTAAAAGTGAATTCATAAAAGTGAATTCATAAAAGTGAATTAGAAGTGAATTGTGAATATTGTAATGCATAATTATGAAAACAAATACTTGGGATTGATTTTTGATGGGATAGTACCATTAGTGTTTAACTGTTAATAAAGCATCAAGACTGTGTTCTTGTAACTATGATTAAAAGGGAAATGCAAATGGAGTCTCTAAATAAAATTTGAAGTTTTATTGCTTGGATTTATGTATTTTTGTTTGCAATATACAAATATCTGTCCAAGTAGTCCTGTTGGAGGTAGGATTATCATATTGTATTCATCTTAGATTACTGTAGTGAAGGAGGCAGAAAGCATAATGGTCCATTGCACAGCTTGACACTACATTTCTTCCTTTATAGAATAGGCTTAATATTCATTAGAAGCAGATAATTTCTTTTGACATGTGTGGTTCAAATTTTATCTTTATGCATATATAGTATAGGATAATGGGTTTGTTTTTCACCAGTGATTCCAAGGGCATCAAATAAAAATGAAGTTGTGATCTGCCATGGACTTAACCTTGAATTCTTGGACCTTGTGGTAATATTTTGATTCTTAGTTTGAGCGAGTTAATTTGCACCTGCCTCATTGAAACTGAAATTGTATGTAAATAAGATCCAGATGACTACTTTGATGGGGGTTGCAAGCCTACTTTTAACTCTTTAGATTTACAATTGTTTATTGATTGCCAATTTTGAGCACCTTTGACATAAAATGATTCTTGGTTATATTTTCTATGTAAGAATTCATTTGAATTTGGTATAGTGTTAAAATTCCAATATACTTTCAAACACACACATGTGTGTACAAACTCAGTAGATTATGATTAACCAGGATTTCTCCTTTAAATATAACTATATATGTATATATATATATATATATATATATATATATATATATATATATTTTTCAATATCATACACAAGACAATATGATTTCATTTTGCATTGCCATATAATACCTCACTAATGGAGACAAAACTTGTTTCTATTTTTCAATGTAGTGTAATTTATCTCTTTTTATTTTAGACTGGTGAGAGGGCTGTTCTTGTTAGTGTTGGTATGTATATTTAGTAGCAAAGTAGCAAGTCCATTCCATTCTTGCAATTTCTCCAAAATATAAATGATATCTCCAATACATAGCTGCAATGTCAATCAGGCTTGGGAAGCCATTACCAATCCTTACTACTTTTCTTGTTCATTTGGGCAGATAGTTTGGATCTCCCCAAATAAAAAGTCCTCCTATACTTATGGTTCTTCTTTGAGATATTGAAAATTTTTCACTGAGTATTTCAGTTTATAAACATGTAAGTCACCAGATAATAGATTCTTCATACATTAAGACCTTGATTACTTACTTTACCCCTTTTCTATTGCAGACCCTGGAACACAAAACAGATTTAATGATGCAAAATGTGATCCAGTGAGTAGCTATTGGGTAGCTCTAGTATCATTTAGGAGTAGACCATTCAGTGAAGATAGCTGTATTACTACGGCATGGTATTGCAGGCATTATCTGACCTGCTAATTCTGCTTACATAGAGCAAATTGCAGAATGTATAAATATAGATGCCCTTGTAGTTAAAGCTAGCAGAATTATGTACACTTCCATAGGTGTTGGTATTTTAATTAGTTGAAATTACCTCCAGGGAATAAGGATTGCTAGCATGTTTGATGAATGATTTTTGTTGTTGTCAAACAGCCCAACTCAACAGTACTTTGTTGCATTTTAGGCTGGTAGGATATGGGCTGGAACAATGGGACCTGAGGCATCTCCAGGCAATGTGGATAAAGAGAAAGGTTCTGTGGTATGTACTATATATTACAATTTGTCAGACATTTTGCCTCAAGCCTGCATCAGTAATTTGGTTTCCGGTGCTATTCACTGTAGTCCTGTCGTATTGCATGAAGTTCTATTCCAGGGACAGCTGAACAATATTTTGGATGGGGGGCTTGAGTAGACAAACTAAAACCACAGGGATATAGAAGAT
Source organism: Mastigias papua (assembly GCA_964019165.1). Classification (NCBI taxonomy): domain Eukaryota; kingdom Metazoa; phylum Cnidaria; class Scyphozoa; order Rhizostomeae; family Mastigiidae; genus Mastigias; species Mastigias papua. The sequence goes on from OZ025277.1 coordinate 10,006,495, forward strand.
GCCAAAGGGGATACTAAGGCACATTTGTGGGAAAAAATGAAAGGGCTTCAGCCCCCTCAGCCACCCCCAGGCCCCCAGTTTTGCTGCCTATGCATTTGTAGTTGTATCATATTCTCAGATGAGTGTAGGTTTAGTGTCTTGTATTTGTATGGGGAGCTTTTAGGGATACCTATTGACAGAATTGACAACTGAGTATCATTTTTGGCCATTTGTGAATTTGGGGCCTTGTTCTGCAGAAAGATAGGAAAAGTATAGGAAGATTAGGGTATATATTTAATTAGAATCTAGAGTAATGAACATAACATTTTAGAAAATTTGTAGGATTTGGGACATAACAAATGGCAGTTTCCTACCAAATGATAGGTCATATACTGTTTCCCTAATTCTAGTGAATTTGTACAACATCATGTATGACCTTGAGAAGGAGAAAGCACCTTCAACATTAGACAAACCACCGGTGGCTCCTTCACTGCATGGTAGCTATTGGGAACAAGTGAAGTAAGATCAAAGCAAAATTATTACTGACTTCGGGTGTGATACAGAGGTGTACTGCAACCCCTCTCAGGATTAGACAAAATGCAAAACACCTCAAGTTAACCTATTGTGGTGATTGAGAGTGACACTCAATATGCAGTATTTTTAATTTTCGCCATGTTCCCGTGTTCCTTGGATATGTTTTGCATGTTCCTCTGTTCCCTGAAACCCCAGAACGCTCTGGTTAATGTACAGGTTGTTAACTGTGAGTTCCAAGTTTGGTCCATAGCTACTTTATGGTGTAATTAATGAATGGATTTAGAAAATTTGAAAACAGTACTTCCAAGAACATATTTTTCTTGTTTTTCAGTCTCTTGCGACTGTTTAAGCCACGTTTGCATGTTTGCTAGACCCATAGTGTCCAAACGTTTTGGAGGTAACTGTAGTTCGCTAGCCCCAACAATCATTATATATATATATATATATATATATATATATATATATATATATATATATATATATATATATATATATATATATATATATATATATATATATATATATATATATATATATATATATATATAGGCTTTAAGAAAAAACTTCAACTTCCTAGAAAAGTTAAGTCGTTTGGCCATTTCCTCCTCGGCAACGCTGAATAACACTAAACATGACTCGGCATTGTTCATTGCACAGTTCAGTCGTTTAGCAGGGCCTTTATTTCTCTATGCTGCTATCTATAGCTGTGCTTTTAACTTTATTTATAATACTTTGTGGCTTCTATTGTCTTACAGTTTTGTGTTGAAAAAGATGGCAGCATGAGCAAAAAATTTGATAAGGTATATCCACTATTGCTTTACATCTAGACTACATTGAGCTCTCGCTATGCTTAAAGCTACTTTGAGCTCTTGGTATGCTTCAGCGTTTTTAGGAGTTTTAGTCCTTTTAGCTGACTTCTCCCAAGAAGGCTAGCTTAATATATAATAACTTACTTGAAGTGAGTCGCCATTTCACAGCTCTCGATATTGAGATGACCTATTGTTTTATAAACAAATTATCTGTTTCAGGTTAACATTGCTAATGGACTAGCCTGGAGTCGTGATCATAAAGTGTTTTATTACATTGATTCTTTGCTCAGGTATGCCAGAAGAGGCCTATGACAACACTCATTTTTTATCAAAGTTTTTAGATTGTAAATCTGTCTTCGAAATTTTTTATCATACTGAATCCAATTCTTGGCGTATTTTTATCGCTTGGGAACTCCAAATGGTTGAGTCTTTGTGGATTGTTTCTCTTGTATAATCTTTTTCCACACACTGTGTCTACCCAGGCACGGTTCGCAGGTTGGAAGGGGAATTTGAAGGATGATGTAACCATAAATCTTGGCTTTAAGATTTTTTGAATTGAAGAGTTGTTCTTTAGTCTGTCATGTAACGCGTGGCATGACTGTTATACGCATTTCAAGTTTCTATATTAGTAGTTAGCGTTTTGTGAGGAAATTTCTCAATTCTAGGACAGTTGATGCCTTTGATTATGATGTGGACACTGGAGAAATTAAAAATCGGAGAACAGTCATTGATGTTCAGTCTTTTGAGCCATTTGAGCATGTAAGTGCACAGTCATTGTTAGAACTTGTAGCAAAGCCTTGTTGCTTTCACGTTGGTTATAGAAAAGTGTAGAGTACAGTTTTTATGTCAAAATTGTGGCATTTGGGTGTCATCATCGTTTCTTTTGGTATTTTATTTGCAATGCTCATGCTGTCATCATTCTAAGAAGAATATCTTTTCCAGATTCCTGATGGAATGTGTATTGATGCAGAAGGAATGCTTTGGGTGGCTCTCTTCAATGGCGGAAAGGTAGTGGACAGATGTCTGTCACATTGTGTCAATGTGTTTTAGTCTCCCTGTATCTTTCTTTATGAATAGCGTAACCAGAAACTTCATTGCCATAAGTAGGAAAAGAATGATCCCACAACATCGGCTGCCAAAACCAACACTCTTTAAGGAACACTATAATATCGACTGTTTGTGTGCACAGTCGAATGTATGATTTTATAAAATTTGTTGCACCATTTTGCTGTCCACGATTTTATAATTAAACTGCATTGTCGGATTGACATTTTTTATTTTGAAGCGTATTGTACATATTTGATTTTGATCAACAAATAAATTACCTTAATCTCCTAGCCCTTCGATAATGAGATTCGATAGTTTTTCTCTCCTATCTCTTATCTAGAATCAAAACCCAACTTAGTAATTGATAAAATCATTATTACGTACTTTTAACAACAAACCTAGAATACTGTTTCAATTCATGTGGGATAGCAAATAGTTTCTTAGAGATTGTGGTTGGGAGCATATCAAAGTCATTGTGCAAGCTCTTTACCTTTTCAATCAATCATGGCAGGAATATTTCCTGAAAAGTTTGAAATAGCACGTGTTGCCCTGTTTATAGGAAAGAATCCTGAAGGTAATTCCTCAGCATGCTGTTTCCACTTTTTCGTATAACATTCTGTAGTGCCAACATAATACTCACCTCTCGAGATTGTTCGAAAGCTGACCCAGGATCAACTTTACGAATATGTGTCAGTTGATCAATACATTTTCTGTGCCTTACATTGAGTGACACACTATCTGCTCCGAAGCTCCAGCGATAAGTATATAGATACTGACAGAGGGAAATGTACAGCATTGGCTTTTTTAACCTAAAGCAGACTTTTGGTTAAGATGACCATTTAATTCTAAGTAGTTGAATACACCAGCATGGCGTAAAACTGGCAGGTTGTATTCGTATCTAATGATCTAAAGACGCTCCTTCAATGACAATGACTTCTTTGAGTCTGAGATGGGGAAATTATTCTATTTCTTTACTTTTATTCTCAAGGTCATACGCTGCGACCCAAACACGGGGAAAAAACTCTCTGAGATTGTAATGCCGGTTACACAGACCACGTCATGTTGTTTTGCTGGCCCGAACTTGGACCAGCTTATTGTCACCAGTGCTAGGTTTGTTTCATATTTGATCATATAGTGCACCATGTTGTGTTGCGGTAATTTTACTTAACATTTCTTATAATTCATAATTGTATTTACAATGGCTCTGTCCTTGTCCTTACCTGATATGCAAAATTAAATATACCTTCTCCACCATGAGTAGGCAGAATGCTGAGTAATACAACTTATTGCAAATTTATGATCACTTTTTAGCTTACTTTCAGAAGAGCAGCTGAAACAGCAGCCAAACGCAGGATGTGTATTTCGCGTTAAAAATATTGGAGTATGTGGCCTTCAAGGTGTATCATACGCTGGTTAACAGTATAGTGACATAGTAATTCATGAGTAACATAGAGAAATCTATGTTGGTCGTAGCGATTTTAAGTATAATGAAGTAGTGTACCAAATAGCTAATGGACAATTGGTAGGGGTATAAGCTTTTTGTTGCTTGATATGATTGAGCATTTCAATGGGCTGTAATAATCTTTATAGTAGTAGGAACATTCCTAGAGAAGTGGTGAATTTCTTGATAAACATAATGATTATAATATCATATAAAGCAGTTCGTGTTTGTTTTCAGGGCAACATTACATATCTGTAAATTGAAAATGAGAGAAAATTGCGGACCCCTCAGTAATTTGTCGCAATTTCACTTTACAATTTGTCCTATATCCCTATTGTCTTTACATAGCAAGTTTCTTGTCGTAATCATAATATCACATTATATCATATCATATCATATGTCATTTCATATCGTAGATCATATCAGTCACATGTATCAATCATATCATATCAATCATATCCTAACAATCATATCATATCAATAATATAATATCATATCATGTGTCATTTCATATCGTAGATCATATCAATCACGTGTATCAATCATATCATATCAATCATATCAGTCATATCATATCTTATCAATCATATCAGTCTTATCAGATGATATCAATCATATTATATCAATCACTTTTATTAATCATATCAATCCTATTAAATCATATCATTTATCATTATGGTAAGTATCCTGTAGTATTACTTGTTTATTTAACCCAGAGACTGGCAGTACCAAAAGAATAGACTCCTGTTCTTTTGCGAACTCTACCTTCGTTGAATGCACCAACTTGAGTATATAAAATGGGTATCATATGACACAACAAAACAAGAATTAATAGACTGTCAATCAAAAATTACCCCACAATTCACGACGCTCCCCCTCAAATCAAGATTTAATCTTCTTGATGTGAAATGTCTAATTGCAGTCTTGTGGCTTCTTCCTCCAGTGATTCTAGCAGTCCTTTGTTTTCTATTACTAGGGATATTATCTTTGCCTTTGAAGATTGCCTTATTATCAGAGATTATAGCAGCGAATTCCAACCGGCATGTTCCTTGTAAAGATCGTTCCGTAATTTCATATGGTCGTCCTTGTGAGATAACTTGAATCTTGACAGCTCGTACGACATCATCCGTTCTCTTTAAATGCTCATCAACCCTAGCTGTTTGCCAGTAATACTGGCGGAATGAATCATCCCCAACAGGCACTACTTGCGCTAGTCTTGGTGGCTCTACAGTCTTGGTGTTACTTCTGCAGACCTCCCAGACAGAATAAAAAAGAAAAGCTTAAAATTTTAGGCTTAGCATAATTTTATGTTAAATTGGTATTAGATATACTAGCTGGGTATAAATTAGCATAATATTTCATAGGCGTTAAATTCAAGAAATATTTTTATCCATATTGTATTCCCGAAGAGATTCTGGCAGAATAGAATCGGACTCGTGTGAACAGGGTTTGAGAATTGATGTTGAGAATTAGTAGTAATAGCCCTCTGCACAGTAACTCAGTGTTGTTCAATTTTAGATGAAGACGAGATCAGATTATCTATGCGGGACCCCCGCGGGGTATTCATTCTCTTGCCAGCGAGCAGAGAAACAGAGAAGAAAGGAGAATTTCTTCATAAAAGCTATTCACATAGCACACTTATAAGCATTTTGATTTACCTGTAGGGGTGTAAATACCGGGGTGTGTGGGTGTAACACCCCCCAATCTTTATCCAGTCGGAATATCTGAGGGCAGTCGGAAAGTGAAGAAAAACATTTCAATTTTCCTACTGCCCTCAGATTTTCAAACTGCTGCGTTTCCTGACTAATATTTAGTTCATTTGAGTCATATAGTCAGTTTTCGCGAACTATACAACTTTTTCCGACAAGGTTCCCCTCCTCAGCATGATTTTCTATAATAAAAACAAGAGCATTCTAATTTGTAAAAGGGCATTTTCCCACATTTTAGAGGGCGCTACCTCAAAAAGTTTTCCGGGGACAAGCCCCCAATTTCAAGCACCATAACTATGGAAGATTATTTTGGCACATAATCTTTGATCCATTGCGAAGACTTTTGACTTGCAACAGTTTCTAACTCAGAATTTGATTTCTACATAAGCACAATACTGTTCAGCTGTCTACGGGCCTGCCTTAAAATAGTAAATTTTCACAGTGACTGCTGATAGTAAACAATAGTAGATTTTCATCTACTTTTTTCCTTCATACAAATTGATGATTGACCTTTGTCAGTCGGAAATTTTGAGCTCTTCATCCCCCCCTCCCCCTAAAAAATGTCCGTCAATTTACGTCTTTTTTGCCTGTAGCCATTCTTTTGTTATTCATTCCGGTTCTTTGTTATTGACTGCTGGTTGGTTTTCCACTTTCAACGTGGTTGTGTTTGTCCCTTTCTTTTTGAACAGCTTTAGCTTCAAGCCTCTTACCATAAATGGCACAATTTATATCGACTTGTGTGATAAAATACCGCTTGGGCTCCATAGAAAAGCATGAAATTTCAGAAATATCATCATGAACTAGCATTAATTACATGAGACTGTAGCATAAAATGGCATAAAGTATGGTAGAGAACTGGCATAAATTCGTGAAGGAATCCGTAAATTTTGGCTGGTAGGTCTGCATCTGTGATAATCTCACAGACTTGGATTCTTTCAACCACCGTTTCCATAAATGTGTCTTCTTTGTCTGCAAATATCTCACCCTTTTATTAAATGTAACATCTTCGTTGTAGACAACGAGTGCCCTTATATATGATATGGTGTTATTACTTATCATATCATATCATCATATCATATAACAATATTTAAAGTTGGTTGGGAGTATAATAGTAATTAAATACTAATTAAAACCAACTATTTATAATACAACTGTAAGGAAAGAATTTTATAAAATAAATACTCATATACATAATTCCATAAACTAAAAAGTACTTAGCGGCAGATCCTGCAGGTGCATTCTTTTCCAGACCAATTTTTAATTTTCCTTTTGAATGCTAGAGGTGTATTTTCATTTTTGATACTGTCATCCAGGGCATTCCAGTGGAAACTCCCCCTAAATGATAGTGATTCTAGCCCAAAACTTGTACTCTTTATTGTAGGTAATCTGCAAAGGTTTTTTGTCCTCAGATTATACTCTACATGTTTTTTTTCATAAAATTCCCATACAAGCGATGGATTAAGATGACTTATTGAATTATAGACTTCTATCATTAGTGTCTGTAAGTTTCTTACATGAATGCAGACACTACCACTGCGTGTAAGTAGTAGCTCAAATGAGCATTCATAGTCTCCATATAGCATTCGGAGAGCACGTTTATGTGTGCGATCAATTTCTTGGTTTGCACCTTTATTGCAGAACATCCAGATCAAAGGGCAGTAATTGAAATTCGATAGGATTACTGCATTACAAATCAATAATGCCTGATCTCTGGAAATAAACGTATTTAGTCTAGAGAAAGCATTTATTTTCTTGTTCACTTTAGAACATAATGTTTTGACGTGCTACTTCATCTTCTAGGTCTTCCGCTCGTGACTTTGCCCATCCCATCGATTGTTAGAATGTGCTCTTTGTGGCTCCTTCATAAAATCAACCTTGCGAAAGAGCCTTTGCTATGATAATCTCCCACTTTATTCTACTTTTAATAAAGACGGATTCAAGTGGTTTTTTGGCGATTATTTTCTTCATGTTTTTAGCAATGTCATTCTTAGTCAAACTTGGTGCCTGCTACATGCAGTAAATCTTTGCAGCACACCACCAAACTATACAGCAGACACATCTTTTACTTGTTCACGGTGGATAGCTATGGTAGTCCCACAAGTAAATAAGAAATTTAAGCCTTTCCTTCCTTTTTGAATATGAATGGCCCCAGAGAAGTCTATCCCGATATAAGAAAAGGCCTTGATGGTTAAACTCTTTCATTAGGCAAAATGACCCGTTTCCAATGCTCTAAGCAGTGTGGCTTTATCCTTCGCACACTTGCTATATGTTCTTAGCTCTTACTTTACAACGTGCGTTCCTTTTGGTATCCAATGTCTCTCTGATTTCTGCCAATGTTGACTTAATCCATCCATGTATGATTCTCTTATGAAGTCCAAAATAACAGGCGCAGTATATAAGCACTTTGCTGGTAAAAGAATTGGCTTCTTTGTTTCAAAGGGTAGTGCTTTTGCATTTCCTAGTCCTCCCTCACATGCCACTTGATTGTGCAGCACGCACACAAGATCCACTGAGGCACGTTATGCCTCTTTACTTGCATCTGCAAAAGAGTGTAAATTATATGTAATTTCATTAACACTTGCTTGAATTACACACCTTGGGATTTCTTCATTTGCCTTGCTTCCCTTTTCCATTTGATCTAACAGCTTGCTAAGTCCACAACCGAACTCCTTTGTTTCTTTGCACGCCTCTTGAAATGCAATGAAAGCTGGTCTGATTATACCCAGTGGATCGTAAACTTTTTGATACTTTGCTTTGTAGGCCTCTCCTTGTTAGTCTTCCTTCTTCATCAGTAATGCAAGAGATACCAGGTATAAGACTCTTCTTCTGGATTCCATTTGATCCCTAGGACTTTTGTCTGGTAGCTTGTTCTTCCTAGATGTTGTTTAGCGCAGGCTTCTTCATCTTTATTTTTTTCTTGTGATGAGATTGTTTTCATGACACCCACACTATTTTCATTGAGGATACATATTGTCAAAGTTCATGAGCTCACGGTCATTCCCAGAAAGGGATTTTATGCGCATGAACTCAAGGCATGTTTTCACTTCGCTGCAGATGGAGAATGGAGAATGGCTGCAGTGATTTAAATGAAGGAAATTATTGTGTAGGAACTGATTTCTGGAAATGGAAGTGAGAGTATGGTGCTAAGCAGGTTACGAGTGAAAAAATCTTTCAGGCGAACTATCGATTTTTTGTATTAGAGATTTGTGATACCTCTTTGTGATTCCTTTATTGAATCAAACTGTCTTCAAATTTGGACCTGGCCTAAAGCTACGTAACTGGCTTTGAGGTTAAGGAATGTGGCACCTGGCGCAAGAGCCTCTCATTTCAAAAATAGCAGTAGTGATGTTGTTCACTAAACCCTTGAAATAGCGCAGGGCAAACATTTATCACTGTCACTTACTGTTGATGTTCAGATTGACTGTTCAAGTTCGATATTGGTCTAAGATCTCCTTTGTGCTCTTCAAGGCCATATCCAACTGGGTCATGTTAATCAATTGTGGGCTGAAATATATGTTTGTATTCGTTAGATTGAAATATTCATATCAGAACATTGCATTTAATTCACCATCAACGGGAGGTAATTTGTCGAAAAGACCCTTAGACCCTACAATGCTCGCGCATGGCAATAGCATCCCTGTCAATGGTTGACTTAAACTTTACCAGGCTACCAATACATTTTAACAATAAGGGTAGTTCTCGGTATTCCCAACAAATTTGATTTGCTTTTCTGAAACGCAAATCCTCCAAGTTTCATTCTTTCTGTTAGTTTCTTCTGTAGATCAACTGCTTCCTGCGCTGAAGGTGCTCCTTCACGTGATCATCAACATAGAAACTACTTGAGGTTTCTTTCACATATATTTGTGTTCGCTTCCACAACTCTCAAAATGTCTTTGGATTGTAGCATTGAGTAAGAAAGGACTTGGTCCATAGTCTTCTTTTTGCAATCCTTCACTTGATGGCCATTTCCTAGACATTTGAAACATCTTTTAGACTTTATGACCAACCTTTTTCTCTCTCATGGTCTTTTACCTTAACACTTGTCTCTCTCATATTCATTTAGGTAATATACACATGATTTTGCTGAAACTGCTAAAACTCTTCCTTTTATTGGCTCTTTTATTCCTTCCTTGATGCTACTTTGTACTTGTTCATAAGACCTGCTAAACGCTTAAACTGCAGCTCTTCGCACAGTGCCTTTAGAAACTCTCCAAGTTTTCAGTCATGTTGTATAGCTTTCATTCTCTAGATGGATAGTACTATGTCCCTTGACAGCAGTTACAATTGACACCAGCGAATGTCGTTGCTTTTTGATACCCATCTATTTCTTCATAAAATTTCCACAGTTTGAAGAGATCTCTTGCTTTGTAGACTGCATCAACGTCTTTGATTGCAGCTAAATATGAATTTCTCAGCAATCCTGGATTACCATATCTCTTTTTCAATGCCACCATTGCAGGCTCATAGTTGTCTTTTGTGACGAGCAAGTAGGCTATAGCATTTTCAGCAGGCCCTCGTAATAACACTTTTCAGATACGATACTGCATCTTTTTCACGTTTGACAGGGTTATATTCTTGTCACTGTGTCAATATTTCTTTCAAACAAGTCCCAAAACGCTATCCAGTTCATAGGCTGACCATCAAAATGCTTCATCTCTGTTTTTGGTTGCTTGATAGAGCTTTTTATTCTTGGCTCTGTTGCGTTTAAGTGGGTGCGGCTGAGTGAGACGCAAGAAAACGCTTCAGCTCTTCAGTTGAAACTCCTCTGAACTAACTTACATAACAATTGATTCTAAATATAACATGACATTAAGCAAATAATAATGATGGATGTAACAGAGACATCCGGAACACAGTCAAGCAGTTTACATACATTAATCATAATAATCATAATAATCATAATCATTACAGCTGGTTATTCCCAAACTACCTTATCCTGCTTTGCTCAGAGTTCGTATCATGCTATCTCCAAAGTCCATTTTTCTCAATCTGATTGCAGTTGATCCCAAGATCCCTGAATCCCTAGGTCCTGTAGTTCAGATTCCAGATCCAGAGTGCCATATTCTTAACATTTCGTGTAAGTTGGTGCTCCAACTGGAGCCCCATTTCTATTATTTGTTTGGTTCTCGCGTTATATGAACGGCATTCTTTCAGTTCTTTTTAGAGTTCCTCCCTTGATTTCATTCCTTTTGTAATTCCTTGAACAGTTCTGCCCTACACTTCTATCTCGTCTAAGTGCTGTTCCATTTCATGTTTCTAATCTTTCAACTTTATCAATGTGGTTTCATCTTGTAACCCAACCATACCTTCCCTTTTTATAAGCCCCGCCAATTCCTCTAACGGTTGCGCAATTCTCTTTAGTATTTCTCTGCTTGCTCTATGCCTTCAAGTTCTACTATTTGTTCTACATCTTCCTGGCATTCACCGGCCCGCGCCCGTTCTTCTGATCTCTTTTTCCCATGTCTAGCGGCCAGCCTCCGTCCCGTGGGAGGTGCCAATTATCGTAAATATCCCGTAGTACGACTGTTTTTTTAACCCAGAGACCGGCAATACCGAAGGAATAGGCTATATCTGCGTTCAGCATAGCAACTTGAACATATAAAAAGGATGTCATATGGCAACAAAACAAGAATGAATAGACTGTCAGTCTAAGTGTCAGTCATGCCAATGATATCACATTGATAATATCCTACCAACCATATCATGTATATTATATCAGATCTTTTCGTAAATCTTATATCATATCATATATATTTTACCAATATCATATTATGTATCATACCAATCAACCAATAACACCATTTGTATCATACCGATCATATCAAATCAGCTGTATCTTATCATATCATATCAATCATATCATATCATTTCATATCATATCATATCATATCATATCATATCATATCATATCATATCATATCATATCATATCATATCATATCATATCATATCATATCATATCATATATCATATATCATATATCATATACATATCATATCATATATAATATATTATATATCATATCGTATCATATCATATTATAGCATGATAATCATATCATATCATATATCATCATAATCATATCATATATCATATATGATATCATACATAACAAAATGCATACTTGCGACATATGCTTGTTTTCAAGGGAAAGTAGAATCTTAGCTTTCTTTATGAAAATGAAAGAATACATTCAGATACTACAACGATTGAGAGTAGGGATTTTTCTGTAATTTCAGTCTGTTTTGGAAAATATTTATAGAAGGTGCTTCTTAAGCATTACTTTTCAAAGTATCCAATATTATACCACAACGGAAAAGGCTGTGTTGCAACATGTTGTTAGTCTTATAGGCAGTATCATGTCTTTAGCAGAGTTCAAACTGCCATGGTTTTCCAAGATTTTATTACAAGCAGACGCTAAGCAATTTCTTTTTAATATAGAGAAGCACCATGAAAAGCTGCATTGTGTATAATTCCTTTCTTGCCAAACCGTTTTGATAAAATAAATAAATAAATGCTTGTGGTTATTTTGAATCTTTCTTTATCAACAAAATGTGTTGCAAGACACAGACAAGTCTTCCCTTGCAGAGCTGTTTATATATTTGACATTCCTTTAACTGTTGCATACGTTAGTTAAGGAATTCTCCAAAGCACTGGCAAAATGTCGTTTTAAATGTTTGACAATGGCATTTTGCTTTAGAATTAATCATGTATGTTTGCTCTTTTCCCACCTTGATTCGTGTATTTCATTGCAAACTGTTGCATAAAGGGGCGATCTCCAAATTCATGTCGTAAAACATGAGCTACTTCAGTCCGCCCTATCACGAAGCTTAAGTGTAGGATAACCAACGGCATTGGAAATGCTCTATTTAGCCCTCTCCTCCTTCTAGCGCCCCCACCATTACTGTATACCAGCAGTGATGTGAAATAGATTGCAAATATTTATTTCTGATTTGAATCTACTCAATAGTTGTATTGAAGTTGAAAAGCAACAGATCAACAGATGACCGTCAGATACCTCTGTTTGACCCAGTTGTGTAGTTCTAGCTCAGCAAGGGCGCTCAAAACTGAATCCATATTTTGACACTTTTTAGACAACGCCCTTTAAGAAAAGTGCAAAATTAATCAGATTTTTGTTAGATCTTCTACTGAATTCGTACCGAATTGTTATGAATATTTATAAGTGAGATACACCATTCCTAGATGGAAAATGATAGATTAAGGCTTAGTTTAAGGGGCCGGTCATTATTTATGACCGGGTTGGGGGCTGGAGAGAAAATGATGCGGTTGCTGAAAAAGTCAGTTGAGTTTGGTGGGGGTGGTAAAATAATTTTTGAACACAGGAATGATGTAAAAACTTACACCACGTTTAAGCATAAATACTAAGTCTAGAATTTCAAATGCAGAGATCACTAAGAGATAATTGACCAGCTGACTGTATGAGTTTGAAGAAGTGGAAGCAAGGAGAATTAAATAGAAGGCCTGGCGTGCTGCAAAGTTTCTAGATGACATGAATGATGGGGCTCCAGTCTTGAATGAACGAATAGAACATACTTTTTTGAAGATAAACAAGAGCACTTCTTCGTCAATATAGAATATTTACTGCAGTATCCTGCAGTTTTGTTTTCTTTCGGTGGGGTAAAGAAAATTTGACTTAAGTAAATGGCGGTGTAAAATTCTTTGAGGGCACATAATGCTTTCTCTTCAGCCCCCACTCCGGACATAAATAATGACCGCCTCCTAAGTCATTGATATAAGTGTGACAAATCCCACTTAAACCTATTAGCTATTCCAAATCGAACGATACACTTCATATAAATTTTAAACCTGAAAATAGTTATCAAGGCCTAAATGCCAGTCTGTCGAGCCTCTCATCTAACAATAGTACTCCTACTATGAACTTTTTATGACATTTTGAACGGATCTAAGTTACCAGTTTTTTGAAAAAGTGGGAGTTGCATATCTTGATCAAAGTAGGAAAATGAAAGATACAGTTCAGCAACTTTGAAAGTCAGCGGGGACTGTGCCCGCCAAAAGCTACTATAAATTTATCAATGCGCTGCACCCCCTGAACCCCTCTGTGCCCACCAATGCTACACCCCTGATTTAGTCCCGCTCTAGAAGTTCCAAAAGTCATTTTTACGGAAGAAACAGCACTAGTGTAAATACCCTTTCATCTATTGTTGTACAGGACACTCCAAGAGACTCATGGCTGTTGTGGACGGGGGTATATCAAATGCTTTGATTAAGCCATAGAGTTATCAACAGAGTGTTATTTCTGACTTATGACCGTTGTCGTTTGTCTTTCGGTAAGGTGAGCTGCATCATGAAGGTCGAGGTGTTAGTGAAGAGAAGGTTCAGATGCAGCGAAGGTCCCCATTGGGATCATGTGAACAACCGTCTACTTTTTGTAGATATACTTGGCAAGCAATGTCATGTGCTCGACTGGGATACAAATGAGGTGAGTCCATAGAACTTTTAGGCCGACGACATGATGCCATATGATGCGCGGTGATTTCGGTTGGTTCTGTGAAGGAGGACATTATAAGTACAGTCAACCTCACATAATTCGGATCACACGGGACTGGCTGATTTTGTCCGGATTACTGAAAATCCAGATTACTTAGAAAACTTTGTCAGTGTTGCACGTTAATAGGAAACTAATTGGACTTAGCAATTCTGTCCGGAATATACAAAAATCCGGATAAAACCGATCCGAATTATGTAAGGTTGACTGATCATTTTGTCAAAACACGTATTGCCTGCTCCAAAGCGGCACATTTCTCATTTGTTCTATAAAGACTTTTTCTTTTTCATGCATATTAATTGTGCTTTTATTCATTTAATTTTTACTTTTGTTTTACTGTCTTGGTAAGGGCTATTCTTGTGTGTATGAACCAGTTTATAAGTTCGTTAAACTTCGATAGGTAAGCCTGTATAAAGTAGCTGTTAGTTTAAAACTATTCAGGAATTTTGATGACTGCCATGAGTCAGCAGATATCAGTCGGCTGGACTGCAGAAAGCGAATGTGGACACTTCAACCTTTTGATATTTGACGGGGGATTGCACGTTGCGTTGCTAAAAACTAGCCGCTTTGGTTTGTTTTCCGCCGCATCCAATTCTATACAATTTTTGTTAACATCTCAGTTGGCGGCCAGTTCAACCTCTTGCTTTGCTTACAATACACTTCTGGGTGATTGTTTTAGGTGCAGCAATATGGCGAGGCCGCATAAAGAACGGGAAGGGGACGTTTGGAAACTAGGGCGTCGCGCGCGACTGTAGGGTATAGGGTGCCTCCTTATTAATGAGATTGGTAGACTTGTGGGAAAGCCCAATAGAAAATTAGGTAGAAGGTATACTAGAACTTGTTGGGCAAATCTATATTTAGCAGTGTTCTTCTTCGTGGAGCAACTAAAATAGATAAGACACACTTTTTATAAGAATATAACACACTTTTTATAAGAATATAACACACTGTTTATAGGAATATAACCGAGTGCTACCAAGGCTCTAAACCGCTGAAATTTAAAAGCAATTTAAGAATAAGGCAAGGCTCCTGCTTCATCAAGACATAAACTTTTTGCTTCTTTGAGTTTTCAGTAGAAAACAACTTAGGTGTGAGCCTCACCTATTTGGTTTGGGAGTCATTTGGCTACGATGAGACTCAGCCGCTTTTTCGGGAGTGTAACACATTTTATTATAGAAGCATAGTCTATACAATTATTGTTGCTTAAAATTTCTAAAATTTGAGAATAATTTGAGAACATTAAGACTATTAAGGCTCAGCAAAAGTTAGGTATTCTTATAAAACAGGTGTACTCGACACATGGATGTTTCTAGTTGTACATACACACCCATTGTAAGGTACGGCATTACTGAGTCAAATTTCAGTTTGAGAGATGGCTTTAAAGTCACTATAGAGAACAGACGTTAAAAGCATTTCTACCCCAGCGCACCCAACCACATTGACTCCTCCTCCGTCACTATCAAAGGTTATGACCCCCAAGTATACTCACTGTTCCCTGTAAGTGAATGTAAATTTGCTCGTGTTTCATTGCTCTGAAGGTGTAATCAAGACGCAACTTAAGAAAGGGGGTACTATCAATAAATGACCAATTTTGCGAAAGTTTCTGATGTCAAATTATTGCCTTACCCCCCTTCCCCTCCCAGTTAGATAGGGCAAACTTTGCTACCGTCTGTGGCTCAACGTCTTGATGACTTGAGTTGGGATTAGGAAATGCTGGATCTGTTGAGGTTTCTTACACGCACAATATTGATTTCATCTGTCTTTTTCTATCTAGAAGAGCATACCTTTATATATAAGTGTTTCCCAAAGTTCTCACAGACATGGTGCTATCAATTTATCCGGGACATCAGCTCCAAACCTCCATTCTTCCCACCCCCCCCCCCCAGGTTCATAACAACTGGTTTCTCTATTGAGTTCTGCTAGTTTAATTTTGTGCAAGCAATGTGGATTATTAGCATCCGGAAAGGACTCCCCGCGAAGAGGTAACATAGAACCAGGGTTGGAAAATGGAAAACAAATACTGAGATAAGAAGTCTCCAAAAATTCTTTGCACATCTGTGGTTCTGCAGTGGTACAAGAGGAAGTGTGATTGTATGGGACATTCTGTGCCAATGGAAAAAACAGTAAGGCACGCAAATGCTTGAAAATTTTCAGAACTGCTGATAAATGTGTAAAAATTTCCAAAAGAAGTTTTCAATCTGGTGAAATGGTTTAGGTTTTGCTATATGTCAAAGTTTCACCTTTGCAGTGACCCATGAGCCCTATGATTTTGTATTTTCTCCTATGCTTGTCCTATGAGAATAAAATTGGTGTCAAATTAAAGCTTAGAGTCTGTAGATATCAGCTACTTCATTTAGAGACATATAAAATGTTAAAGAACTTCGGTACTATAAAGGCTAGAGCCCTGAACTCTCATTTTTCTATGTAAATATTCATGCCTTTGTTTTACGATGATGTTGACTCATCAATTGAGGAGATTGGTGTACCTCAATGCTCTTATCTTGGGCCTCTTCTCATGTACATTAGTGACCTCCTGTCCAAAATTCAAAGGTTTCCATGTTTGCTGTTGACAGGAGCCTTAGTCTCCCGCACAGAAACATTTCTCAGCTAAATGAGGCCATCAACAAAGATCTTAGGCAAGTTGACACATGGCTAAAAGGTAGCAAACTTTCACTCGGTTTCATAAAAACACACTCTATGCTTATTTCCACAAGATGTCAACATAAAACTGTAGAAGGCAATAGTAAGTCTCGGTCGGAAGTTAAAGACTCGAGGTAACGAACTTGAGGTTGTTCAAAAACCTATATATCTTGGTGTACAAAGCGACAGTACTTTGGATTGGAAGAACCACATTAAGACAGTTTTGTCCAAGCTCTCTAACTCAATTGGCTTTTCTACCAGAAGAAACTCTTTAAACCTTCCACACTGGGATTGTTTTGCCACATTTCCGCTACTATTTTTCAGTCTGGGGGTGCTTTGGTGTGACTGAAATTAATCAGTTGCAGAAATTGCAAAATCACACTATTCGCATTGTAACTGGCAGCAAGTTTGACTGCCCAGGCCTGCCACTTATTTGAAAACTTGACTGGAAGACTATAAATGAGCTGATTACAATCGACTCTACTATTAGGGAGAGGTCATTATTTATGGTCGGGGTGGGGGCCGAAGAGAAAGTATTATGTACCATACAAAATGTTTACCCCACTATTTGCTTAAGTCAATTTTTCTTTACCTCACCAATATAAAAGGGTAAACTGAGGCTGAATGATACTGCAGTAAATATTCTCTAGTGAAAAATAATTGCTTTTGCGTATTTTCAAACAAATATGCTTTTATTTGTTCATTCAAAACTAGAGCTCCACCATTGATGTCAACCAGTAACTTTGCAACATTCCATGCATTCTTCTCAATTTTCCTTGCTTCCTTTTCTTCAAACCCCTTTGTATTCAGCTGGTCAATTATCCTTAGTGATACATTTTTGCTTTATATTTGACATTCTGGACTTCGTATTTAGGCTTAAATATGGTTTATTATTTACCCTACCCTTGTATTCAAACTTATGTTACTACCTCACCACGTGCAACTTATTTTCAGTTACCCTACCATTTTCTCTTTAGCCCCCACCCCGGTCCTAAATAATGACCGCTCACTTATGGTTTTCAAATCTCTCCATAAGCTGACCTCAGAATATTTGTGCAAACATTTCACTAGAACATCTCTTCCTCTCTGCTGCGGAAAGCTGACATCCTCTCTAAATACTTTAAGGCAATGTATATGTGGAATGCTAACTTGAATTACTGTTATTTTACCTTTCCCTTATTTATTTTATTGTACATACTTATTTTAGATTCTAGAGGTTTTTATTAGTATTTTTGAAAAGTTTGGTTTTATTTATCTGTTGGAATTGTACCAGTTTAATTTAGTTTATAGATGTATACTTCAACTTTGTAGATTGTATAGTTGGGAGCCCCTTGAAAGTCAGCATTGCTGAAAGCCTACCCTCCTTAAATGTATCGAATGAATGTACGAATAAATAAATTAGTAAATAAATGAATGGATGGATGGATGGATGGATGGATGGATGGATGGATGGATGGATGGATGGATGGATGGATGGATGAATGAATGAATGATTAGATTTTGTTATATTGTGCTAGAAGCGTGAGTGTTACAAGTCTCCAACCTAAAGTGGACAACATTATTTATGGCGACGAGTAACAGCGACTGATTCCATTATAAAATGGCGAGTTCCTTACCAATTCAGCCAATACCTGAATTCAACCCTGATGCAGGGATCGAAGGGGCAAAAACCCATAACCTTACTCAGAAACATGAAAAATGACCTAGAGTCAAGAGTTTTTAGCTCATTTAGCAGCATTTTTGAAGCTTAATTCTACAGATCTTATTATTTAAGGGGCGAGAAGCAATTAGACTTCTCCTTAAATTTGCATAACATTTTTATCATAAAACGGCCGTGGTTTTAAGGCTTTCTGAAGCATTACGCCTCCAGACCCTCAAGCCAATGGAACTCATTCAGCTTTCGGCATCCGCCACTGTAGTAGATGCCTTTCCAGACATAATTGGGAATAATTTCGAACTGGTTTGCTGAAAGAATGATTTTCAGTTTATTTGATTCATTTTCAGATTAAAAGTGTGAGTGGAATGACAAATATTGTAAATGCAGGTATTTCATACACCAATATATTTTCGTGGTCGTAATATGGAAGTGGCACATTATCAAGTGTTATATTTAATCCATATGAAGCATTAATTGTATAAGTGACATATTACATCTATGTATCTATGCATCTATATATTCGTCAAATTTCATCGTGAATTAGATGGTCATTGAGATTCTCAACCTTTTTGTAGAGCCACATATTCATATTTGAAAATTACGTGAGCATTGTTAATGAAAGAATTCCTATATACATTTTTGTTACATTATAGTTATTCCAAGAGAGAGCAACAAAGACGAGGTGATTATCTGTCATGGGCTCAATTTCGAGGCTTTAAACCTAGAGGTACGTATGATGCAGAGTCTCTTACTGCTTTCAACAAGAGATTTCTCTTTTTTACTTTATTTTACAATCATTATGGACTTTTCATCTTGATATTACTGTCCTTTACTACGTTTTTTGATTTAATTTTGCCTACGGATCAATTTATGTTTTTGACAAGCATTAGTTTCATATGCTTCTTCTCATTAAGTTAATACCACTCAAAGTGAAATCGTATACCTTTTGAGGTCATGTTTTTCTTGAAATATGTAGTGTTTCCTTATTGTTTAGACTGGTAAGCGTGAAGTGATTGCACAAGTGGGTAAGTTTAATGCCTTCATATCAAGGCATATTATGTATCATACTAATCAACCAATAGCACCATTCGTATCATACCAATCATATCAAATCAGCTGTATCTTATCATATCAATCATATCAATCATATCATATCATATCAATCATATCATATCATATATCATATATCATATCATATCATATCATATCATATCATATCATATCATATATCATATCATATACATATCATATCATATCATATCATATCATATCATATCATATCATATCATATCATATCATATCATATCATATCATATCATATCATATATCATATCATATACATATCATATCATATCATATCATATCATATACATATCATATATCATATATATATCATATCATATCATATCATATCATATCAATCATATCTATCATATCATATCATATCATATCATATCAATCATATCAATCATATCAATCATGTCATATCATATCATGTCATATCTCATATCATATAATTTATATCATATCATATCATATCATATCATATCATATCATATCATATCATATCATATCATATCATATCATATCATATCATTCCAATGACAATCAATTTTTTCGGCGATAAAATGTTTTTTTCCAATGATAAACAACAGTGTAAAGTGATAAAGCTACTTAACTCTTAGAAAGCGCATTGACATTACCCTTATAGCAAAAGGGTTCTTTTGATTGAGATATCAGTTGCGATATTACGAACAGTCACAAATCAATACTCAATCAATAACAATCACAGGTCAATGCACAATCAATAATGATCACAAACCAATGCTCAAAATTCAATACTCAATCAATAGTGATCACAAATCAATGCTCAGACAATAGCAATCACAAATCAATGCTCAATCAATAATGATCACAAATCAATGCCCAAAAATCAATGCTCAATCAATTGTGATCACAAATCAATGCTCAAAAATCAATGCTCAATCAATAGTGATCATAAATCAATGCTCAAACAATAGCAATCACAAATCAATGCTCAATCAATTAACTTTATAGAAAACCTCGTAGGAAACATTATAGAATACTGGTGTCACTCATATGAGAAGCACGATAAAGGATGTAATCAAGAGAACTTCAGCATGGCTCCACCCTTTACCCTCTTTTTCAGATAAATATGCAGTGATAAATTGCAGTGATAAGTGTCCCAGGGAGTCAGACAATTGGCACTTTGCTGGATATGACATTTTTAGGCCTACCAGAATTGAACCAGCAAGAAGAGCTGAATAAAAGTACTTTAGATTTACATCAAGTATCATTTTAAATCCTACAATAAAAAATGAATATACCAATTTAGCCAGGTAGAGTTAATTTTAAGATACCTCGTTATTTTTCGCTTATTGAGAGATCTTGAAGTTCAGCATGTCATGCTTGTCTCCTTCTGCTACAAAAGTGCAGCTTCAGTTCTTCTCTTATAAGCAACATACATGTAAAAAGCCAAAAGATTTGAAACACCTACACTACTTAAGTACAACATCACTAAGGAAGTTTTCAATTTGGAACGTGTTTGTCACTGTGTAGATTTCAGAGTTTTGAAACTGGTTCCATTCATTGCAGTAATATTTTTATGAACGTTTTGCAATCCACGTAGCAGGTGGTTATAGAGGAATTTCCGTTGAGACTAGTGTCCTGCCTTAACATTTGACATTGACAATTTTTTCTTGTTTCTGTACAATTACTAGGGCTCTACATGTGTAGTTAACATTAAGGACCGTGTAGTACTGCAATGTGGTCAAAAGAGGTCCGACAATAAGGAACTTTAAACACCTAGGCCTAGAGCTTGCTTCTTTTTATAAAAGAGCGTGTAGTTACTTCTTTTTTGCTTACAACTAAGAACATGATAACGAACTTCTACGTTCAGATACATTTATCTCATACTGTCCATTACAGATCAAGGGAGCTCCTTGAATGATGCCAAATGTGATGCTGTAAGTTAAAATCCAAGCTAAATGCTATCATAAATGCTATTGTTTTCTAAACATCTACAGTAAACAGATAATTCGGAAGTAGCACTGTTCTGTCTGTGATTATGGGTTACTCCTGTTTGAAATGTTAAAAGCTACAGTAGAAACCGACATGAAAGAACCACAGCTTTTAAGAACCTGTACCCTAAAATTTTCAAGATTCTTGTACCAAAGGTACGAAATTTTGACCTTGACTGTTTCAGCAGGAAAACCAGGAGCCTTCTTTCAATGGAGAATACCATTTCTCAATGCATACTGAGCAAACAGAGCGGAATAATCGTCTGATTGGCTGAAATCGTTCGAATTTCCGCCATGTTGATTTTATGCAAATTAGCTTCACACCATTACTGAGCAGGAAATATTTTTATAATGAGTTAACAACTACCCATAATTATTTATTCATATGTCTTTTATACGAATATTTTTAGCCTAGGTCCATAAAAAGGAGGTTTTTTATGCCGGTTTTTACTGTACTAGAGCCTATGAAGCAAAGTTCTTATTGACAGGTTGTTTATGCGGAGAACTAGGAAGTTGCATTCACTTTCTGAAAATGAATTGCATGACATAACTACGGGTGCTGCATTCCCCATCAGTTCATTCGACTCAGTTAGTTTTTCCTGGAAAATATGAGCTGGGTTATGTCTTGCACGGTGGCCTATTAGTAAAAATGAAATCTTTGCTGTAGCCAGCTGCTTTGTCATGAAACAGCACTAAGTCATATTTTGATGATAGTCTGAATCCTAGCATGGAACGTTATTCAATGTTTTCTTTTCAACAGGCTGGAAGAATTTGGGCAGGTTTGTTTCCTATTTTGGCTGTGTTTGTATAACTGTATGGTGGTAAATTTTTTTGGAAAACTTTGTTATTTCTTCTCATTTTACAAACCACTGCTTAGTTGTGCGGCTTTTTGAGTCCAGACATATACAGTATACATATGTTTAGGACTCACATAGTTTTTTATTCTTTTTGTGGAAAAGAAAGCTAGAATAGGAAGAAATTTGTAATTATCTGCATTGTTGCTCATATCTGCTTGTTTTGAATATGTATTGTATTAGCATTTGAACTTTTCTAAATAAATAAAATAAATATATCATTTAATATTGGGCAGTGTTGATAAAGCACCTTCAACCGCGCGTACACTTCAGTCTTCAACTTTTAGGGACTTTTGCAGAGAAGTCTTCAGACAAAAATCCAAATCCAAGAAAAGGTGCCATGGTATGATTGCTTGGTCTATTGAAAATATGTATAAATGAAGTCTATTGTATATTCCCAGCCCATACCCACAACGTGCTGCATTGTCTTCGTTGGCTTCTACAACTGGGGCGATAAGTTGATTTGACTTGATTTCATTTGGTTATAGAGGGCAGCCCTTCAGCAATTTGTGATTTCCAAGGGTCCCTCATAAGTGTGAGATAATATCTCTTTTGAAGAGATTGGGGACTTTCAGTGAGTAACAATTCGTTTGCTTTCAGTGACTTTGATGTTGCCACCTCCTTTTTACTTATTGATCATTTGATGAAACAGCTCTGTATAAAGCATTGCATTTTACATCTTAGTAATGAATGCTAGCATCATTATGTAAATGTGTGGGCCCTTTTTGCTGTTGATGTTTTATTTTGGCTCTATCTTACAGTTTTGCCTTGACAAGAACAGGACTGTCACCAAGAAGTTTGATGAGGTGAGACGTAGCCAGCTTGTTGCATCTTATTTCGATCTTCAATTAATACTGAATATATACAGTTGAAGATTGGTAAATGAATTAGTAGAAAACAAGTAGAAAACAAGTAGATTTGGACTACGACCTTCATCAAACTTCAACTGATGAATTGCGTTTCTTGAGTCAGATCCCAGAACAAGTGAATGCATTTTTACAGTAAATAGGAAGCCAATTGTCTTCTTATACAAACCCATGTGCTATTTGAAAGCAAAGTTAAAGTACTGTATTGACGTTGTTAGTGGTCTGTATACCGTTTAGGATTTATTTTCTTGAAGTATCAGAGGTGCAGTTGGTATATTTCTTTAGTATACTTTTTGCCATATATAGTTGACAGTTATTGCACTATCATCAACTAAACATTGTACTCAGTTTTATTCATCACGCAATTTGACAATTTTGTTCCCAATGCTGACAGAAATCTTCATCTATGATGATGTGAGGTTATTAAAGAGCGTGGAATAGTTATGTCTTCAAGCTCTTTGCTGAAGGGACATTGTTATTGGAGAAACTCTTATTTGCAACCAAAGTTACTCAAAGCTGGAGAAGCCATGTGGGCATTGTTCTTTACGAAATAATTTTGATTACCATAAACGTATAAACCCTATATTTTACGTTTGCTAAATTGAATGTGCTACCGAAATCGTCACACCTTTTTCTTCGACCCATGTACTTCTTGTACCCACCAAAAGAACTAAATCATAGGACATGCTACCTGTTCAATGAAAGTTGGTTGAAATATGTTATCACTGTAATATTTACTTGCCGTATTGGTTTGTCATATCATTATCATCATTTTTCTTATCATTAGATCCAAGGCACAAACGGGCTTTGTTGGAACCTTGATGCAACGAAGTTTTATCACATTGATACATTTCCAAGGTAAACTGATATCTTCTTCTTTTCCTCACCGTGTTGCAAGTATCCAAAGCTTTCAAATGAGATGTATTTGGAGTGATTTGATTCTGACGTTTATCTGATGCCTTTATTCGAGCATTAGCAGTGACAACGAGCCGCTTTAAAGTGGAGAGCACAGCAAATATATTTTGATTCCTATCTTTCCATTATCTCTCTTCATGGTATTCTCAATTCCCTCAATCTTCTATAATCTTTCCATTTTGTATTCATCGCCTTCTTACCCAAAAAGAGTATTACTTTATAGAAATGTTAAGAAGATTGGTTGTGAGTAGTATCGTACACAGAGTTTCACTGATCATCCTTTGTTGTGGTTTACTTTGAAGAATGCTCGGTGGCTTTGAGAAGGATCGCATACAGTATTCATCCTTGAATTCATCGCAAAATTCTGTCTTATAGGATTGTGACAGAATATGACTATGAGTTGGAAACAAGTAATGTGACACGCAGAAGAGTTGCGATTGATGTTAATACGTTGGAGGAAGAAAAGAAAGTATGTACCTCTGATACAACGTATGAATCTTTGTGTTAATATTTTCATAAAGAGTATGAAAAACGAAGCAAATATATATATATATATATATATATATATATATATATATATATATATATATATATATATATATATATATATATATATATATATATATATATATATATATATATATATATATATATATGAGTAGATATAAGGCGAAAAAATACGACAATGCTTTTACGTTTGCAAAACATGTTTCGGATTGTTCCAATCCATCATCAGTTGCCAATTACAATGAAAAAACTACTTGGTACATAAACAAACGTTAAATCATCAATCGAATTTATTGATCGAAAAAGGAATCAATGTAGCGAAAACAGGTAAGAACGGTTAAGAAGAATAGCTAAAAGCTTAATGAAAAGTTGTAATGCTGAATCTGCTTATTTAAATCAGGTCTTTCCCATTGGGTATGTAACGCTTCTTTAATTTTAAGTTTAAAAGAAGTGTTTGCAGAATCCAACACTGTAAAACAACTATCGTTACATGCCTCTTTACAAGCAGCTGAACCTTTAAGATGTTTAAAAATATTTGAATTTTTATCAGTAAATAAATGCTCACGCACTCGAGTAGATAAATGTCGGCTTGTTTCACCAATATACACGGAATTACATCCGGCACATTTAAATTTATACACTACATAAGAGCGGAGTGTTCTGGGCACATAATCTTTAACCGAGATCAAATTTTTAACCTTAAAGGAAGAAAAGGCTAACTTTATTTTAATACTGTTACAGTATTTATTAACAAGCATACGCACTTTACCTTGAGTAAAATTGGATAGCTTAAGATATGACAATTTGAAATAAGCAGTGGTAATATCAGTAGATGAAGTTGAAGTTTTAGAACTACGAGCATTACCAAGATACGAATTGACTACCCGGCTTATTAGATATTCAGGGTATTGATTCTTTTTAAAAACAAAATAAAGTTTTTTAACATCATCATTAAATTTGAGAAGAGTATTATTAATTCTGTAGGCTCTATCCACTAAAGTACGAATAAGACCAATCTTATAAGACAAGGAAGTGAAGCTGAAAAAGTTAGTGAGTAAACCAGTAAATGTATTTTTGCGATGTAATGACGTTAAGAGACAAGATGGGTCTTTATTATCGACACAGACATCAAGAAAAGACAACCTCTGGTTAGTTTCCTTTTCAATAGTGAATTTGATGTTAGGGTGCTGTGAGTTGAGAAAATCAAAGAAAGATAAGGCATCTTGCTCAGTATTGAAAAGACAAAAAGTATCATCAACATAACGTCGATAAAGCTGAACAGAAGGACCTTGATACTTATTAAGCCAAATATTTTCATGATGCCCAAGGAATAAATTAGCTAACACAGGGGCAAGTGGAGAGTATATATATGACAGTAATCATTAGTAACTTCATCAAAGATCATTAGCGTATTTGATAATGCATATGGTTTATTGTGTTATATCATCAATCTATAATTTTGAGTTGGGAGAGAAGTGTATGTGTTCTTCAGTTTCGGCATTAGAAAAGAGGATGTAGTTCTTGGAATTTTCATGTAATGGCCTAAATGAGAGCATGTATGACTTCAAGATGTTGCATGTTCCCTATCCCAATATTTAGTATTACTGAATGGCTTCTTCCAGAGAAGGCATCACTATGACAAGAACTATGACTTGGATTTAATATAAAATTCTGCACAATGTTTTATATTACTTTGTATATTGGGAAGTGGAATTGCTTTACGTATTTTGTATATTATAATTGAAGTGTCGAGTTTATCTCTGTCATTGCTAACCTTAATTGTAATTTTCTTTGTTAGCTGATAGAGTTATCATGTTAGGGTAGTTCTTCTATGATGTCTCCCCCCAGTTAGTTGTAGACTTTAGATACTCTACAGTAGTTACGCTGGAAGGGAGCAAGAAGGAGCAAAGTAAGGAGGCTCCTCAAATGTCAATGTAAATGGCCCACACATGTCGCTCAAATCCAATTGGATAAGGTACCAGGGAGGATGTGGCTGTCTTAAAAGGAAAACTATGATATTGCGAAGCTTGTGAAGAGCTTTAGTGACAGTTTATAGAAAGTGAAAGTATATTCATGACATTATTCATAGTCCCTATTCTTGTTTTGTTATAACTTTTCACCTTTATTCACCTTCATACATATTTTCTCGTCACAAAATATCTGCCTGTGCAATACTCTCTGGACTAGGCTTATTGAAATGACGACCCCAGGCCACATGCAGCATAGACACCATCTTCAAGTGACCCAGGAGTGTTTCGTCCTTAATGTTTTCCATTTCGTATTTTTTTATTATTCATTGCTATTAAGTAGGAGAACAAAAATAGGCGTTGTTTTGGAATTAGAGCTAGTGTGAAGTTACTAGCCGCTACTTATGTCCAGCCAGCTTACGTTCTTGATTTTGAGATGTGCCCAAAGTGAGACCTAATTGAATTGCCCCGCTCTATATACCTTCAGCTTTTCTTTGAGTTATATCCGAAAATTGTTTGTGGCAATGTACTGTTACGTCACTGCATAGAGTATTATATTTTGAATTGCAGTTTCCAGATGGCATGTGTACTGATTCGGAAGGAATGGTTTGGATTGCTTTATTCAATGGCTGGAAGGTAAGCCCTGGGATAACAAACATTTGCCCTTTGTATCATTCTCTTATGGTGATATTCGCAATACAAGCATCAAGGATCTATTCATACAGAAAAAGAGATCATTGTGGAAAGGAGATACCCTATCAACGATTGGACCCTCATTGGCTATCTTGAGATCTCTAGGAATTTATGCAAGCTATCAACACTCTAGGGGAATTTTTTGCTGAAGTGTCCTGAGACATAGTAAAAATCATAACCATAAAATTGGCATTCCAAGATACCAATTTGTTTTTGCAGGTTGAAAGATCGATCCTGTGCTTGTTTGCTAAAGCTTTATGTTATGTAGTCATTTATATGCAGAATGTATTATCTAGTGTGTTTGCTATGGCAGAAAGCTGCACAAGTGTATCCTGATACACATTGACCGAACCTTGCTTGATTAAGTTCATTTTCATTAGAAACGAGCATGGATGGGAAAACCCCCTTTTGACTTCTTCTGATCCAGTGGTATTTATGACACTATTGTCTTTTTGCAGGTTATAAGATGCAATCCAAAGACAGGAGAGAAATTAACTGAGATTGAAATGCCTGTCAAACAGCCCACATCATGCTGTTTTGCTGGACCAAACTTGGATCAGCTAATTATTACGAGTGCCAGGTATTTTGTGTTGACTATATGACTTGTTCTTTGTTTTGCTTCCAAACACCTTATGTTCTGTTGTTTCCTCATGAAAGACACATGTTTTACTCAGAGCAGACTGAAAGGAGCTTTTAAATTTAAGTCTTGTAGTCTGCATGTACCTTATCACGTGACATACTGCCGCAACTGTTTTTCTTCGAAGCCAGAAAACTCCTAAGCTTTTCTGCCGTTCTATGTTGGTGAGCATTTTCTTTGAGTTTATTTTTGGTTAGTGTCTCTATTAATTCTAAAGACCTCGTTCTGACATTTAAGCGCTGTACTTGTACCTTTTTGGGAAGTGACAAATATAGAATAATGACAGTGCACTATGAATAACTAACATGGCTGTATACCTTCTAATTGCCCCTGGGCCGGCTTTACCAATGCAGTAGATGAAAAACTGTTTGTTACGTATTCTGTTTTCTAACTAATAGTAATCCATAGCTAGATGCTCGATTTTGATGTTTAGTGAAATTTCTGATGAAGAATTTGAGCAGCAGCCGCTGGCTGGATCGATCTTTGTCGTCAAGGATGTCGGTGTTTGCGGCGCGAAAGTGGTCTCATATGCCGGGTGAGATATACATAGATCCAAGGCACGTCAATAGTTTGGATTGATCTTGTATCTTTGCACGTGATTCACATCATCTTTCCACTTTTGTTTTCATGACTTTCAAAGTATTGGATTGGTGTACTAAATTATGTGACTGAATTAGCTATATGTCACATTCACATATATTAGCTTATTAGGAGCTGCTAGTAAATTTTTTAGTTTTATATGTAAAGAAAATTTGATTCAATAGTAATCCAATGCTTAATACAATAAATACGTGGCAAATAAGTTTAAATAATGTCGTCGCATATCTATTGTCGCTAGTGTAAAATGTATTTCAGTAATAATGTGGATAATGCTGGCTTTTTATGTGTAATATATGATCCCAAGTAACTAATAATTTTGTATTATTCGTGAAATTTACTGAATACATAGTAGCATTAGCTATTTTTGGGATGGCAGAGAATAATACATATTGGAAATTACATCAGCTAACGTAATTTGCTTCATAGCAAAGCAGAATAGTAAAAGATAACTCGATATGGGATGGTCTGTTCGCTCATCTTTGTTGGTCAGGGCTGTTCGCTAGCTTTGATGTTCATTCTTTTTCCCTCTTAGTTAGATGCTTATTTCTCTAACTTCCTTTGGTGTTTGTTCGCAACAATTCTCAGTCACATTTTCATGTTTTATATCCTCTAACATTATCTTATCCATGTTAGCTCCTGACTCTGATACAGTGCAAAGTTCCATCGATTTTCTGAAATTTTCTCTATCTTTCTCATAATCAGCATCACCATATATTGCTATGATGTCTGGCACAATGTTAATAGCGTACCTCTTTCTTGACAGAGCTATCATCTGTTTCGCGTGTTCCAAATCTAACTCCTCTGTTTTTTGTGTAATTCTTTCCACAAATTCATCAACCATGCTAATCAGAGATTCATCTGTTTTATGTAGCATCACCAGGTCCTCTGAAATGACTCCTACATTAAGAAATTTAACTCATCAGCGAAGTCAATCAAAATCCTTTCTCTGCTGTAATACTAAACATCATTAAGGCCGCTATTGTGGGGTTCTTGTAATGTCTGAATCCCGCTATAAATATGACAAATATGCAGCCTGCTTAAATTACTTTTTATTTTGTACTCATCAGCGCATTACAAGGCGTTTAGTTACTGAAGGCTTAGGGGAACATATAGCCACTCCAAACTCAGTAGGTGACAGAAGGTATAGTCCTTCTGATATGCTACCTATTTTGACCAATAAATGCCCACATGGTCCTTTCGTTCAATCATATTTCAATGCTCCTAATTCTCATAAATAGTTCACAATGTTTTGCGCCGAGGCCATTTATTTGTGATATAGAA
The DNA here is from genome assembly GCA_964019165.1 of Mastigias papua. Classification (NCBI taxonomy): domain Eukaryota; kingdom Metazoa; phylum Cnidaria; class Scyphozoa; order Rhizostomeae; family Mastigiidae; genus Mastigias; species Mastigias papua. The sequence goes on from OZ025277.1 coordinate 10,036,198, forward strand.
TTACCTGATATCGTTTCATTTACTTATTCCATTAGGTGCTTTATCTAATTTTGAATTATTAGTCCATCAATATAAAAACAACGTGTTTATTCTACAAAAAGCAGGCAAGTTAGAATAGCTGCCATGAACGTACATTCACATCTCTTATGCATTCTTAGTGCAGTTTGTAGGAGAATTCTAAGACCTGTATCTTTTGCGGTGACTATATCCGAACTATATCGAGCCACAAGCCAGTTTGTACGTACTGTAAAGGTTTTTAACTCTACTTACTCATCCTTTGTCTCTTCCTGCGTCGCTTCTCATAACACAGGCCAACAAGTATCGCTAGACTTGACAATGACATCAACACCATGATTGTCATCGTATATATTCTTGCATCTTTGCTGATGATACTTGAAGTTTTGGCCAGTTTACCATTTGTTTGCATCATCTGTAAAGATATCAGTTGTATCCCTAAGTCTTTTAAATTACACTTACACACATGTGAAATTACACTTTCATGTATGAAAGTGAAGATATCTGCTCTTCAAGTACGGATCTATGTTTGCCTTAAATGCATGACGCTAGTTAATGCCTGTATTTCAAAAAGGTGACTCATCATTCCACAGAGCACATTTTAGCTATAAGTACACCCATTCAAATATCATTCAAAGAGTTGTGTAGATATCTAGGCCTTTTAGTTGGGAATAACCCAGTTTGTCGTTAAATTGACATATGAAACATTTCATTGAAGGCAATCAGTATTCCTGATATTTACATTAGCTTGTTGTATCGAGTAATTATTTTGTTTTTCCTTACTTTCCAAATGCTATCATAGTGAGCACCAACTTTCTTTTCTATCTCCTCTTTATTGGTTCTCATATACATACTGATGCAGTTACTTAGTTTTTCTGTTTTCCCATTAAGATTAATTCCATAATATTGATTGTCATATAGAACATCCTTTATCTCCAATTGTGGATGGTTACTTATTCTCTGGTCGTTGATCACTGACAGTCCATCAACCAATGCTAGTTCGGCTTCGCCATTGAGAACTGCTTTTATTACTTCATATTGTTGGCTATAGTTGAAAACTGCAAAAGAAGTACATTCAGTTGATGAAGTATTTATTCTACGTTTGGAGTGAACTATGCTGACACAAGGGGTGGAACTAGGAAGTCTCGAGGGCAGGGGTCTTTTGCATAGACAGGGCACAGTAAAAAGAGAGTCGGTGGCTGCAATAATAATTTTCAAATTAAGACACTGATGAAATGCATCGTTGTTTTCATGTTTAATAATGATAATAAACATATCTATACTTTTAACGGTACAAACGTAAAACAGCCAGTTTCACAATTTCCCAAGAAAAATGGTAGTTTTCTTTTTGAGGAAAAGAGCAAAATCCTAGACTCCCTGAGCTCCCCCTGTAGTTGAGCCCCTGACATCTATAGTTATCAATATACGTTGATACATATATTTTTCTGATGTCATTTCGTGCCTATGAATAATATATAAATGCTAATCATGTATCAATACATTCAGCCTGCTTTGGCAAAAGGGTGATGTGGCACTTTCATTCTTTACCAGTTCAGCTGGTGGTTGCCACTGCTTTTAGAAATATAACCTATTGGCTACTCTATGAAGAAAAACTGCACCCCTTCCCCAGTAATATTCCCCTGAAATGTTTTGAGTCATTATCTGATAATGACCAACTGAAAAATTATTTCCAAACCAAATTTGAACTTAAAAGATTACCTGGCATTTTTGGGTTTTGATCTATTGCAGTTTCTATTTCCATTTTGAGAAAGTCATTCAAAAATTTTATTCCAGTTAATTTAGTAATGGAATGATGTTAGTGTGATGTTTTTTGGAGTTGTGTATACGTAAAACATTTCATTTCTGCACCTAAATCAATTATGTGAAGCGATGATGAACTCAACTTGTTTCAAGGTATACTATGGCTATAAATATAATTTCTAGCATTCTTCTTAAGTAGCATGACGGGTTGCAATATGTCAAGAACTGCAGTATCTAAATGAATTTCAAGTATACCTTTAATTACAGTTGCTCCCTTCTTCAATGCCAGAAGTTGTGTTTGGTTGGTCGCCATAACCTGAAACGCATTATTGGCTGATATGAAGTGAATACCGTTAGTTTGAAATGAAAACAGAATACATATGATGCTTTTTGGCCTTCAAACTCAATTAAATATGCACCCCTATATGTGTTAGATACGTCCTAAGTTGCAATTTTGATCAATAGAGATCAGAGATGGCGCCAGGGGAGGGCTAGGGAGCTATATATTCCCCATTGGAGCATGCTAGCTCCCATTGAAAAGCGAAAAGCTCTTTTCTCGGAGCTATTGTAGCAGTTCTAGTATCCTGTTAACTGTATCTTGATCCCCCCGTCGGAAGAGTCAGCTCTATCTGAAAATTTCCGGCGGCGCCCCTGATAGAGATTTCAAGAAGGGATCATTTATCCGTGATAGTTAATTGAAAAGTGTTCAGTAACGTGCTAGTCCTTCAGGGTGCATTTGAGGTAAAGACATAGTTGATTCCGCAAGAGGTATTTCACACATTACTGTGCGCATTACCATAGCATTGTAATCAAGGGTGCTTTAGATATGTTTTGGGTGTGGTTGTAGGTGTGGGTTTCTACTTGTTCGCAGGTTGCTAAAAAGATTTACCATTTTGATATTTGTACAGGTATTGACGGACCATTGCTATATTCTTGTTGGTCTCCATACTGAAGCATTATTCAACGTATACAGCACTTGTTTTTTATTCTACTTGAATTTGTATTGGTACACATTAAACCTGCATTACCTCCAACCAGCGATGACTGGTGTCTGTGCCATTGCTTGTTCAAATTAAGCACAGTTTGCACTACCACATTTAGCTTGGGTTGAACTTGGGCTAAAGTTGATTTGGATTCGAAACTTTAGAGTTTAAGCACAGCTAGCCTGGATTCAACACAGAATAAGCCAACCGGCAACCTTTTCCAGAAGTCATATGAACCCGGGTTACACCTTGGCAAGATTCTGGAAAATTTGTAAACACAAACTTGGGTTGAATCCAGGTTATTGCGTGCTACGCGCTCGCACGTGTTCCGGGCATGCATTATAGTGTACCAAAACTGCACCAGAAAAGTTGTTGTAGGCTGGGTCTGGGAGAAGGACATACTTATCAATTGAAGCAAAGGAGATGAATGATGCAAAGACTGTGGATGAATGAAGGGATCCAGCAACAACGATAGCGGCTTTTATTCAAGAAGATTGCAAAAGACTGCAGGAAAATGGTGAATACACTCATGCACTTAAGCAAATCAGGGAAAAATTGCACGGATGCAGCCAGTGCTGAAAATATGTGTGAAATATGTTAATGTTAAAGATCAGCGTTCGAAACAAACTGCCAAGAAGAAGAAAGCAGAAGAAGCATAAAAGTTGTGAGGACTTTACAGATAAAAGAATCACAAATAGGTATTGTTTAGAGGAGGAAAATCCATTGTATGCTGTAAGAAAGTTGAGAGTGATAGACGGGATGAAAGTATAGCACAAGGGGATTGAGAACAAAAGGATATGAGAATAACAACAACGATTTGAAAACTACAACTCTCACCGTTTTGCCTGCCAGAGTGAATACCCTGTGATTTTCTTGAAAAGCCGCCAGAAATGTAACGGTCAGTGATGAAAATAGCAGCACTTTCCATATTACTCCAAAGAACATGGATATTGTTGCCAACAGTCTTCCAATAAGCATCTTGGAAGGAACCAAATCGCCATATCTGAAGTTATAAGCACAACAGGTATGTCATGGATCTTGGCATTTTACTTTACGTAGTAAATCTCTTGTTCTATTTCAATTGATATCTCCCTCTAATATACGATGAGTTCATGAGCTGTGATAGATAAACAATGTATGAATGATCAAGTTGTAGTTTATAATCGAAAAGTCGCGCGTAGACCCAATCCAAATTATGGCTGTACATCTGTTCTATAGAAATGGAATTGCCAATTTTTGCGATTAGAAGAAGGAACGAGAAGCGAAACAGTGGTTTTGGAGTACCTTGAATGTTGAAAAGGCTACTTCTGAAATTTGGATTACACTGCCTTTGAATTTGTAACGTTTTATTGCAGTTATCTACTTTTGGTTACTCCTGCTGAGAAGAAGAGCTCCATTATGAAAAGACTAGATTTCATTTACAAGTGGAGAAAAGTACAAATGACGTTTAAGTATAGCAAATAAAGGGGTGTGGCAGAGAAAATCCACAGGGTGTCACACCACCTGCCCCTCCTCACTTGATGGCTTGTCAATTAAATTTGGTACTTAACTTCGATACTTGTGGAGCCTTGCTCAAACCTGTCGGTAAAGTTCTTTTGTTGCACCCTCCACACGAGAGTGCTGAATGAAAATGACCTTTAAAAAGAATTACAAGTTAATATGAACTGTTATTTCTACTGTTCAAGTGGTGATAATACCAACCCTACAGCAGATGTTGTTATGAATGAAAACCAGATTGCTTGACTTAGACCATGCTTAATTCTGTCGTCAAAATGGCTGCCACTCGTGTTCAATTCCTGGAAAACGAAATTCTTTTGCAAGTCAGCTGTACGGTTGATTTTTCCTTAAATATCAAAGAGACTAAATTTAAAAAGGTTATCCAAGTTGGAAAAATTTATTTACAAGTAGCAGGATCTAATGTTCCGAGAAAGTAAATTCTCTTGCTGCAATATTTTCTATTTAATGTTATTGTAAGACATCTACATAGACTATGTTAGAGAATTGTACCATATCACCAATAGATTGAGCCATTATATCATTGAAACATTATTCGACATATAAAAGTGAGGGACGTGAGATCGAATCCTGCTCCGATCATTCATTTTCTATCATTTTATCTTCACACTCTAACTATTGCATCACTTCAGACCTGAACCATTGTCTCATATCCGACTTTGACCATTGTCTCATATCCGACCTGAACCATTACCTCTTATCCAACAAAGCCGGTGAAAGCTGTCTTGATTGCATGTTACCTTCATTGCATAAGCATGGCATGATGAGCTATTATAGTATATAGCCACTGATATAGATTGACATGAATTAACGGGAATATGATCAAAGTTATTATTATTTCTACTTACGTTTAACCAATGGAGGTATCCAGTTAGTAACACTATAATAATGCTGATGATTAATATTGGGTAGGCCCTTGAGAGGCTTTTCAGAAGCACCTTTGCTCCTTCGTTAGCCATTTCGGTCGGAGTTGGCTTTTTGCTTAGTACTGTTATGCCTGGAGATTTAAGGATAGGTATAAACTTTCCAAAGCCATATGAGTTCTCAGAGTTGTCCCAAGTACGCACTACTTGTAACTGCGGAGCATAAACCTCTATTCCAAGCTTGAGCTGTTTAATTACATCTTCAGCACTAAATATGCCTTCTCCACCAGTATCAGTTGTCCAGTATGTTGAAGTTTGTTTGCTGCTGCAGGTTGAACAACACATCGTGATAGCGGAATTCACGAGCTTTGTGAATGTGTCATTTTCTTGGTTTGTGATAAGAGGATAGAGTACCCTTTTCACAGCATTTATCCTCTTTTCGCACCGACATGTTTCTGTAAAATAGATGATGTTTAGAAAAGATCGTCTGTAGCACCCATTACGTACAGGACAAGGGCGCCGGAGCATATCGTTGAGTGGGAGGGGGCTGGGGATGAGTTGCAAGTCCGTATGGGAGTATGCAACAATGGTGGTAGTGTTGAAGCTGGAGGGAATCGGAGGAGGAGCCTCTGAAAAACTTTGCAATCCATGCCCTACAATTCAGTAGGAAACGCCCTGTTTGAATATTGATATGCTTCCTGTCTAGCTAGAAAACGGCAGATAGAATCATTGAAGTGTTTGTGAGAGAATGCTTATTGTGGGACGGGGGGGGGGGCTGAGAATGCTATTTTCTGTTCCCTCGACGTATATAAATAGAACTGAGATTTATAAGATTGCTTTGGATGCTTGGGCGATATCGCTGTTTCTCGCTTACTTTTTCTGGCTACGCAGTATTTTTTTACCTCCACTGCAATCATGAAGGCAATGAAACTTTTTCAATGTCATTTTGCAATCGCAATGTCGTATAGTTGTAGCTGGCACCCCTTGTTCCCCTAAGTTTACCCATTTCCCTTTCTCTTCGTTGATATACTGATCCACCAGAAATACATACCTCCATAATGAACATTTGTAAGCTTGCCAACTCCTGTTTGAGTTGCTGCTGCTAAACGAATCCCATACTTGGTGAAAGGCCTTAAATTCAGGAGCTTTATTGATCTTTGGGGTGCTTTAACGGTTAACGACATAACTTTATGCTCTAGCATGGGTTGCATCTCGATTTCTGCTGCCCAGTACTGGACTTCATATTCGAGGATAGTTCCATGTGATTCTTTGAATGACTGTAACTTTGACCAGTTAATAGAAATCTCGTAGAATGAATATTTGTCATGAACTTGAACCAGAGGAGCTTCCACTGCAACTAAAAAATTGAAATATAATTCCACTGGTAGTCGTGGTTAGCTATGAAAAAATCCCCTCTTTGCCAATGGAGAATTTAATCAAATGGAAGCAACTACATTAATTCATTTCTAAATGCATTAATACGCTAGTCTCTTCCATATAGCACATACCAAAGGATATTTTTTTTAAAGCTTATTTCTCTTTATACTATGGCGTATGTAACATCATACAGTGTATCTTTCTTCTCCGCATTAATTCATGCCTTTGCTGCTTTTAATGAAAATTCTCTCTATCTCACTTGTATGTTCAGTAGGCGATCTTCTGCTACGCTAAAATTTACTGGATCACTTTCGATCTATTTATAAAATTGCGCCTTTTCATTTGGGCTTACACTGTACCAGATCACTATTCATGCACTAGGAAAGTATCCTGATCGCTTGCGTTTACACTATACAGGGTGACCACTGATCCGCTGAAGTATTCCTTTTTACTTGAGCTTAAACCGTATCGATCTGTATCATTGGTATCGACATGTTTTCATTTGCGTAGAGTTGATAAAAATGCCTCTCCCCTAGTAGATGCAGAACTGTATTAGATAGCTAGTACAAAATTGTTTTATAACGTTTTGCAGCATAAATGTAAGTTGCTTCCTATCACTTTGGTTTCTGGTCAAAAGTGATCCTGCAAAAAAAAGGGTTTACGCAGCCTTAAAAGCCAAAGAGCTTCTCATTCAGCTACAAAAGCGAACTAGATTGGATCCTTCATAGGTTTGTAGTGCACTGGTGAAGTACAAAAAGATTGCGACACGAAAGTTTTCCACTGTGCAAGCACTTGAGCTTTGCTCTATAGCAGATTAGTATCAGATCGAGGCGATAACGATGAACCGTATGAACGGAGCCTGGATATACTAGAATTAGGGCCTATTTCCACTTACTTTCGGATTTTGCATTTTGGATGCGAACTCACTGTTCCCAGTCCACATCCGAGCGTTCGCACATCGCAAAACGTTTGCAAATGAACTGGGCAGCACAATGGTTTGCATGCGAAATGCGAAATCCGAAAGTAAGTGAAAGTGGGCCTTTAGAGTACTGGTTTGCTTACCACCTTGTCCACATGATGCATTCACGACAGTCGTTGGGCCTAGGCCAGCTCTGGTTAATCCACCTATTCTAATGATATACCATCGAAAGGATTCAAGGTTGTAAATTGTTGCTGAGTTTAGACTACCATGAATATCCTTATAAGACTCCCCGTGCTCAAGTCCCTCAACTGTTCTATTAGTGTAAGTCGTAATGCTACGAACAACTCTATGTGTCTTAAGCACGTCTCTTTCTTGTAGCCGATAGAATATCCTGTACATGATGATAATGCCATTTCTCATTGATTCTATAATTGGATCCCAGAAGATTGAGATGCTGTTGTAGTCTTTTGAGAATGTCTCTACCATTCTTGGAGGTGCTGTGGGAACTAAGAAAAGAGTACTGATTACATCTCATGTTGGTATAGGAACAGCACAAGTAACTTGGTATTGGTTACCATACATTACCAAAATGGTTCTAACTAGGGTTTTACAATAATGCTCGGCTACTATGAATGTAAGTGAGGCTACGAGCATTTGGTGTCTAGTTTGAGCCTTGTAGGTAAAGCCTCTCGTATGTTACCATTTACGCAGCGGAGTGAAAATTGAGTTTCCTGTGATGGATGTACATCGTCCAACGACAGTTGGCACCCTTTTGACTTATTGACCGCAAAACAGCTCAGGTTGGAAGCTAATACTGTACTAATTAAAGCAGTTTTCTTTTCAATTAAGTAACGGGCCATATTGCATATGTTTCCATTTTAGTATCGTTTCTGCAACTCAACTTATCTAATGATTCTTATGTCCCATACAGCCATATTCACTTCCTTGTACTGGACATCTACAATTTGAACTACTGCTTTTGTCTCCAGCAATATACCGTATCACAATTGACCTCGTGAGTTACTGAACTAATTACATTCAATGGATTATTCGGTCCCTAGACTTCTTACAAGAATAGCATTAATCGTACTGAATGATAGCAACAGTTTACATCTCCATATATACTGACACTTATATACTAATGTTTGACTTTCGAAGTATGATATCCAGTAATATTACCTAAAACTTCCTCCAAGAATGCCTATCGTATAATAATAAGTGAACATACTATCAATTGCAGTCTTCATTTTGATCATTGGAGAGTGAGGACCAGCTCCGATTTTATTGAATGCTCTTATAGATATATTGTATTCCATGAACTTCTTTAGCCCATTCAAAGTTATATGACTCTCATTGCTTTTCGTTCTTGCCGTATGGATGTCTGACTCCGCGCACCACGACGGCCTGTCGCTTGGGCATTTGTCAATTTGGTAGTATACTCTGTATCCTAGGATCTAAATGTGTTTAATTAGAATATGCTATAGCATCCCAACACCTTGCAAATATAAATTGCAATGTTTCATGTCATTTGTGCTACTGGTCCCTTCAATGTCTCTGGAGGAAACGGCCTCAGACTCCCACCATTGCGAAGGAGGAAAACAAACTAGAAAAAGTACCTCAGACATTTGAAAGGAAATACCAGGTTGCTTTTCATTAAATTATTTCATTACACCATCTTGCAAATATAATTCATATTATACCTGATAATAGCATCTTCATATCTTGGCTGTATAATTTGAATAAATTCAACTTGTAGCGTTTGCGCTTCTTGTTTTGGTTTAATAGTTAATCTTTCTTAGTCTTATCGTAGACCTCAGCAATATTTTCACATTGGTTGCTTTTCACATTTCGTAAGACAAACTCACGATTTTTCACCATATTTTTACTTTTACACTAAAGCCTGAGTTTAGATTCTTGATTCTTTGACTACGGATTGTTTATGCATTAAAATGTTTTTCGGTAAGCATGCTGATATCATTCCACGAGTATTTCATATCTATTCCTTCATGTTAATGTTAATGATATCATGTTCATCTAAAAATACATATATCGTGAACAAAGGATCTTTTACGAGGTGACGAATAATCATATTTGATAGGCTTTCAAGCATCTGAATTTGAGATGAGAACGTACAGACGCTTTGAATAACATGTCTCCACTTTTCACTCCTATTTGGGTAAAACTATTATTATTACTTACAATCTTTTTTTATTATCAGAGATTCTAGTTGAATGAATAGAACAGGTAATGAAGTTGTTCAAGCAAAAGGTTGTTCATAAATTCAATCGTAAATTTAACTTAATCATAGTTTAGATTACTTAACCTAACTTCTATCATATTCACACATTACAGAAGGATGGTTATTACTTATAGGTGACCAGTAAATGGTTTCTGTAAGGACGCAAATGTAAATTAATAATTTGTGTTCAAGATCTAATATTAAACAAAAAACCAAAGCTATGATCTGAGATATTCAATACCCTTAGATTGATAAAACCATATCTATAAGTTTCTCCTTTGGGTTGCAGTGATGCCACTGGCTGGGAAATTTTACGATATTTCTCTCATTACTGCATTCACGTCAATTTAAAATTTAACTCCATTTCTGAATATCGCTCGAAGCATTCTGCTCAATTATGACAACAGCAACAACAACAACAACTTACGATTCCGTTTGTTTTGTTCGTCAATTTCGAGTCCCAGTGTAAATAAAAGGATGTTGATGAACTTGGTTTGCCTGAAATTGTTACAGGATAGCCAAATGGCACTGAAAATACGAGAAAAACTAAATTAAATGCATGAATATTTCTCATTGGTATACTTGTTTGCTGATAATAGGGGCTGCCTTTCACTAAATAAATTTACCTATTTCGAGCGTCCTCAAATAAGAGAGATTCCTTACAGGTACCATCCTCTCATTTTTATTCATTTATTCCTGATTCATACGGGAAAGTAGGACAATTTTGTGGCAGTGGTCAAGAGGAATCACAGGAAGAAATTTGTCAAATTTGTTGACGCTTTGTAATGGCAATTACTTGATTTGTAATTACTTGATTTGTATCATAGATGCAAACCATGATCCTTGAAGCATTCTGTTGTGAAAATGGCTAGCGTTGCAATCAATCGAGATTATATTTTCAAAAAGGGGCCATATGAAATTGCAATTTTAGTTGATGGTTTCCTCCTATCTTCAATGTAATCATCCCGCCTTCAACTCAAAGAGCCCTTACTTCATTTGCTGGCTTTTATGGGACAAGACAGTAGAATAGGTGCTAATTATGTCAAGAAATGTGGCTAGCTGTGACTAATTTAAAGATTTACTAGTATCAAGATGGTTCTTCTAATGCAAAGTACCAAGAGATCAGTCTATCCTATATGGTGTTATTTGTTAGGAGACTAGAAATCTCAGTAGCTCTAAGCTTTTGGTATGCAGTCAGTGTTTTTATATCATTAAACTTTTATTTCAACTTACAGTCCTCTTCTGTCCATACTTTGATGTCTTTGCTGAAAGGTCCAACCCCTTTGCTTGTCATTCCAGCAATTTTTAAGTAGTAAGGCTCAAATATTAGCAAGTTAATAATTGTACCATTATCTGCTGCCCTGTCATAAGTTCTGTTCATCCATACCCTTTCTTTATGACGGGCCTCTATGTATTGTACTATATAGCCAACAATTATACCGTTTTGACTTTTCATCGGTATCGAATTCCAGAACACAATGATGCTTTTTGATGTGACATTGTTGCCTCTGAAGTGAGTAGGTGGAGTTGATGGTACTACGAAATAAGAAAAGACAATACAGTCTATAAGAATATCAAGGCTCAAAACCCCTGAAATTTTTAAGAATAGTTTGAGAATATTGCAAGGCTTAGATTTATTGCTTATTTGAGCATTTTTTAGAAAAAGCAATTGTGAGCTTCACTTTTACGGTCTGGGAGTCATTATGCTATGATGCAACTCAGTAACTCTTCGGCTAGTGTCTATGTAAAGTTATAAGAATATGGTCTATAGGAGTAGTAATGCCAAAATCGCTATAATTTAAGAATATTTCGATATTATTCTGAAGCTCAAAGTGAAAACTTTTTAAGAATTTTAAGGCTTGGTGAAAAATGAGCTATTCTTATAGGAAAGCATATATGGCCGGATACTATGCACATTATGAGTTTCGAAGAGAATCCTCGTATGAAACATTCATTACACAAAGATTGCATACAATTCAAACGGATTTGAGACCCTAATCTTCGTTTGCGTGTAGTGATAGTAGAATTCGAGATTCTTCTAAGGGAATTTGTCTTTTGCAGTTAAAGTTCCTTTCATATGTAGGTTTCCTATAACGTGGTTTCTTATAAAAAGAGTATTAAGGAGAATAGACTATTGAATTATATTAGCGGTAGCCACAGTCCACCGTCTCAATGGTTTCATTGTAGATTTGTCACTTCGGACGGTAGGCCATTGATTCAATCTCAGCCGTTCCAAGCATAAGGACGTGTCAATTCTACCTCTATGCTTTGCATTCAGCATTTAAAAGAGCCAATATGGGAGATTCACAAATGGAAGAGCTAAAGGTATAACCCACCTCTGTATGTTAGAGATTTAAACCCCTCTCAAGTAGCTTTCAAGATCAAACTCAATGAATTCAATTTACTCACATCGTAATATAAAGATCCTCACAGCTGTTAAAATCAAAGTCAATGAATTCAATTTGCTCATAACATAATATAAAGATCCTCAAAGTCCGATGTCCATATTCTAATTACTGATCAATGCACAACAATTACGAAAGGGTCAAAGGCACTCTTAATCACTAGGAAACAATTACGAAAGGGTCAAAGGTGCAAAGTAGCGTGGCCTATGGCTTTTGACGCTGAGGGAGACGCTCCCCAAGTTAATGAACGGAGAGGATAATACTTTGAATTTTATTTTGACTGAAGTAATGCTTGGATATAAACCTTTTTGTGCCATATCAGAGAGTATTAAATACTCACCGTTTTCACCTGTTCTGCTACGGAAAGGTTCACTGAAATTTCCAACGCCAATATATGTCATTGCTGCCACGCAAATTTCATACCAAGTATAATTTTTCAGGTTGAAGATCTCTCTTTGTTGATTTGTATCATTGACAACTACTTCATGCCACTGGGCTGTTTGATTTTCACGATATTTCACCTTGTACCCTATAATGATGCCATTCTGATGTCGATATGGAACGTTTTGCCACGATGCTAGCAGCGAAGTAGCACTTGTATATGCTGCTTTTACTCCATTGGGTGGGGCACTTGGTACTAAGAAGGAGACAGTAATTTCGATTAAGCCTTTTTCATACGTCCTACTGTTCTATGCCGTGCTTGCAAGAGATATTCAGTCATGGTGGCAAGTAAATTATAGCGGGACTCGTGGGAAACCAATGCTGCAAACCGCAATGCGACAAAAGTTTATTGCAGTTTTGCTAAAATTTATCTGCATCTTTCGTGCAGTTCTTTTTGAAACTCATTGGTTTAAGACAATGTCCCCCTGTGTCTCTTTTCTGTGAAAGTATCAATAAGAAATCTATATATTACTATAAATGCTGCCAATTCATTAAACAATGCAGCAGGACTTGAAAACCCACCAGGCTATAGTATTTGCACAAATAAACGAATAATGTTAAATGTCATTAGTATCAAGATTTCATTAATGATTTTACCATCCTGATTCGTCCTTACGTATATTTCTGTTGACCATGCACCGATACCTTTACTTGTCACACCCGCCACTCGAAAAGTGTATGTGAAATATTCTTCCAGCCCCGTAAAATCTGCATGCATTTGAGTCGTTGAATTTCTGATCCATGTTCCATCTGCCTCTGCTTCTTTGTACTGTATCAGGTATCCTGTGATTATTCCGTTTGTAAGCTCATATGGAATTTGAGTCCAGTTTATAGCAATGCTTTGTGAGCCCGTTGCTTTTCCTGTGATGTTCAGTGGAGCCGATGATGGAACTAAAGCCAGAAAACATTATGCTAGATTTAAGGAATATCTAAACATGTGTCAGCCTCAACATTTTGTGTGTGCGAGAGACATGCCAGAGACGGGGCGCAACATCTCAAGGAAGAGTGGTAGTTCATGTTGAAGTTAAGGAAAGTATAGGTGCCCGATGTACTTTTGCAGCTTCATAGTTTATAAGTTTTCAAAATTTGCCATAAAATTTTCCAGTATATGAAGTGACCATCACATATTCATATTTATATTTATTCATATGTGATCCATAATTAAAGTTGGTATTTACAATAATAATGAAAAAGATACTTATTCAAACCAACTATTTACGAAAGAGTCTACGTTACATACAAATTAGCGGCATATTTTGCAGGTGCATTTATCAGCAGCCCAGTCTTTTATCCTCTTTTTGAAATCCGAAAGTGTTGGCTCATTTTTTACGCTATCATCTAGGGTGTTCCAGGGTAGACTCCCTCTAAATGACAATGATTCTTGCCCATAGCCCAGTGTCTTTATTTGTGGCTGTTTGCATAGATTTTGTATTCTTAAATTATAACTTACATGCTTCTTTTCATGAAGCACTCTCATGTAGCAGTCTTAAACTCACATGTACGAAAGCCATTTGAAGTCACGTTGTGTATAAAATCGGAACAAGTTGGTAGACTGATTGATATCCAGCTGTAAACTCAAAGCAAATCTAAATATGGTAAGGAAATATTTCAAATTCTTACTGTTCAAGTCCTTGCACACCCTATTAAAAAAATTCAATATTGTTCAAGAATCTTGCCTACAATTGGTCGTTTTTATAGTTCTAGCTATCAAATTTATATATGACTAGTATTTTCATCTCACCATCTTCATCTGTTCTTGCAAAAACTGCATCACTTTTTACTCCTTCTTTTGTTGTTTTCGCTGCAACTCTTATATTATATATTGACCAATACTTTAAACCGAATATCGATGTCTTGTTGACAGAAGCACTCGTGCTTGTGTAGGCCCAGTCTTTTTCCGGAGCATTTTTCAGTTTGTAATATATAATGTACATTCTAATCAGGCCATGTCTCTTTTCGAGTGGTACTTCTCCCCATGTTACCTCTAACGCTGATGAGCTCAAATTGTGAGCTGAAACTCCCACAGGTCCAGCAGAAGGTGCTACATACAAATTGTAAACTTTTTAATATCTGTGATTATAAATAATCATATACTAGTAGGCTGTGTGTCAATTTTCTTTGATGAGGTTTTATAGGGACAAAGCAAAACATTTATTAGCTACTGGCTGAATATATATATACATATAGAGTCAAGCTAAACCTGAGCCTCCGTTGTACTTTCTTGTTTTGCGCGCAAGGCTCCTGCTTAAAAAGGAGTTATCTCTTTGCTTTTGGCAAATCATGAGCCGGACTTTTAGTGGTTTCAGATACTGTAACTCTGATTCAGTGATGCCTGTTGTGAGAATGCTTTATTGCCTATCTCATTAGACTAGATTGATTGACAACCGTGGTGTTATTGCAATATACACCACACCAACTTTCGAAAATCTAGTAACAGATGCTAAAGTGGCAAAGGCTTGTGCCGCTGAAGGAAAAGGCCCTAACTATTCGAATATTCGATGCTAGTGGTATCGAGTGTTTAGCTATTCGGGAAATATGGGCGTTGCCGGTGTGCTGCCAGAGGTCAAAGTGGTTCTTCACTAGGACATGGGAGTTTTCATTTAAATAACTATGGTTGAATTGTCATGGTAAGTTTCTAAAGTAAGTTGGGAATATATGAGCTAGTTGCCAACTGTTTGACTGCTTGAGAGCTCTGATCAAGTCTACTTTCTCCCAACCTGATACACCAAGTATCATGCCAAATTGGCCTAAAAGTGTTTGTGGAAGGCATTTGGGGGTCAGAATCCTGCAAGATGATTGGTCAATCAAGTTGGGAGAAAATATGCCTGATCAGAGCTCTCTCCCAATCAAACATTTGCCAGCTATGACGAAGCGAAAAGGAGTATACACTTGACTCCATTGGTATTCGAGCAGTTATTCATAACCCAGCTCAATATGTGGTGGACAATTTTAGTGCATGGATCTTAATTTCAGTACTGACGACATGCACTTCTATGTTTTCGCGCAAAAATGTAGTTGAATATAGCATGCAAAATGCATGAACCATAGAACTATTGTAATGTCAATTTTTATCAAACATGTTCAGCTTTTTTTCAGCTGCCGCTTCTAAACTCCCAACATTAACAAATAAGTAATTTCAGGACATACCGTCTTCAAGAGTTCTCTGGTAGTATATTGATGAATACACTCCAGCACCAGTTGAAGTTACCCCTGCCACTCGAAAACCGTACTCAGCATCCTGAATTAGCCCTGGGACTATCTTCTCTCGTATTCCTGTCTGATTGCTCAATATGGTAAACCACACATTTTCGTCTTTTTTCTTATACTGTATGGCATATCCAATGAGTACACCGTGTCGTTGTTGGAAAGGAATTGATCCCCAACTGACTATCATTGATGTCGCCGTGTGCTTTCTAATGCCTACCCATACAGGTGGGGTGCTCGGCACTACCAACAGAAAAGATAGATTAACGAGAGCTTTATATTTTCATATCGATATGACAAAAGACGGCCCATGTAGGAGAAGATCTTTTAACTTATTTGTCAGTTTGCAAGTACAGCTATCATTTTGAATATAAGACATTGAAAAAGTTAAAACTCTGCCAAACATCTCGGAACACTTGCTATGATTTGTGTTATAGACGAGCTATAGCACACCCTCGACCTTTAAACAATGTTGTATGAAACAAGAATGAATAACCTGAAAAGTAGAGGAGATACATGCGTACAATATGATAGGTCTCCCCTGTCGACTCGATATTACTTGGGGAGTCTACTTTTCAATTCCTGTAAAAGAAGAGCTGTAGGAGTCGGAAATTCATAAAAATGTATGGGTGTTCCGAATACATTTGATAAGCACGTTAACTCTGTATAAGAATCAAAGCTGCTCTCGTATTCAGTTACAAGCTATAAGTTATGCTCGTTTGGTCCTACCTCCTTCGCCAGTTCTGAATACCAAAAGATTCGACGTTAGTGTGTACTGTTTTCCAACATGCCATAGTTGTGCTTGGTAGATCTTCCAAACGCCAAGATTGGCAAATATTACCGATGTAATATTTCGATCTGTAATGGTATGTTCGTAAATTTTGCTATTGTTATCTGGTGGCCAAAACCGAATGTAGTATGATTGGAAATTGAAATTGCTGTAAACTGGTAGCCTCGTTTGATTCCAGTGCAGGATGATACTTGTTGAGTTCTTCACAGTGTACGTTGGATCTGGAACTATTTCACTCCCTGTCAAGAACGTAATTACAATGACTGATCGTTAGCAATACGTTAAGAGTTTAAAGTGTTATTATGTATAAATGGCAACCATCGTTAATTCTCACTGCTAGTATGTTATCTGTTATTCAATTTACATAGTTTTTACTAGAAATGATCGGCAATTTCCCGTTTTTTCGCAACGGCCAAGCTTCCCACAAGAATAAACTAATCCTTTTGCGCTTGATATTCAAATAATCATAAGATGAAAAGCCCTCTTAGAAACTGCCATATTTCGCAAAGTAGCTCTCGCATCTTTCAGGCGACAGCTGCTACTCTTAGGTGCCTAATTGCCGTCCCCCCCCGCTAATTAATTTTTGAAAATTTTTCCAACCCCCCCGCTCTTATTAGGACCCCCCGGCAGTTATCTTTAACATATTTTGCTTTGTCACTTGACTATTAGAATTTGTAACAATTATCGCCCTTAAGAACGGAAAAAGCTACAAGGATGTATCTTCAAAGGCGGAGACATTTCTAAGCATAGCGCAATGTCAGTCAGTTTGACGTGTTCTAAAACCATTTAGTACATATGATAGTCCATGCGATGCAACTATTCTAATAAATGATGGAAGACAACAATGAGTTTAGCAGAAGAAACTTTGTTCGTCAGTCGGAGAAGAATACATTGGCAGAGAAGCAAAAGCTCGTGGAATGCATTGAAATGTTTAAAAAAGAATACGATGCTCAAGTGGAATGTTTGAAGGGAAAGAATCGATACGATGCCAAACGCAAAAAAGTTTATACCACAGGATATTGGGAATTTATGTTACACATTCATAGCTAAATAATTGTTCTATTGATCTTGTTCAAACTGATTTTTCACTATTGGCTACTTATTACACTGAAATATTGAAGCCATAGTTGCTAAGGAAATTTGCTCCTTAAGTGGAGAAGGCAAACCAGTTTAGAGTAATTTTTAAAATCCATTTATTAACATGATTGCACAAATCCAGCCCCCCCCCGCTAAGTCCGACACCCATTAACTGAAGTTTCCAAACAATTCCAACCCCCCCCCCCGCTAATTCCGACCCCCCCATTAATTGAATTTTCCATAAAATTCCAATCCCCCGCTGATTCCGACCCCCCGGCAATTAGGCACTTAAGAGTATAGCAGTTTATTCAGAAGCAACTCATACTGAAGCCTAAGTGTTTGAATAGAGAAGTGATCAATACGGTACCTATTTTAGCTAAAATTTCCCAGACCACGAATTCAAAGCTTTTATTGACTACACTCTTTTCACACCGAAATGCTTCAAAGAAATAGGGTACTGAAATCTGTGATATCTTTTATAATGCATAGCAAATTAATAGTCATGCAATTTAAATGAAGTTGATATTTATCCATCTACTTATTATAAAGGCTTTTGGCTTCAGCATATTTCTCGTGTTCTTTGGAAAACCTCCCACAATTTATTCGTGCACTCAAAACATTTTCAATATCATTACTTAATATATAACATTTGCTAACTTCCAAAACCACACTAAGATGTAACCTGCGTCAGTGCCTTAAAAATTTGATAAAAGTTCATCAATCAGCATCATCAAAAGAAAGAGCGCACATAAGTTGGCAGGAATTTCAAGAGCTATGGTAGCTTTCAAAAATTATATGACAGTCAAAGTAACCTGCAATTACTGCTCTTGTGTCCATGGACGAGAAGAAGGAATAGATGCTTGAATTCGCTTTTTTCACATAAAATGTGGCGACTCCTTTGTCTCCTTTATAAAAATTTATTTCCATCTTATACTGATTTCCTTTAATTAGTGTCCCGATGTTGCCAATTGTACTGTTGTTATTCCTGGAAAGAGAACATTAGATTAAAAGCACTATTTCAGTTTACACGTTTGCTTCAGTAAAAATGGCTTATATGAAAACAGTACTCTACTGCTCAAAGATTTAGAAAAATTTAGTACTGGGTTGTTAAGACCTAGAAAGTTAATACGTTGATACATATTTGAGATTCTAATTCTCACACATGCCCATCATGTCCTTGTTTACTTTGCATAGATTTCCTTTTTTAACCTATTTATTTCATTGGTATGTTTGTGACGTGCATGTCTATCTGTGTATCACTGCAGTGTTACACAAACTCGAATATTCCTGCTGAGAAAGTCTTGCTAAAGTTTTGGTACTGAAATCATGAAAGTATCAGTACTGGGGGTAGAAAATCTCTAGTATAACAAAATGTAAACTCCAAAAACAATCTGGAGGATTGCAACGTATAATATTCTAGTACTTATTTGACTGCGTGTTGTTTCAAAGCCGTGGACAGTTTAAATTGAATTTCTACGCACTTTATAGTCTATTTATGATAGCCTACAGACTCAATTGTCCAGTTGCAATATTGCTCTTTGAGCCAGCTTCAAAAAGGAGCTTAGATATAGAAGGTGCACTAAATCGGTCGTGGAATTGTGTATGTACATCTTTCACAAGAATGTTATAACATTTGATTTCTAAGCCGCTAGGATCAGAAGTTCTGAATCCTCGTCTCCCCTACCAAACGCATCATCGTCTGCCCTACCAAATGCATCCTTATCTCCCCTACCAAATGTTGTTTGATGAGTCCTAATCCTGCAGAGTATACACAATGACGGTTCCAGTGGTCTTTGGTTATACACAGGACAATTTAATGTCCGTTGCAATCATGCAAGGAATAAATGGACATTCTTTAAAGAGGATATTGGAGTGAAGCACAGCCACCAAATTTCTGTTTTGTTGAGGGCTAGGATCAAGTCTATTTCTCCCAACCTGATAGGCCAATCGTCATGCAAAATGGATCTGAGTTTATCTATGAAACAAATGTATTGCCAGAATTTTGCATGGTGATTGGTCACTTAGGTTTTGGAGAAAATAGAACTGACTAGAGCTCTCAACCAAACAAACATTTGGCGACTATGCTATGGGAGTGGTCGATGAGCATTCTTTTTTACCTCTCCAAGAAGCCACCTTGAATTCACTCTCAAATGATAGAGAATTGTCAACCCCATTCACTTTCAGTTTATCCTTTGGGATATTGAAGAGCAGCCTACTTGAGGTGTCTTTATAATGCTGTACTATGGCCGAAGGTATTTATATACATGAACTTCCCCACTGGATGATTTGGAACATTGAAATGTGCAATGGCTCAAGTATGCAATGCTACATAAGCGGGTATGGCAATTAGCACACGCGCACTGGCGTATGTGTGTATGTACTTCAACGTAGAAGATCAAAACAAATGAAATTTTAACTTTTCATATACTTTCACTTGCGCTTGCACCAGTAATAGCATGAAAAAGCGTTGTATGTGTCGGGAATATTCTTACTGACAAAGACACAAGTCGCAACATTTGAAAACAGAGATAGTGAATTTTTTTGATTGGTTGCAGTCTTTGGATATTTAGTTTATGCAGAGAATTCAAGACAGAAGCACAACTATATATGTATGTATGTATGTATATATATATATATATATATATATATATATATATATATAAACATATATATATATATATATATATATATATATATATATATATATATATATATATATATATATATATATATATATATATATATATATATATATATATATATATATATATATATGTATGTATATAAACAAACTAATTCTAAGCCGCATCCACAACGTATAATTACATAAAAAGAATCAGCCAAAAATATGCTTTTTTGCCAGTAAACGTAAACGTGTGTATATATATATATATATATATATATATATATATATATATATATATATATATATATATATATATAGACCCTCAAGAGCTTATAGCGCTGATGAATGCTGATGAATGCTTGATAACTGATGAAGTTGATAACCGAAACGTTTTAAAAGTTGGAATTTTTCTTGAAGGTCTATTTATTTCTTTAAAAATTTCTTTGTGATTGTAGCTATTTGAGTGTATATATATATATATATATATATATATATATATATATATATATATATATATATATATATATATATATATATATATATATATATATATATATATATATATATATATATATATATATATATATATATATATATATATATATATATATATATATATATATATATATATATATATATATATATATATATATATAATTGGAATATTGCTTTGTTTTCAAAATGATGATTGTGTACTTACTGAGCAATCTTTTTTTCAGTTTCATTTGTCTTAATATAGAATGCACAATGATCTTGACACTGTAGATATACTTGATAAATTCCACTTATTTGAGGTAGGAAATATCCTGTGGCCCGTATCGCAAAATTATTCCTATTTCTGTTTTCCAAAGTCTCTGTCATGCAACGCACCTCTGTTGGTTCAGTTGTCATGTTATTCAAGTCAGGTCGTGTACCATTAGGTATATTGTAGTACTCCGCAACCATGCCATGCCAATTGTATAGAGCTGTAGGCACAAAAAGCAGAGAGAATCGTTGTTAGGGGATTATTATTGTATATTACTGTTTACCTTATGATAATTATTACATTTAGAATCATATTTTTATGGTGATTCGATAATTACCAAAAAGCACAACTTTATTGCACTGGATTTAGAGAAAATTTCACTCTTGCAATCTTAATTTTGGCTTTGGGAAAGCTATGCAACGTAGAATCTGGCCTTTGGTGTTTTCAAATACTGAAGTAGATATAAAGACATGTCAGTATTTGTTGCTATCAAAACAGCTGATGCACTGAAGTCCTCAGAAATAATCGGGTAGCATCTGCATTACTCTGTAATTCTGTTCTATACTATGCAACTCTCTGCAATGCTCTGCAATACTCTGCAATTCTGTTCTATATTATGCAATGCTCTGCAATGCTCTGCAATACTCTGCAATGCTCTGCAATACTCTGCAATACTCTGAGCAACTCTTCAATACTTGAATAGATCAATATTATCAAAATGAAGCGAAGATGAAGCGTCTCAAGCAGTTTTTACTCCTTACTGTGCTTAAATGTGAGATTTAAAACGGCATCTATCGCTATAAAACATATGAAACACGTACCCATGCTCCTGTACAAATTGCTCTTATTAATAGGCCTTTCGTATGACCCCGATGGCAATTGCACTCCAAGAGCAGCAAAATCATTGTTCCCAGTCCCGGCTCTGATAACTTCAATATAATAGCGTAAAGATTTGTAGAGATGAATCGAACGCGATGTTTGGGCTGCATGACTAAGAAGGAAGAGGATAAATTTCAGAATTGAATTCTAGCATGTTGCTACTAGAGATGCAAATGGCAATTTATTCATCCTTTCGAAGTTAGGAAAAACTCCTATCTTACTTTTAGAGGTAAGTAATAATAATATAATAATCTATTTATTTAAAGTTGGTGTTTTCTCTAGCTCTACACTGTAGAAATGCGAGCAAATTCAAACCAACTATTTACAATAAAAAGAGAAAACGAAAACTACTTTAAATTACAAGGTATAAAACTAAGAAGCATTATCTACATATATTGCAACGGCATTCTTCTCCAGTCCAATTTCTAATGTTGCTTTTGAATATAGCAGCTGATGACGCTCTTTTAATTAAATCAAGTATGCTGTTCCACAAAAGGCTACCTCGAAATTTTATAGAATCAATGCCAAACGTAGTGCTATTTACAGCAGGAATTTGTAACAAATCTCTAGTCCTAAGGTTGTATTTGACGTCTTTTCTTATAAAATACTCCTGCATAAAGGGTGGATTGGTATTGTTAAGCGTTTTATATATCTCAATCATAAGCATACGAAGGTTTTGGGTATGGATATTTGTTTCACCGTTCTTTGCTAGCAAAGCTTCAAATGTGGATTCATGGTCGTCAAATAGTATTCTAAGTGCCCGTTTGTGTACTCTGTCTATGCTATCATTCGTTGTTTTTCCACAGAATATCCAAATCAAAGGGCAGTACTTGAACGTTGACGCAATGAATGATTGATAAAGTAATTTTGCTTTTTGGATGTCTATATATTTTGCAACCCTTGCAAATGCACTCACTTTACGATTGGCCTTCACACATAGAGCTTTAGTATGACTTTTAAAATTCAGCTGTGAATCAAGTACATTTTAGAGAGAAAGCGGGAATGAAGTCATTGATTCGTATACAAAAAGCTTCCTTTTAGTTTTTTTTACGACATTTTTGGACAAATCTGATTGACCACGGTGCCTCCACTGCTGATAGATGTGAAGATGTACAGTAAGATAAGAGCAGAATCGGGACCGATTGGACCGATTGGACCAACCTCTAGTTTGCCATGACATTATGCTACAGTTTTGCTTAGGGTATATCAGAGTCAGCAACAAGTTAAGCTCAGATCCTGATCTGAACTGGCTTTACCCTTACCAAATAGCGTCTAGGACAGGTTGCTGAAATTACTTGGGGGTATAAGACAGCTATAACCTCTCATATGCCCCCTGGTTGCTATCTATGAGTTTTATCGCCATTTGCTCTCTCAAGAGCTTTACTGATAAAATCATAATAGTGGCTTTATTTAGTCATTTATTGTTCTACCAATTTGCCAAGTTTCCTTCCTTATTTTCTCATTACCATTACCACTAATTTTCAGTTCTATAAATCTTCAGTCACGGTGTATCCTTTAGTTCATTGAGTGTTAGCAGAAGTACCTACTGACAAAAACTACTCCAGGTTCGCATCTTTGATTTTCATGTAAATTCGAAAGATTTTCCTATGATGGTCTTCTGCTGTTGCTATTAAACTCCAGTGTTGGATTGCTTTGTCTCAATCCTACCAAAACGAGATTTATAAAACTTTTCATGATCCTGATTACAGTCACAGTTTTGTGATTTTCTGGTTTCTTATATCAGATGATGATAACATGCTTACCAATCCCAGGCCTTTGATGATAATATACTTACCAATCCCAACATAATGTTGTTTTGATAGTTACTTTGACGACGGTCCTCAATTCTGATGGATTTTCTTCGATACTGACGGAGCATTGATCTTGGCACCTGATGTAAAACCTTTGCAGGTACAAAAAATAGACAAGTTATGCTTCCATCAAGTGAGGTTCCAAAACAGCTTAGTTTTTACACAGTTCTAACTTATGATTATCAATATGTTATACGCTAGCGCATTTACCGATTGTCTACAATGTGCATTTTGCTGAATAGCATAAAGCTTTTGCATCTTGCTAAAGATCATTAATTTGTCATTGCATTGGTAAATATGATGTACTTGTGGGCTAGGTACAGGGGCTATTACGAAATTTGTTTATCTTTGTCTGTCTGTAACAGACCTTTTTCGCCTGCTGATGTTGCCTTTTACTTCTAACAATTCGCAAGTTAGTGCTTTGAGTACTCCTAGCAAGGAGGATAATGAAGAGAAAGCTCAGTTAAAAACAATGTTTGGTTCACTTCTTCTAGGCCTTCAAAGTATTGATTGTTCGTCCGTAACACAGTGGAATTTCGTTCTGGGCCTTAAACTCTAAAGTTAATTGGGCTGGCCTTTCTATTCTACCATTGCATCAAATTTTGCAATTGCATCGAATGTTGCAAGGTAATATTTCGTGGATTACACTTTGTAGCACATAGTCTTACCTGTAATCTCCAGTTTCCGGTGGAATGAAGTAACTTTTATATCTAACCAATACATTTTTGAGCTCCGGATCTCCATACTTAGGAGGGTCATTGAAATCATCTAGGTTCTCCACTAAGTCAGGGCAGTTTGGGTATGTTCTCACTTCCGTATGGGCATCAAGTCTCACTTCATGTACCTTGTGCCATACTTCTTTAACGACACCATTCCCTGGCTGTATAACACCTTTGCAAGGAAAAGATTGTAAACTCAACGATGTTTTGAAGTCACTGTACACAAATTTTCGTTATGAAAGAAGAAACTCGCTAAAGTCATTCGAGCTTCTTTAGTTTTTCAAAGTAAATTACATAGAAGGGTGATTCCCATTTGCCAATAAATGAAAGCCATGGAAACTAATGCTGCAATACATACAGTGTAGGGTAACCAGTCTTTGAAGGAATTGCTGCATTCAAACTGTGTGGCAAATTGCTAAATCACGTGATGTCCTAGGTGCCAGAAGAGGCAAAGTTGAAGAATAGTCTTTAAAGTCGATTATTGAAGAATGTCTAAAGAATGGTTTGGATTGCCTAGGAAGATCTCCTGTTTCTGGATTATTTGCCTACGTTGGTACTTTATGATGTGGCTATCATTTCGACAGTAAAGAATAACAAAGAATGACTTTCAAATACACAAAGAATAGAAACAGTCCCATCTGAAGCGTGGAGTTAATCAGCAACTCATTGCTTGCTTTGGGCCAATTTAATTTGCATTACTGCAAAGCGGCTTGGATGTTGGTCGGTCTGGACTCGTCTTTATTAGAAGATTATAAAAATAAGCTTCAACACTCTCAGGATAAGAAATTTCCGAAATATCAGAATTTCAAACCTCGTACTGATGAAATAACCGTGAGGTGATATCTGAGGGAGCACTTACTTGATTGTAATATAGCACAATAACATGATGGCAGCAAGATCCATAAGTAATGCATCCTCATGCTTGACTTTTCGAACCTGTTGCAGAACATAATCGTTAATTAGTCTATTGCATATGAAATGGTTTAGAACTATATGCTATCTAACTGCAACTGTTGTTTGAGCTCGTGTCTTCTTAATGAGATTCCGACTGTTCTATTCAATGTTAATAATTCAATGCACTAGCACTGCATAGACCAAGAAATGCAGGTTAAATCGCTTTTACATTGTTTCATCATGTGGAAGCAAAAACTGGACAGTGAATGTATTACCAGAATTTTCAATACCGTGAACAGCTGAGCTGGGCTGAGGATGGGGGGAAGGGGGGAGCATTGGCAGTACTGAGCATAGGTGTAGAATTTAATCATACAACGAGTAGAACTTATAGTGCATATATCATATATACAACCTCTGTGGGGACAATGCCCCCTGTTCCCCGCTGTCTACAGACTTGAGTATTATAGAGCAAAATTTGTAGAAAGGGACCCTCATGAAGACTTGACTACCGGAACAATGGTGGTATATATGGGTGCTTCCTAGTCTCCATGTATTTCCTTCTTGCAGTAACTAAAATTCATATTTTCGTACTTTGGATTTAATATTTTCATAGCTACGGTTGCCAGTTTGTATTGTTCAAATTCAAATTCGAGAAATCTGAATTTTCGAGCAAATTTGTGGTATGGAGGGTATTTAACCCAAAATTTGACTTTATTTTTAATTTATGAGATAAAGAACCTGTTATCAAATGATTCCCAGTTTCTCTACGCATGAGTGCAATGTCCACACAATGCAAAGTTGATCACGAAGAAAAATGCTCCAAATATAAGGTAGCCTGGGTTTCGTAGCAACAGATTACTATTATTGAAATTTGGATCATTCCTTATCTTTGACATATGCAATGTGACTTCAACACATTTTATGATCTGGTAGCCTTGTTCTCAGTAATATAGATGAAAACTGTCACAAGATAAAGCCTGGATTTCCTATTGAACTAAAAAACAACTGCCAATGTTGTGGATTCTTTGACACATCGACGTAATTTGGGAAGGAGGCAATAGGGAAGTATATGGAAACTACAAGAGTTGCCTGTGAGTATAGAAAGAGCTTGTGGAGATATAAGCTGTGGGCTGATTACCTCATAAGGAGAAGTAGAAGGTAGGCCGGAACCCCGGCCTACATTAATGCAGTTTTTAACCAACCTATGGGTAGAAAGTAT
The DNA here is from genome assembly GCA_964019165.1 of Mastigias papua. NCBI lineage: Eukaryota > Metazoa > Cnidaria > Scyphozoa > Rhizostomeae > Mastigiidae > Mastigias > Mastigias papua. The sequence continues at coordinate 10,062,683 of OZ025277.1, forward strand.
AGCACAAATATAACTCTCTTGATTTGGTGAGTATAGCTTAGATTTATGGAAGCAATTATATATATATTTATGCATGAAGATACATATATTTGTGTGTGTACATATATATATATATATATATATATATATATATATATATATATATATATATATATATATATATATATATATATACACTCAAATAGCTCCAATCATAAAGAAATTTTTAAAGAAATAAATAGTCCCTCAAGAAAAAATTTCAACTTTTAAAACGTTTCAGCACAAGCCTTCATCAGTTATCATTAACTGATGAAGGCTTGTGCCGAAATGTTTTAAAAGTTGAAATTGTTTCTTAAGGGTCTATGTATATATATATATATATATATATATATATATATATATATATATATATATATATATATATATATATATATATATATATATATATATATATATATATATATATATATATATATATATATATATATATATATATATATATATATATATATATATATATATATATATATATATTTAATTGTGGGAGAGAGGAAGAGAGAGAGAGAGAGAGGTGTTCAACCGCAGCTTTTATGGAAGTCATTGTGATCTATGGACGATCGGATCGATCGATAGGTCGATCTATGGACTCGTAATGGTTTCATAGCATCTTAAGACCTGTAGATATCAATCATTAATTTCCATAACCCCACAAGCAATTATTATTTTTATCAATTTGCTTCCAAAGGATTTTCAAATCAAACAGCGCTACTTGGGGACATTTCCTTTGCTAGATGCTTGGTCATAGGGGATAGCTTGTTGGGTGCAGAGCAGCAAATTCTACACACCCATCCCAACAGGTGCGGGCAACGTTGCTTGCACATGACGTAGTCATTTGAATATCATTTTTCGAAAGAGCACTTTCAATAAATATATACGCATCAAATACTAAATGATCATGAGTGCATATGTATTATAATTTGTAGGTCTGAGACCCGGAAGTGCACATTACTTGGTTTCTTGTCGATAAATTACTAGCTTTTGCTATGGTCCCTATCTGTAATCTATTGCTTTGCGCTTTATCCCAGTTGAAGAGGGTAAGTATATACGCCACTGGCTCGGTCATTTATGATAATAAGCAAGTAAGTATGTATATAAGTTTGCATGCATGTAATATATGTCAGTGTGTGTATGTATTTGTGTAACGGCAGTTTATTGTCCTTCTACACTCCACCCTAATGTTTGATTTTCCATTATCTTTTTCATTTTCAAATAAATTAAGGATGGTAAGCCTTCAGCAAATGTTGGCTTACATGGGACTTTTCATTTAATTTATAATTTAACGATTGCATACATGCTAATATACACTTATATAAAAACATAACAATTAATTTGCAATACATTAAATGATAAATTAAAATAACGATTTGTTTTAGTTTTGAGTGTTGCTATCTTCTAGGAACTGAGTGTCAACCAAAGTTAACTTATCACAAGAGTTGTTTAAAGCATTGTTCTAATTTTCCATCTGCCACCTAGGCCACAGTGGAGTCCCGAAGGGCTAATGCGTTGCTTTGAAGAGGTATCAGAGTTCGATTCCATCCCCGTACACCCTGGTTGTAAAGCATAGGTATTCACAACAACACTACCGTCAACAATTCACAGTTGCATAGTTGAAGATCTGACGGATATCTAACCCATGTTCTCCTTAGAACATTTTCCTTGGGGCTATGAATTGTCGGATATGCAGATATATTACTATGTATTCAGAATCATATGTCCAAACATGGGCAGACGTACTAATCCATTTTTCAGAATGACCTGGTAGAATGAACAACCATAGACCTGCTTTGAATCCACTCAACTGTAGCTATTGTAGTCCGTTTTTGTTCACCAGTATTAACAGGGAAGCTCCTTGTTGGTAGGGGACCATTTCCATTTTTGGAGAGGAAGTGTGCTTTGATTGGTTTTTGCACCTGAAAGCCATGCAGTCTAAGAGCTCCTAGAAATGACACTTCTTTTTGCTTACACAGTATTTCACGGATAAAATCAAACCATATTATACGCCCATTAGACATTCGCGGTGGTATAGTGATTTTAAGTATACATATATGCGTCACATACACACAGATACATACATACATGCATATATATAAAGGAATATATATAAATGGATAAATATATATATATATATATATATATATATATATATATATATATATATATATATATATATATATATATATATATATATATATATATATATATATATATATATATATATATACATGTATATACAGAAGCTAAATCGTAAGGATTATGAAACTTACTTTTTTACGTTTTCATTCTTTCGATAATATCAGATATTGCGTTTCATTTGTTCTTACGACACTTCTTCAATACAGTCTGTGAAAATGTACTATACTTGAGTTAGCTACGTTTAGACTGGTCTATTTTAACACACATATTTCCCTGTACTTTGAAATTGCAGGTACCACACGCAAGTAGTTGTAAATATACCAGTTTCATAATTCAGACCGATAAATTTTTCATGATTTTATGACACCCCTCTAATGATATGATTTAAATGTCAAATATTCTACAACATCTAGAGACATAGATGTAGTTCAGTTGTACGCGAGAATGGCAGTACAATTTACAAAAGGAATCCAGAAATATCTTTACATTCTATCAAGATCCTCGTTGGCTGTTGAGTGCTCAAACGAGTTCAGCATAAGAAATGACCTTAATAGCACATGTAGCATAACAATTAAGGCTTTTTATCATACCAGGAATAGCCTTGGGAACTATGTCCAAGCAGGATAAATCTTTTTGAGTTCTATGAGAATTGAACAGGTGGTAGTTAGTTTATTAGCAGCATTCACGCATATGAAATGGCTCAGGGATTTATATAAAGAAAATTTTGAGCTACATATTATTATCGCGGGTACTACACTGAGAACTAATCGTTGATTCTCATTAGCATAGAGAGAGTGCACCTGACACTCGGGCATGTGAGTTCTACATGTTTCGTTGCTATTCTTGAGGGCAATAAAATGTATTTATAACTCTCTATTTCAGAACGAAACTTTCTAAATAGATATGTAAGGTTATTTGAATAGATTATTCGTTAGATCCGCAAAACGTTTTACGAGCTGGACTTTTTGTGTTCAGTTGCATGTTGAGAACCTGGAATCGATGACAAGTCAATCTATATGATTGAGGCTGTGAATGAGTTGGGTCTGCTACGTGTAACCTCACAGTTAGATTATATCACGCTTTATTGAATAGTCTAGAGCTTAAGGGCCCTTAAGAGGCTAAGTTCAGATAATATCTTAAAAAGTGAAGTATAAAAACCGAGTTGGCTGAAGATTAAAGCAACTCGGTTATCTTCTAAGGATGTTAGTAAAAACTAACATTTACTGCATATTCTACGGAGTATTGTAAAAGCAATAGTACACTTTCTTGTCTAGACTTATTTTTCTAATGGAATGATACGCCCTAGAAGCCATGAGATGCTCAATTGTGTATTGTATGTAATAAAAAGTGCGTTTTTACTATCTGTTTATCGTGTACTTTCCTGATTCTAGCATTTCCGTTCTCTGGACTATATATAAATGCATTACTAGAAATCTTGCCATCAATATGACTCATGATCATATTTTTCTAAGATTATGAATGAAATAAAAACTATGTTGTTTTATGTTTTGTAAGCTCTTTTAATACAGCAATTGTTGGTGAAAGTAATAGCAAAGAGTTATTAGAATAAAATTTATATATCTGATTGTCTTTCAATGCAAATAGACATTAGCTATTTTGATCAGGGTTGGTATATTGGCAATTTTACTGCCAAATTTTAGAATTTTGGCGTTTTTCAACACCCTGCTGGCAGTGGAATCATCTTTTGGCAATATAGTATATTTTTGGCAATTTTATTGACATTATCTAAGAAATTTTAGAGGTAGAACTAAGGTTGAAAGGAAATCGATTTTTCTTGCCAGCGACATGAATTTACAGAAGAATAACTTTTGCAAAAGCGATGCCTGTATCAATAAAGCATAGAAGAATTAAAACTAAAGATTTTTGTCTAATATTGACTCAACTCCGTGAAATCATAAAAATATACATGTATCTAATCTAAATCTAAACAATTGTCATGTTTTAAAAATAACACCTGAAACAAATTTCCTTCATAAACACTAGGTCATGAAACCAAAAATACTTGGCACTTTTTTGCAAAATTTTGACATTATTTGAAAAAATTGGGCAACTTTTGGCATATTTTGTTCAGTTTTTATTGGCATTTTTTGGCTATTTCTCCCCAGACCTTTGGCAATAGGCATGCGCACTGACTTACCAACCCTGATTTTGATATTTGTGGACGGATATTTGTGGATTGAGAGCAGGGGCATAGCGAAGCAGTCCTCATTGGTGATGGGGTGGGAACTGTAGATATACCTGATGAAAGCACATTTTGCCTGAAATTCTTAACTTTAAAAGCACGCAGCAGTTGAATACAACTTTTCATACTTACCTTTTAGGACTTAATTGCTGAATTACATAGATTGAACGAATGACTTAAATCCAAAATGCTAACTTCTGTTCCCGTAAGGAGCTATTGGAGATTTTTACCCAGGTTTTCAACAAGGCAAGAAATATGCTACTAATCTATATTGCTTCAACATAAAATTCAGTAGCTGTACCAGGCCGCCATGTAGCGTAAGGTATAGAAGAGTGGGAGCTTTCAAAGAAACTAGATCAAACTTATTTCCTGATTGCTTTATGTCACTCTATCCTATTCAGAATTGCGTCAGTAGCAGTGCCATGATATTTTATTTTCCAATTATGTCATGTTTTAAAAATTTATCATCCAGCATTTCACTATGCTACCACTTGTGCTCTATGATCATACATCTGTTTTTTCCAGGCTCATGTTATTCACTCCCATTCACTGAGAGGTTCTATCAAATCTAATCCATATACCTGCACTGCAGATAGCTTCTACTAGACGTTGTTGATGATACTCATAATCCTCTTAAATTCAGCAGATCTATGCATTCAGTAATCGTACTATCTATGCACTATTCAAAGCTATTCATATGCAATACAAGGAGCAGAAGACACAGACATGAGTCTTGAGGTATGCCACATTTAGATTTTTACTTGTATATTCTACGTTGAAATAGCAGTATTGCTTTCTTTTATCAGATATGATTTGTATCGATAAAATGGAATTACTTTTAGGTAGGAAAGGGAACTTTTTATGATGTTGCACTATTCGTGCACACCTGAAATTTGGGTCTACACAAAATGAATCTTGGAAATGGTGCATTTACCAATAGCCGTGAGAATACCATTATGCCGTGAGAACATCATTATGGGGTGAAATAGTCAGTTGGAAATAAGCGGAAGAAATTTTTGTAATGGACAGTTTACGTATTACGTTCAGGAAAGAGGGAGGCGTCCTGGAAAAGGATGACATGTGCAAATAAGTATACTTTTTCAATCCATCCTTTTACACTTCTGAATCCCATTTCATTTATTCATAAATTACATTCTATTTTCTTTCGATATGTTTTGGAATCATAGATGTGCTGACTGGTGGAGGGACCCACCGAAATGATTATGAGCTTTGTTCAAAAACTTTTGTGCAGCATGGAATTAAGTGCACGTTGGGGAGTTTGACCAAACGTCAATCTGCAATTCATTTATAATGTTTACCATGGTTGGTAATTGTCAACTCTCATGTGGTGATATTGCATTAATAGGAAACATCCTCTTTGTTTTCCTGTGTTGTGGACGATAGAAAGTTGGTCAAAAAGGTACTTGGTCACTTTTTCTGAAGCTCCCTCTCCAGGTGTAAGCGCATCGCTGTTTGAGATTTTCCTTAAAGGCAGGAGGGGTGAAGCAAATGATGCATAAGTCAAGAGGAGTTCTAACTGTACCTTTTTTGGTTTGGTATTGGAAGTTTCCAATAGACACTGAGGTTTCATCAATGATTACTCTGTTTATGACATGGGGATGGAGCATCTATAATAACAAAAGAATGATGGCATAATATGTGAACAGTCCCTAACTATGCTGTAAACAAGCCCTCCTGCATTTTACCATATTCATGCGCGGAGCCAAGGGGACCTGGGAGCCATGACCCCCCAAATAATTCGTATCACGAGAATTTGTGTTCAAAGACATACCACATGAATTAGACAAGAAGCTGAATCAGAAATGAATTGAGCACTATACACAACACTAAATGTTATAGAAGGGTCTTCTTCTTCTTCTGGCTTAAATCCCAAATTAATTGGGGCCACCGGTGCGGGTCTTCCTCCTCTACTTACCTCTTTCCCATGCCTCACTTTCACTGAATCCTCTCTCTTTCAAGTCTTCCTTTACACAGTCTTCCCATTTTCTTCTAGGCTTACCTCTCTTCTTCCTTCCCACCTGCATTCCTCTTATCCGCTTTCCCCACATATTTTTCATCTCTTCCACTACATGCCCAAGCCACCGCAATCGAATTACTTGCCTCTTTTCTGTAATGTCCCTACTTTCACAATCTTTCTTATTTCTTCATTCCTAATCCTGTCCTTCCTTGTAATTCCAAGTGACCATTTTAACATTTTCATCTCTGCTACTTGCATCTTTCTCTCCTGCGCCTTTGTAACAGCTAATGTCTCTATCCCATACATCATTGCCGGTCGTACCATTGTCTTGTATAATTGCCCTTTCACAGTGCCTGAAACCTTCCTGTCACACATCACCCCTGTTATTCTCTTCATGCTCCCCAACCTGCCTGTATTCGTTTTGCAATATCTCTGTCTATTTCCCAATCTGCCTGTATCGTAGTCCCCAAGTACTTGAACGCCTCCACCTGTTTCACTACTTCATCTTGCATTGCTACCGTTCCCACATCTTGTCTATCACCTGCTCTCAATTTCATTTACTCAGTTTTCTATCCGCTAACTCTCATCCCTCTAAGTTCCATTGCCTCTCGCCACATATCCAACCTTTGTTCAACTCCTTCCTTTGTCTCCAAGCATACCACCACATCATCTGCAAACAACATATCCCACTGGGCTTCTTTCTGTACTTCTCTTGTCATGCAATCCATAATAACTGAAAAAGGAATGGGCTCAAAGCTGAGCATTGATGCAGTCCCACCGTTACCTTACACTCATCTGTATCCCCCGCTGCACATCTTACCAGTGTATTGCTGTTCTTATACATGTCCTGTATTATCCGTATGCACTTTTCCTTTACCTCCTGCAGCCTTAAACAATTCCATACCTCTTGCCGTGGGACCCTATCATAAGCCTTTTCAAGGTCAATGAAGATGCAAAGCAAGTCCTCCTGCCCTTACTGTGGATCCTCCTTTGGCCAAATCCATGGGCGTAGGGGGCTTTGAAAATTAGTGGGGCTGCAAACTGTAAGCCCGAATCATTGATATTTTGCTTGAATGAGTTGTTGTTTAGCCCTTCTAAGGAATTTGCCGATTTTGAGATATTCTGTCATCAGGACTTTTGAGTTGGTACTTTAGAAGTAATGCTTTTCTTACTTGCGTGAGAGTAAAACAATAAGTGAATAGCCTTTGTGCGTTTATGCATCGAATTGCTTCCCCTGGCCCGGGTATAAGCCACCATGCTTGTCCATACACTGAAGTTGCCCTGGAAACGAGTTTCCTGGATAACTGTTGTTCGCTGACATAGGGCAACCAGCTGAAGCTTGAAAAATGCCGGATCATGTTCGCTTTTTATGGTCGAGGGGTTGATTGGCAAGTATTTTTCACCAAATGGTTGGGTTCTTATTTTTTATATTCTACCGATACCGATAGAGCAAGCGAATATTTTAAAAAATAGTCACCATTTATCTGTAACTGGCTTATTTTACTTACCATTGCCACTCTTATCACAGCAATCAGGGTCATTAAGACCTTTACTTTGTTCAACTATGTTCCTCAAGCTTTCTCACAAGACAGAAGTAAACTTTTCTTTCAAGAAATTTACTTTGCTCTTGCTTATATAACTTGTTGGGTAGGCTATAATAGCATCTCAAGTACAATTTTCTCTTTGAGGGAGTACACTTCTTATAAAAAGCCTGCTTTTTCGCAGAGCCTTAATTGTATTCCTAAACGTTACCGATTTTGAGTCAATGACTATTCTTAAACTATCCTGAAATCTCGGCACTTTTGAGCATTAGTATTTGCATGGACTTTATTCTTATAATAAAAAGTGTATATCACTCCTAAAAAATTACTGTGGCATCAAAAGTGTTTATGCTTATGGTAGAAACTGGTTTAGTCTGTGGAGTCAAATGCTATGCATAGGTACTACATATATGCAGGTTGGAGGTAGCGCATATGGATGTGAATGTGAATCCTACGTGAAACAGGCTTTTACAGCCTGCTGAAGACAATACTCTTATCTATATTCTTTGAGTGCCGACAAGATTTGATTTGTCGTGAATTTCGCAAGTTGAGTTTGGGAAATGTCACAGGTAGCCCCATTCGATATTCCCTTCAACTGCTGTTTATATAGTATGCCATATTTCTGGAGCTGTTGACGTTAACAGGAGGGCAGTACGAGGAAGGATGCACAATATTTCAATCAACACAGCTATATTACGTGTTTTGCTTGTGATTAGCGTGAATCAGATATCATTCATTTACTACTCAGGGACACTACATCATATTTTTGAATGGGGGGGGGGTGGGGCGAGTTGCAAGTCCGTATGGGAGTATGCAACAACATCGGTAGGGGGAGTGAGCAGGGGGTCAGGGGCGAAGCGCCTGAAAAAGTTTGGAGCTATGCCCTATAATTTAGTAGGAAACACCCTGTTTGAATATAGAGACACCCTGTTTAGGTAGAGAACGGTAGATGAAGTCATTAAAATGTTTGTGAGAAAATGGAATAGACTCTTGGCTACTCTATAAAGTCTAAGACTTAGCTACTGTATACACCCTCTTAGCTACTGTATACACCCTTTTTCATCCCCATGTCTCTTAACCGAGGATGACTCAAGTCTGAGTCGAAACGTCTTAAGATTGTGTCAAAAATGTAACTGGACTTGTCAAAGTATTTCTTATTGGATGGTCAAATAATCATGAATTAATCAACTACAACTGAAATTGTTATCCTTCTATGTCGTCGTTCTTATCTTGAAATTTGCTCTATAAAGATTGGTGTCCGATCAGGCAAAATGATAAACATGTTTTTCAGAGCAATGAGATCATGTTAAGCGCTAGGTGACGAAGAACACAGACCCTCCCCTGACTTTACTTGTTCATGAGACTTTTGAACCAGTCTATAGCACCACGTTTTGAAAAAAAACTTGGTGTATTTACCTCCAATAGGCCCTGATGACTCCGCCACTGGTACTTCTTGGAGGTGAGTGAACTTTCAGCACGGAAAAAGGAGATCTACTTTCTATTTGAATCGAATGCCTCAATTTGACATCATGCATTGGCAGAGCTGCAGCTCCCCCAGCCCCCCGGTTCCGGCGTGCCTCCTACAAACGTATCAGTATCTAGTAACTGTATAAAAGTCTGCTAGCTACTGTTTTTGTTTGGAATGTTTTAGTTGAGAATAAGGTAGAGCTCAGAAGTATACAGTTTTACGCAGTAAATAGTTTTCACAGCAGTTTTTTATCGTCACTTCCATCCTACCAGTCACAATAATATTGTTTAAACTTCTTTTTCTAGGTTCATGGGCAGCATGAACACGTCGTGACTCAATAGTACATGAACCATTGTTTCTTCTACTGGCAATGACGTCATACTTGAGAGCAATCACCTCGAGTAATATGGCACGTATCTACTTCTTCCTGCAGTTTTTTTTTGCCTTGGGACAAGAGCGACTGCTTCACCGCAAAGCAACAATTTTATTGCATAAGTGTAGACCCATTACTCACTTTTTGCAATGTTAGTTCGAGGACGCATGCAATTTGGTAAGTGGTGATTATTGTGACATTGATATTTCGTTTGAAGCTGTTGTATCACTTTGGCCTTTGACAGCCCTCTTGCTGTTGCTTGAACAGTTTTGATGGGGATATCATAAAATTTTGTCTAGGCCCAACGGCTGTACCCACTACTTACCTAACTAGGGTGGACATATATTTCAGTTTGTCAAGAGCTTGTTAACAGGATATTTACATTTCTCTGGGATTCTCTGACCTAACTGCAATTTTTTGCAATTCGTAGTGTTGGTTCTGATTTTCATATAGGTAACTGCTTCGGGGCTTAGCTCTGGTAAAAGCTTCTTTTCGCACTCTTGCCTTCTAGTTCCATAACTAATGCTCCGATTTTGTAGCAATATCTCTATATATCTTAACCTAAGTCACGATTCAGTTTTTGATCTTTTTCATTTTTCAGATGATTTCTTTAACACAGCGAATGGGTGCATTTCAGCAGAGCACACTATCACTACACCTGACGATTTTATTGCACAGGTTTGCAATATTTTTCTCAAAATTTTCTGTCTATATCAAAAATAAATATTATTGTTTAGAATCTTCTATTGCTAGCAGGAGGGTAGTATTGTGCAGAGACGGAATAATTAAGGTCAGGGTTATAAACATTTTGTTGCAGCAGATTCATTCATTTGGAAGTAGTTGTGTTGGCTGGGTATACAAAATGTGCTGTAACATACGTTCATCAACAAAATGAATTACTATATAACCAAAAGCCGAAAACCCGAGGATAGTTGCTGGGTTTTATCACTACATTTACTTTGAGTGTACCAGACAGTACTACATTGTCGGGATTTGTGTTATATGTAAGTTGGTATGAGAATGATTGCAGCTACTTAACTTATGAGGTTACCTAACAAGGCAGCGGTCTCTTATCAGTAGAAGCTATCTGTGTTAGAAAATTTGTTATTGCACGTAGGCCAAGCATTTTTGACGTCATTTGAATATAAAGTCATAGAATTCTTTCATGTTTTTCTTAAACAACTCATGGGCACATGTGTACTCCAGAAAGATGCGATTATTGTTCCTCAGTGTTATTTTAAATAGCTTTAGTTTTATTATCAGTATTGCATACATGAACTTTTAGGTCTATTATAGCACTATATCATGAGAGGCAATAGTGCTTCATAACAGGCTGTTCTCTCAAACAAGCCTAGACAGATTTTTTATTTTGTTGAAATAGGACACACATCCACACACTCACACACACTCACACACACTCACACACACTCACTCACACATTCACACACACACACACACACACACACACACACACACACACACACACACACACACACACACACACACACACACACACACACACACACACACACACACACACACACACACACACACACACACACACACACACACAGTATTCACTATCATATAGTATGATTTTCTTGTATCATTTATGACTTGTTTGTTTTTTGCTTCATGGCACTTTGCTTGTTTCCAGATACAGCAAATAAGGGAAACTTTTCCTAGCATGTCTAAAGAGAGTGCTGCTCTTGTTTTGCAAACTTGTGATTGCAACTTGGAAAAGGCAGTAACAATGATCAGTCAAGGTGAGCTGTCTACTTTTTCTTATGATTTAGCTTAGTTGTTATGAAAAAGCATGCACACCAAGGCTGAAGATCAGTAATACATTCCAAAATAATGCTATTTCATATTTACTCTTGCCACTTGTTAACATTTATAAAATAAACAAGTGCCACATGGTTGCCAGCCCTGATCTATTGTGCTTGAAACTCAGGCATTTTTTTAACTATCTTATACTTGCCTCACATCTTGCACAGTTTATGTGTAACTTTTCATAAGTGAGGAAAATGAGATACACCTTATTTTTAAACCAAATGTAGGTTGTTGGCACAAGGTCTCCTGCAAATTCTAAGAGCAAAAATTTAATTTGAATGATGGTGTTTGGCCACAAGAGGTCAATTTTAGCTTCATTTTTCTTGGTCAGTGGTGTCAAGAACAACACCAAGTTTCCAGGCATTTGGGAGCCATTGTCTCATCAGTTTACCCAGGGCCCAAGTAGTGAGCCATTTAGGAGAATGAACTTTCAATAAGTTTGGAACTATTAGTACTTAGATAAACTACAAAAATTTGAGAGTTGAGTTTACTAGTGCAAATATTTCTGGTGTGAAAAATATTGTGTAGTATGACATTGTTACTGGATAAATATTGCATAACACTATCTAGTGGTGGAAAATTGTGTAGGCCATGCTAGGGGTAGTGGAACTCTAGCGTAAATGAGTGCCCTCAACTCAGGTAGATTTTAGGTTTAGTTTTAGTTTAAATTAGGAACCAAAGAGTAACTCTGCTGAGATGAGTAACAATTGCATTGGACTTTATTGCTAGTGTTTGCTTTTATGGTGAACAGCATTATTTTTGTATGCAAAGAGTTGACAGGCAACTATGGCTGAAGTTATGTATTAGGAGTGTGCAATGAAGAAGCTTATGCCTACCGCAAAGTGAACTGTTATGGTGCTTCTGTTACACTCCAAGCCTATTTGTGGTATAATCTGTTTGTCTTTATGACAGTATTCATTAAAGGTATCATCAATTTCTAATGATGATTAACTGCACATTGACATAATTGTATCTAATATAGTGTTGGTAATGGCACATTGGATTTTCCAAAGACAGGATTTTGTGTGTAGATGACTTAAATTTCTAATTCTGTTTGCATCCAGGTGAATGACCTATATAAGTAGCTGCTACGGCTTTTATCCCAGACATTTTAGTACCATTATGTACTCAGCTATGGGTCAAACTGCTTATTGAAAGAAGAATGATGTCCTAGTCCATACTTCATAAAAATTTGTCATTTTAATTCAAATTTGTCATTATTTTCATATTTGTTTCACTATTGTTTGATTGATTCCAATTAGTAATACAGCAGTTATGTCAATTTAGTGCTGACAATGTCTGTGTTCCTAAATTTGTGCTTTTAGCTTTGCTTCAAGGACATTCATCTAGTGAATCAACTTACATATCCTCAACTTTTCCACACCTATATGTGAATTTTTGGGTCCTCTTAGGTTCCTAATAAATGGGGAGGCTTAGTAATGTTCAGCATTTTGCTGCCCCATTGGAGTTATGCATTTTAAGTAAAGAAAGCTGGTTTAGAAGTTTTTTCCTTGAAAAAAGATTTTTTGTCATGTTTCTTTCACCATATGAATACCTTTTGATGTTTCTCAGAAATGCAATAGAAAGTTAAATTGTCACTAGATTTTAGAAATCTTTCTCCCCCTCCTGTTTTTTAAGACCCCATTTATTATTAACCTAAGAGTAGGTCCAGAACACTAGACCTCTACCCGCTGGTAGTACTACATTGTGCCTTTGTAGCTGAATGAAATATAACACTTATAGTTAATTTCTGAACCAAGTCTTCAGAGGGGTAAGAGGCAGGGGAGTTGGTGGCTGTAGCTCCTAGTTGAGCAGAGGTCCATATTACCTGGGCAATTTCTTTAGAAAAACAATATAGAATGCAAAGAAAATAGCTTACTGTTATCCGTCATGACTGCTCTTCCCGTTTATTCAAGCAGACAGGTTGTAGCCCCCTCCCTAAACTCCGAATCATCTTTGTGTATGCTAGTAGTACATATGTTGCTAGAAAGGAAGTCAGGTGAAGGTAAGTTTAAGGAGAACTCAGACAAGAACACTCTTGAGTAGTTGGGAAAATTTTGATTGGATTGAGTCAGAACATAGGGTCTATCTTTTTATTGAAATTAGATCATCAAAACTAACACGATTTAATATGTGTGCTAATGATATATACGAAGGTTTATTACTTTTTAAGTGACATACTAGTTTTAAGTGCCTGCCTTCCTATTTGCGTAATTCCAACGGATCCCCCACATAGTCATTATAAAATTTCGTTGGAATGTATGTACCTTACCCAACTCATAATATGATGGAGAAACATCTATCCAACAATTGTCCTGTTGAGAAAAGTTACCCATCCCCTCCCGTAGAAATGACTAAACATGTCAAATAATAGACCGTTGTCTATTTGGTCCCTGATAAGCCAATCCAATAAGTGATTATTATATCATGCTTATTTTGTTATCGTTAATGAGATTGAATTATAATAACCAGGGGTGTCGCTATGGGAGATACAGGGATGTAAGTGCTCAGCAAATGACCAACGCCTTTTGTCATCAAAATTTTGCTTTGCACCCCCGTGGTTGAGTTCGCTGGCGATGCCCCTGCTAGATAATGGTGAGCCATTCTATAGTGTATGCACCAACTTCTTCGTTTCCCAGAACCACTTAGTAGTTGAGGTGTACTCTTTCACATCTAGCCTTCCTACACTAGGAACACTATCATCACTCTTAAAACCGGTTTCCTTGATATTTTCTATTCTCGTCATAGATGGAGGTGCAGACATTCTTGCATCCTGGACTCGCCAAGGAAAGAAAGGAAAAGTAAGTTGGGTATATATTTTGAATAACAAATTACCGTAAAAGCCCGCGTATAAGCCGCACCCCTACTTTGTGGTACCCAAAATCGGAAAACCACTTTTGAAGTTTTCCATACTAATCATGTTCTGCAAGATGTGTACTGGCTTTATGAAACTGCTGAATGGAAAGAAAAACCAGGTTACTAACAAAATGTGTACCGAAGTTCTTCATTGTCTAACCTGTCCACAAGCGTAGAGAACGGATATTTTGGAAAACACTGTCTAGAATGTACAGTATTTTGTTGAAAACCGCTGCAACTGCACTGGCATAATTTTTCTCAGTTTCAATGAAAAATTAGCCAGCTTCATTTTGAATTCGTTTCAGTGGATACAAGCGAAAACAGATACAAAGATTTTGTCAAGCATTTTGCAGTAATCTACTACTAAAAATTGTCATTGCTTGTTACAAAATGATGTCAAATACTGATATATAAAGAAGGAATATGTGATAATAATCGTTTGTCTTTCAATTGTTGATGACAATAAGAAGCCTCTTCTTATGAACGAGGATTTAGATTTTCTCCGAGGAGTAATGCACTCTGCACTTATGCTGCAACCCCAGTTTTCAAAGCCAAAACAAGTACTGAAGAATAGTAATTTTGGTAAAAGCTATGCAATCTGTATCAAAATTATAGCAGAAAGTGAAGGGATAGAAACTGGAAGGGATAGAGGAAGGAAACATAGGTGGGAGAAGAAACGAAATTCAAATTAGTGGAATCTGGCAACGAATGCAAAGTTGATTTTAGAGATTAAAGGTTCAGTACTGAAATCATGAACAAGCGAAATTTCAGTAATGGGCGAGAAGAAAGTGTCTTGTAAAATAAGAAACATGTAATTACTCAAGTTCAAAGATAATCACTTTGAAGTCTTGTGTTTTTGAAAGCTAACTTTAATATTCTTGATAGCTAAAAAGCAAACAAAAATGCCAGCAAGTCTTTAACCAGAAAGTGCTAGTTTAGCCAAGAAATACTGATAAATGTGCTAGCACAATCATGAAGGGCCTAACCTCCACCTCCATCAAGCACAGTGGCCATCATGGTGGCCAACATGGTGGCCATGCACCATCCACCATTATAACTGGCTGGGACACAACCGACACAACGAATCAGATCTGAGATTGCACAATGATCATGTGACCAATGAATGTTTGCCGATTTCCTGTGGCATTTGAGGAGTTACGGATAATAGGGGGAATCCTCACTTATCGACTTCTAAGAAATTTTCTCGTATCTTTCCAACTTCGAACTTAACGCAGTTAACATATCATTTGGAGTTTTTGTACGTTGGCAAGGTTTTCTAGAATGGTAAGAGATTTTTAAGCGTACAAGTATTAGTTCACGTATGACTCTAGTGCTTCCAAATATAGGTACAAATTAAATTGTTACTGTTTGCCGCTGCTTCTGGACTTGTTGTTCTGTGTGATTTACTGATTGCTTAGGCCATCGCCCACGGGGCCTATAATCAAAACACTGCTCTACTGCTGATCCAAGCATTTGCGTACTGTCATCACGTATGTTTGCACGTCCCAATACTTAATCACAAGGTAAATAATTAATCTCGATTATCTACGACTTATCAGCAATCTCGATGTATCTGGTCCTAAAATTTTTCGGATATGGTAACTGTCGTGTAGCCTTAGCTTGGGGCGTGTTGTACTATGTTCAGGGACGGATTTACAGGGGGGCCCGTGCGACACATCAAGGTTACCTTTTCTTATTAAATCACTGTTCCATTCGGTAAACGCTATGCAGTGACGGACATTTCGGCAATTTTTGGGGACCCAAAGTATAATGGGATGTTTGAAATTATTGGGGGCGCCCCCTTCGCCCCCCGCATGTTTGCCACTGACGCTATGTTAGTTCGGTAGTACGGCTTCAGGAACTAACCAGGACTGAAAGTTCCCAATATTTTTATCCTGGACTTATCAAAATGCATAGAGAAAGCTTTTAGCAGAAGAACGGGGTGCGTGGGAAGGATAAATACCGTTCCCACCACTTTTTGAAACTGAGATACGCTAGATTAGTTAAACAATAGTATAACAACTAATAAAGTTCTCGCACGAATACCAATGATTTCATCCGTAGCTTATCTGGCGTTTTCTTTCCAGAACGGGCATTTTTCTATATTCAGAAAGGCCGCTGTCCTAACTTCTAAAGATTGTTACCCTTGAAGTTTTTCGGTAGGCTTTACCCCCGGACCCCATTCTTCTTTTCCCTTCGTTTCATAATTGCCTGTGTTGCCACTGGATGAGACACGTGCTGTATTCATTAATATTTACAAGCTTTAAAATGGTAAATGGTTCTTAACTGTGGAAAGAGATCTCCATGTTTATAGGGTATTGTCTAGGCACTAGAACAGGATTAGTCACAGCAAATTTCCTTGTGCATCCCTTCCCAAACAAACCATGCTAGATCCACCCGTGACCAGGTTAAAATAGGGGCATTCAGGGTACCTGAAGAAATTGCAAATGGAAGTTGATGCCTATAAGCAGCTCTTCCCTGGCAGAATTTACTTCGGGCATGTTATGCGTTGACTTAAGCACCCTTCCCGGGTCATATAGCTAGATCATACATAATTTCTTGCAAGTAAAATTTTCATGTTTCAAGTTATTTTGTGTCATGAGAAAAAGATTACGTCAACAGTGCATTATCAGTTAGAAAGAATTTTGAATGCCTCCTCAAAAATCTTTTACGAATGCTCAGAAATTATCTTTTCCATTACTACTGAGTAGTTGAGTAGTGCTTGCTTAACAGTCATTTGACTTTCATTTCTCTTTCACTCGTTTACAAGTCATTCATTGTCCTATGTATTTTTATGAATTCAAAAAAAATAAATTTAAGCGATAGATAGTTATAAACATGTATATATATATATATATATATATATATATATATATATATATATATATATATATATATATATATATATGTATAATGTAGCATTAATTTTAGAAAATCATGAAGACAACTGGATCCTACCCCTCAAATCTTTACTGCCTACCGATCTAAATAGCAAGTTAAACCACCTAAGAAACAATTAGCCACCGTTCTATGAAGACAAAGGGATACACAATACTACTCTAGTCCAAGTGCTGTTGTTACATCGTCTCCCTGTCGTCTATCAGCATATCAAACATTGTACCTATCTTACGTTAGATATAAAAACCGTCTGTATATAAAGTACCAATGGAGCAACTTTTTCATTCTCCTGATGATGACACAACTGTTGAAACTATTCGAAAATTGAGATAAAAAGCTATAGAGAATTGATTCCTGATCGTCTGTTTTGTCTTTTCTTCTGTTTATCTTTAAATATACATATATATATATATATATATATATATATATATATATATATATATATATATATATATATATATATATATATATATATATATATATATATATATATATATATATATATATATATATATATATATATATATATATATATATATATATATATATATATATATATATATACAAACTAAACCTAAGCCGCATCCACAACGTATATAAAGTTACTATCTAATACTAATTTTCCTAAACTAACTAATGACTTTGTAGAAATTGACGGATTCTGCCTTGTGTCCAGGGCTTTACGCATCGCCTCCAAACCTTCACCATGTGGAATATTAGGGTAGAGGCCCACAACATCCGCTGTACATAATAAGGCATTGTCCGGAATTTCACCTAACTTAGCTAGCAACGACAGAAAATGATTAGTGTCCTTAACAAATGATTTACTCTTACTAACTAGAGGATTAAGGTAGGGTATGTTATGTTTCAGGTAGGGAGTATGATATAAATAGTGATTTTAATTGCGATTCTTCAGGGGTAGTGTATTTATTAGGCTGTAAAGTATGTGGCAAGCAGTATGTAGGTAGCACCTTTACATCATTTAGAGCCAGGTTTAACAATTATAAGTCATCTAGTAGGAAGTTTTCTAGTGGAGTAGCAGTAACGCAGGCAGAGTTGTTTAGACATTTTACAGAAGCCAACCATCATGGATTTTTAGAGGATGTTAGTTTTCAAATTATAGATAGGGTATTTGGAGATTCTAGACATAAGGAGGGATTCTGGCAGTTTAGACTACAGAGCTTTATACCTGAGGGACTTAACGTCAGATATGCAGATCATTAGCAATCCCCTATGCACTTTCCTAGCGTTAATTGCTTCTTTTGTCCATTTTGCGTCTATCCAGCATCTATTCGTCTTTTCTTCACACTTCTCGCACTCTTTGCATCACCTTATATGCTCTATATTATCCTCCTTTGTTTCTTACTTCACAGCTTCGGCCCTCCCCATATAATGTATTCTTAATTTATCATGAGGTGTTAATAGGTAGGTCCCCCTTAGGTAATATCAATTGTGACCCCATTGTTATGTAGGTAATTTAAGCAGGCCCAATGTCATTGTAAGTTTAGTACTGATGAAGATTCTGATCGAAACGTTTACTTAAAGGATAGTATATTTGTGGTTTATTCTACATTAATCACGAAAACTTTCGGCGTGACAAATTTTCGGTCGAAAATTTGACCGAAAGTTTGTAGCGCCGAAAATTATTCTTTTCCAACTGTGACCGAAAATTTGTCACGCCGAAAATTTAAGAACATTGAGTTTTTCAAAAATTCCGCTTTTCGGGCTTTCTTCAGAACAGTAAACACTTTTTAGGACACCTAGTGGAAAAATGAAATATTTGAGCTCTTTAAAGGCATCAGGTTATGACCTTTTTTTCATCATTTGATGAGATTCCAAATGTGTTCTCCCAAACAATTTCAAAATGCACAGAGTTTTCGTCTACTCGAAGGTGGTCAAAAAAATTGAAAAAACCGATTTTGTTTTTGTTTTTTAATGTAATATTTTTCATTTTTTCTAATCTATACAAATAAGTTCATCATTCTCGACATCGATTAGATGGTCTTCGTTTTCACCCTCTACACATTCTGGAGTCGCTCCAAAGATGTCCCGGTGCATATTTATAACTGTCTTATCATATATTAGCTATTCACCAGCATTATCAGTAATTTCATAATTTTTTCCAATAATGTTCTGGAACCTTTCAAGAATAGTTCTTCCGCTACCTCCAATCTTCAGTTCAACCTCTAGCATAATTTCTAGTCCTCCTTTCGGTAATCGGTGAAGGCCGATATTTCTATTCAAAAACAACCCCAGAGATCAACATTATCAAACCGATACATGCAGCATGGTTCCTAGGCCCGTACGATCATTTGAGAAACAGCTCTAGCGCCATTATAAAGGGATTCGAAATGGCTGGAATCAAGGATGCGTTGGTGATGGAACTACGACCAGAAGATCGCTTTGCTGATCATGATTCTTAAGCAGTTCTGAACTACTGATTTATAGAACTAGAGACTATAAATGATATTTTGCGTTTAACTGATTTCCAATATCTTCCATATTACATTTTGACGTCTAGAGTATTTGTTTCGAGTATAACATAAGCAAACTTGTAATGTGCTAAATTCAAGAAATTTAAGTCAGTTGTTTACTTTCTCGTTCCGGCCACTGATTTCGTATTTAAAGGTATCTAAATCCCCGTTTATTTTGTGAAACCTAAAGAATGATTTGTAGACTTGACAATTTGACCGAAATATTTGACCGAAATATCGAAAAATCTGACCGAAAATTTTTTCGCCGAAGTTGTTTCGCCGAATTTTTTTCCGCCGAAAATTTTCGTGATTAATGTATATATATATATATATATATATATATATATATATATATATATATATATATATATATATATATATATATATATATATATATATATATATATATATATATATATATATATATATATATATATATATATATATATATATATATATATATATATATGTATATCTCCAATGCACATTGCGATGGAGCTGCGATGGCTCCCCTGTGCAAATTGGTTAAGAGAGGGGCGGTGCGAGTAAATGACCTACCCTTGAGCAACGAGTTGGAAGCGTGGCCCGATAGCTCAGTTGGTAGAGCACCGACGTACAATGTCGCGAGTTCGAATCCCGCTCGGGTCGGTTATTTTCTCGCACTTATATATATATATATATATATATATATATATATATATATATATATATATATATATATATATATATATATATATATATATATATATATATATATATATATATATATATATATATATATATATTTCTATATATTTCTACGTATTCGAAGTATGTTTTATTTCTCGAGTTTAGACCTGCAATTATTCGAAATTTTATTTATTCTGAGTAATTTGTAGCTCAATTCAACGTAAAACCCCTTAGTTATTCGAATTTGTCGAAAAAATCCTGATTGCCATAGTGGGAAAAATCAGGTAGTTGAAAACATGAACATTATATTTTCTCAGTAAAAATCAATATTTACAAGTGATCGGTTATAAAAGCTTTATCATTTCATAGTTCCTCGGAAATTTGGTTTGCAGGAGATCGTCATTTCCCCTTTTTTATCACCTCAGTTTATAGCTTTTTCTGTAACTTTAACGGCGCAAGTGTTCAAAAGGCTATGTAATGTATTGGAGGTATTGGACTACCAAGAAAAAGCAGCATGTTCGTTTTAATGTCTAGCCAGAACGTCATAAGATAGTATTGCAAAGGATGGCGGTCATGTTGACTCGTAGGTTCTAGTGAAAATGTCAAACCCCTGCATTCTGTATTCTATGTTTTATAATATACAGTCAAGTGGGAGATGGGGATGAAAGATGTCCTACTGTCTATCGTGTATATACTAATCTAAGGCTCCTCCTTGTTTTAGAATGGTTATGCAAAAAATACTAAGAGGAGAAACAGGAAACAGAAGAACCTCAATCGGCACCAAAGCACGGCAGAAACTGCAAATAATGGTGTATGTGAGTCAAGTGGTGTACACGGTGAGGAGACTGGAAGCAATCATATCCAGAATGTTTTGCTTTCTTATTTTTGCAATTTTGCTTGTGTAAAATGTTCCAGTGATGATGTGCTTAAGGATGGCTTTTCGATTGAAATGGTTTGTTTGTGAAAGAACGATATGAATGCGGCATATGGTGTTTGGTTAGTGGGTGCATTGGCGGTACTGATCGGTAGAATGGGAAAAATGACTAACTTTTGATGAAATAGGCTAAATGAAGTCATAAAATTACTGCACTAATTTTGCTGGCTTAAATAACATTGTCTGTAAAGCTTTTGAAATGGAATAAATGATAATGGTGGGTGCGATTTGGAGAGGACAATTTAGAATAACAATTGTCATCTTGATACTAACGTCAACATCAATTTGCTATTCCATTATAATATACTTCATTATTGTCTTAAATAACGAATAGATACGAAATTACGGGGAACCTGAGGCATTACCTGCCCTACTAAGCGGGGTTGCTGCGCTGTGCCTGTCGAGCAATTTTAAGACTAAATCATGCTTTTACTTAGAAACTTAGAACTAGGAAGTTTGACACAAAAAAACATCTAGTAGTAGCAAATGTGTTGGTGGTTATCTTTTCATAAGTTTCTACTCTTTGTTGCTTGATATAAGGGAAAATGAAACAATTTTGAGACTGAGGAAGTTTTCTTGGCTTTGCCCTATTACGAGTTTGTGCCTTATAACTGTCATAACGTGGCTTTTTCTCCGGTTACTCACGTAACTCAATCTTTGGATTCACTGCTAAGTCATGCATGAGCGGCACAGAATACACAAAACTTTAGTTGTAGGATTATATCTGAACAACATAAACTATTTACAAGATAACGAATCTCCTGTGAGACCTAGAATTATCGCGTAGCTGATCGCGTGGCAATAACCGAAGATTAAATGAAAAGTTAGAGAATATATTAGAAACTACACGGAAATACGAATTAAATCTAGCCAATCAAATGTCTAAGAATCTGAATCTACGTAAACACTATGTGATAAACAGGAAAGGTGTGTGTGAGAAAATATACAGAAGATCATTAGTCAGAATATAGTCAAAGCCTAAAAGTAGATGTAAAATGAGTGAAAGAGAGGTAGCTACGTAAATGAACTTGAAAGAGAGACTATACTCAATCTACGAGGAAATATGATTCAGCAGTGAACAGTGTGAACGTGTTATGACGTATTAAAAATGAAAGACGAATTAGCAGAAAAAAAGTGGTATCGTGACATAAAGCGCTATACCCTATTCTCATTATTATCTGTTGCTTTATTCCATTTTCATAGCTTTTCGATCATTTTGGCTTTCTTCAAACACAAATGCCAAGCTACATTGTTGATAGAATTTTTCATTTGTTCCTATTTTTAGAAACTGATTTATATTACGATTTTTCATTTTTAATGCACCTATGTTTTTAATCACGAGATAATACTCTATCTTCATTACTTTCAATATAGCATGTATAACGTATCTGATAGTAATTCTGTCGCATGTAATTGATGCACATTCTTTCAAGGAACCTACCTCAAGGTCTAGTTCTTAAATGGTCTTACTTTTGGACCTCTTTTAGCCACATTGTAGCACCACTAATCTTCGCTAAATCTTCGTTTAGTTATTTGGACATTTGATAAGATATGTCCTTTTCCAACGGAACACAACTTAACTCTAAAACATATCTACACAGTATCAACTACTACAACAGCAACAGTAATAATCGGATTATTAAATTATATCACTATTTACAATATTACAAATAGTTCCATAATTTTAGCTGCACATTTGTTTCTATATAGACATTATAAGCGTTAATTGTTAAGATAGGATACAATAGATATTATAAGTTTCAATACAAACTCATATATGAAGCGCTGCTTCATCTGATACACTCAATTCTTGCGAATTTTCCTCGAATGAATAGCACTGGTCTACTAATTCTCGATTGTTTGCAGCGATAATAATAGTAGAAATTGAAAAGTTCCTTTGATATTTTGTCTTTTGTGGTACAATTCCCTCAATTTGTTGGTCTTCTGCATGTAGGCTTCTTAAAAAACGGTGTCTTATAGCCACCTGTAATTCATTATTTGCTGTTTTGTAACCTTTTGCAACTGCGTTCTCTTTGCTTTTAGAGACCGGAAAGGTTAGCGCAAAATCCAATGGGGACACCATTCCCGATAAAGCACCTGCTTCTGTGGAATCCCCACCTGTGTCTCGTAAATCTTCAATTTCTGTTCAATCAGAAAGCCCTTCTCTCCCCACCACATCATTGTCGCAGCCACAACCTGTGCAGAATGCGAGACCAGTTGTTGCAAAGGCTACTGCTATTACAAGCAAAAGCAAGGAAGTATCAAACAAGGAAGTAAATGTAATGGAATCGATGACAAGATCGAAAAAAGATTTGCATAGATCAGCTGTTGCTCTTTCACGATTTCATACAGTGCATGAAGAGGTATGGCATTTGTCACGCGTATGGCATAATTCATATATTTGTAGAAAGGGGCACCTCCGAGTGATCAAATTTGCAAATATTGCATTTGTAAATATACCTATGCTTCAACATTCTAGTAGCAAGGGCAGATCCGATTTACAGAAAATAGCAGACTTGATCTCATGTCTCCACGGGGGTGTTGAGTAATAGGGCGCTTCCCTTTTTGCAGAATTCATGTTGCGTCTGAATCAATGAAGTCGAATTTTGTTACTATGAATCCTCTTAAGTTGGCTTCCTCGTAGTATGATTGTTTGGTCTAGGCTTTTTTGTATTGAAACTAACTTTTTCACAATACCTAACTATAAATATTAATGAATGTTTACTCCATATGGTGAAATACTGAATAGAAGCTGTGATTTTTGTATCAATCGGGACGGAATGCATTAATACCTGGTAATGGATATATTGTTTCGTATTCGTCGCTTCAAGGCTCTTTGCGGAAGTAGCATAGGTTAGGATCTAGAACACCTGCTCAAACAGTTTCCATCTGTTCATTACTGCAACATCAAATCTTCTACTTTTTTATTCTAAGAGATGCATTGAAGCTGAAAAGAGAATTAAAGATCAGTTTAGTAAACTGCGTGAAAGGTAAGATGTTTTCATGGTTTTTTGGTAAAAATGGATTTTTCTGACAGCCATTGGGTACCTATCTTAAAAGTTGGTTTGGTTGTTTGCCAATATTTTATATTTGGAAGTGTGTCAACCTAAGCGACTTATGGGTATTTTGGCGTTGCTGCCTTTTGCTGGAAGTATTTTTACTTTATATCTTTAAAAGTTATTCAGAAATTAGAGTTGCACTGAGGTCAAATAAAAGAGAATTTTCTGACTGAGTGTCTTCCTATTGTTTGCATAAAGTTATACTTTTGATGAATATGCATCTTTTCTGCTCTACTGCACTGTTCATTGCTCAATCTGCATCATTGCAAACTGTTCATTAACCCATCTGTTCACCTTCTTTTACTTTCTCTGCTTTTTTGCAGTCTCATACTCTTCTTACCATATGGCTAGAACTTCCACCAAATGGAACGCTACCCACCTTGGCTTTACTTTATACTTTTACATCTTTGGACGGTTTTCTTCCATGCGATGATTTAGTGTTCACATTCGCGTTCTATTTTAGTCTTATGGAGCGTGAAAAGTTCCTTCTAGAAGAGTTGGAGAAAGTTAAAGTTGAAGCAGGTATTTGAAAATTTGTATAACATATTTGAAGACGTTTTCAGATTCATAAATGTATTATTTATTATTGTAATTAAGTCAAGCTTCATGACTTTATCATTAAATGCAAGAAATACTTTTCTTGGTGACAGGTAATTTCTGCTGTTCTAAGTTGCTATCTATGACTAGAAACAGTTATGTACCAAATATGATTGATATTTGAGGAACTCTTCTCGTTGCATCTTGATTTGTTTGTTTCTGTTCCATCTTTGTGCTCGCTTACTTTCTCTCATTTAATCGTACATAGTTAAGCTACGACTTCAAGAACTCAATAGCTTGAAAACTAACACACTGAGTTATTAGTCCTTTCTTTTCTTTTTGGAAGCATTCCTAGTTTGAGGATATCTTCAATGCTCTTTGCTTGTTACTCATTGTGAAATATACTCTTCTGATACACTTCTGAAAGGTTCAGTTTTGCTTTTGTTTTCTTCCTGATTATGAGTATACATCTGATATGCATCATTTTTCCTTGAAGTAGGAGATATTTTTTGCCAATATTTTTTCCAAGACGTCCCTTCATAACTGAAGACTCTTTCTTGTACTATCAGAAATAACTCTTGGAGAATTCCATCATTTGACGTTCATAAAGCTGCCTCTTGAGTTGCATTGTCAGAGAAGGGTTTGCCAGTTTATCTGGCGTAGGATACATTAGGTTTCTAATTCTCTCTTATTTCCATAGCTAAATTACTTGATGAAAGACAAGAGCAGGCTGCCAACCTGCAGGTACAATGTAATCAAATGGGTAAGCTCCCCTACCAGGAAATTCAAGAGTTGAGAGCCGAAATAAAAGTAAGATTGATTCCTATACATGAAAGAATTGTCCTTTTTATTTGCCATTTTAGGAAGTACTTCAGATCATAAACTGTCGATGAATACAAACGAATTTTTAGAAGTTTGTTTACTGCGAGCACACTTCTGTCTCTCACATTTAATGGTGACCAAAAGCCTTTACCCAAAAATTCCAAACCCCTTTTCTTACAAGCCATCACTTGACAACATTTCCAAGACTGGGGTCTAAAGTATAGATGAATTGACCTTGGCGAACTTTGTCTTTTTAATACATACTCTTTTCTGAAAACACCATGAACTTTTGTTGCGTTAATTTGCGCTGTAATAGTTCAGATTTATGGCCTTTATATATACTTGAGTTTAGTTTACATACTTTATCATTGGCGAGCAAATATTCCGTAAGCTAGAATTGCGTAGCTATCTGAATTTTCACGTTACTCTTTGTTGCAGTGTTTTACATCCCATGTATACTACAGTTTCCTCTGCATTTCAGTGTTTTGTTGGTGATAGGAAAATCGATGAAGAACTTGCTACATCTGATAGATTCATTGGAGACTGTCAAAATATCATCGAGGTAGGCGATAGTTTATCTGTTACCTCACTATTCAGTATGATTATTATCATAATAGTAGTCGTTGTCATATTTATCATGTATGGTGATTATTATTTTTAATTTTAATTATTACTTATAAAATTGTTAAATTGCCAGTAATAATTGCTTCGAGTGTCGTTGATCCTTTTGCGATACCTTTTGCGATACCTCTTGCGATACCTCTTACGATACCTCTTGCGATATCTCTTGCGATGTCTCTTGGGATACCTCGTGCGATAACTCTCGTGATACTTCTTGCGATACCTCTTGCAAGCATGCTAAAAATCAGCAAGATTACGCCGGATTTCGAAGATTATGGAGATTGCTTTTCGCTTAACGTATTATATTATATATTTTGTCCTCGAAAGAATGACTGGAGTGATCTAGATTTAAAGGGCTTCTAAACATATCCTTTTTCTTTTCTTTCTATTGTTTTTCAGTTTTTTGGTTGTTTATACATTACCTACCAATGCTGAAACGGTCAATTTTACGCTGCTTGTTATTGGAGGGGTTTATAATCGTAATTTAATGACTAAAATCATATGAATTTTTAGGCAATTACTACTTTATCATTATTATTTTTGTTTATCATTTTATATTATTTTTATTGCTACCCTTTACTTGACGTTGCCAATAACATAGCTATGAAAAATGTCCTTCAGAACAGAAATATTGCTGATAATTTTTGTATGATTACATTTAGTTTTTATATTGAAAGTGAGACTAGTAGTTAACAGATGCACAAAGATGTACGGATATTTATTTTGCAGCAAAATGTATAGCGTTCAAAAAAGCTAAGTTGAGTAACATATCTCTTCCAAGGCCCTCAGCCACAGTCTACATTTTCCAAAAATTATATTTTA
This sequence comes from Mastigias papua, assembly GCA_964019165.1. Lineage (NCBI taxonomy): Eukaryota > Metazoa > Cnidaria > Scyphozoa > Rhizostomeae > Mastigiidae > Mastigias > Mastigias papua. Next base: position 10,089,943 of record OZ025277.1, read on the forward strand.
TTCTTGAATTGTCGCATAAGGTCTTTATATTCGATTCAACAGAACCCCGCGAGTATTTGTATGTGTAATGAGTGTGGATTAAAATTGATGTTTATTAGGTTTATATGCATCCTTGAGCATGAGGACATTGAAAAGTATTGATACATATGAGGTTTTCGTTCCTTAAGCATGTGGCATTGCATTTCAACTAAATCAGTTTGTATAGTGCTCTTTAGCAGAATTAGAATCAGCTACCATATTTCCTCGAACATAGACAGCGACTTATTTTTGTTTCGAGTGAAATTTTACGGTGGTTTCTATAAAGAGATATGAAAGAACACAATGGTTTTTCATAGTTTTCTAGATTTCACGTTATGGTTTGTAGAATTTTTAGTAATTTTTACACGTCTACAGACTATAGCCTCTCTACGCATTGGTGTGGTTGGGATTTATCCCTGATTCAATCTTTCCTTTAAGAGATAACCTCTGTATAATGTATGCATATCAAAATGACTTTTATCAAAGGATATTTTTTAATTAAATGTCTGTATGATGGAGTGTTTTCATAATAACATTTATTACTTTGTATTCTTTAGGCGGTTTCAAGTTTTGGTCAAAGTAAGTGGTCTTCCTACTTATTTGATGTTCGTTTATTCATACTAGATAGCTTCTTCTATTTCGGGTATTTTTGAGACAGATATTTGAAAAAGAGGTACTGTATTTCTAATGCAAATCTTGCATTCATCTTTTATACTCATGGTTGAGAGTATAGTTTTTGTGTTAGTGTTTTCTGTTTCTTTCTTTTTCCTCTTGTAATCTGTATATTTTAAATCATCAGTTGCAGAACATGTTGCTTCGAGTTAGACTTGGTGTCCATTATTTACTCAGTCACAATTGCCCCTAGCTGACCCCGACCCAAAATAAGTAATATTGCTAATGATGCATAATGATGAAGCACGATGCATATCTGCCATGAAACCCCTCTGTGTATTAATGTATTTGCTTTTCTTGGTGTGTATAGAGGAACGTACACCTGTCTTCAGAAATATATATGGGAAATTTATTTATGTATAGTCATAAATTACCATATATCTATCTACTAACGGTAGTCGTACACAGGACTACATCTGCTGATAATTTTGAGTCGTACCTCTTTGTTCTTAGCAGCACTTAATTTTTCAGTAAACCCCTTGCGAGCCTGTTATAAGCAAAGATCGGCGTCTTTCGGGACTCAGATCAGCACAGAAGAAGGAAGCACTCCTCGTGACTCTCAGACGGATCCGTTAATTAATAGTAGGGCAGCAGACCAAAAGAACTTGAAGCCTACCTCAGTTGAGTCTGGAAGCAAGTCATTGAGTAGCAGTGAACTGAAGGAATGTGCAGAGGTACACTCGAAATTAATTGAGGCTGTTCAAAAGCAGGTATAGATGATAGTGCATATACGATAAGATATTCTTTACCTCTATCTACATCTTATGCGTCCAATTTACCATTAGGATTTAGATGGGTCACTTGCCCAATTTGTTGTTAGAGCACGTGAATATATGAGAGATTCAGTAGGTGGTTTGATACTATCAGAAATTTTGTGATTTTTGCAAGTGTTATTTATTCTCTAACTATTTACATTTCATTTATATTTTTGTCATTTTTCTTACATGTATGCATAGAACTGTCAAGAGCTAAGCGCTACTTTCATATTACTAGCTTCATGGGGATGTTGGTCTACGTTTTAGTTCTCAAAGGGACGTAATAAGAATAGAATATTCTTAGTATTTTTGATAGAACGTTTCGTTTTACAATTTACATCTATATCATTGCTTGATTTCGCCTTTCTCTCATAGGGAGGTGAAAAAATCTTACCAAAGTCACATCAAGGTACGATTCGGTATTAGATCGCATCTTTGTAACTTAGTCCAGACCTGGACATTGCACAGCTTTGTTTGACTCTGCGCTGCCCGTGAAAGGTTAATTGGGTATTGAAAAAAACGTATTTTCGTAGTTCGTTCTGAGGTTTAGATTCACGCCGCTTTTGTGTTAAAGTAATTTACTGCTCACGTACATAAAAAATGCAACTACGGGTATGTAGAATTGAGTTCAACCTATCGGCCAGACCCTCCACAAAACTCTCTTTTTCTCTTGTGGCTCTGTAGAGAAAATAACTGCCCACCCCTGACTTAGTCTTCATCATCATCATCATCATCATCATCAATTTATTTACAGTTGGCTTTGCTATATATATAGCTAAAAGAAGCTAATTAAGGCCAACTAATACTAAAATTAAAGAAAAACAAAACTAAGAATAATCTAATTACCGGTAATTGTTAAATACAAACTAATTTAAAAACCCTATATCCTTTATAAAAACTTTACACAATCTGCAGTTGCAACTTATTTCATCCCAATGTTTTATTCTTCTTTTAAATTCTTGCAGAGATTCACTGTTTTTCATACTATTGGGTAGTGAGGACCATAAGGAGCAGCCTCTAAATTGAATATTTTCTATGCCATATATTGTTGTTCTTACATTCGGCAGTTGAAAATGATTTGGATTTCGCAAGCTATAATAGCTATTTTTTACTACAAAGATATCCTTCATAAAAGTTGGATTAAGGTTATTCTTTGTCTTGAATATTTCTATCATAAGCAACTGCAGATTGCGTTGATGAACAGTCAGAGATTTATTATAATTACAATAATTATTCATAGAATTATTTCCACTATCATTGCATGCAATTCGCAAAGCTCTCTCGGTGACCTTATTTATCTTGGCATTAGCCCTTCTGTCGTGGAACATCCAAACAAGTGGACAGTAGTTGAACTGTAATGTAATGAAAGCATCCATTAGTAGTTTTAATTTAATAGGATCTATATAATTAGATAGTCGGGCAAGCGCATGCAATTTTTGGTGTGCCTTTTTGCATAAATCTTGGACATGTTTTGTGAAGCTTAGCTTTTTGTCAAAAGTGACGCCCAGAAGCTTTTCATATTCACTTTCTTTGATGGTGGATTTACCAATGGCAACAACTGAATCTTTATTTTTGTTGCCAAATATCATAAAGTGGCATTTCTCTTCGTTCAGCTTCATGTAATTCTCTGAGATCCATTTCGCAAGTATTGAACTGTCCGTTTCCAATCTATTAATTATAGTATCGAGGTTTGAGTTGCATGCGTAGATAGTGGTGTCATCGGCATAATTACAAACGCTAGTATTTTGCACAAATAAGAAAATGTCGTTAATAAAGATATTAAACAAAAGTGGCCCTAGAACTGACCCTTGCGGTACCCCTATTGTGATATCTCTATATGTACTATATGAACCATTAATTTTAACTCTTTGCTTTCTCTTTGTTAAATAGTTTTTAATGAGCTTAAGAGCATCGTGACCAAGACCATAGGCAGCTAATTTCGCTATCAAAAGATTGTGGTCAATGCAATCAAATGCTTTAGAAAGGTCCATTAGTATTGCTCCAGCTAGTTCCTTATTATCAAGACTTGCTTTGCATGTCTGTAGGAATTTTAATAAGACGTGCTCGGTGCTAAAATTCCTACAGACATGCAAAGCAAGTCTTGATAATAAGGAACTAGCTGGAGCAATACTAATGGACCTTTCTAAAGTCTACCTACAATGCACCACTTATGATACAGAGTAATATGTAACGGTTGAAGTTACTGATTGCCACCTTTATTTTCGAAGAGTAAATTCCTGATACACATTAATGGTTTAGTTCCTTATATCGTTATGCGATTCCATACTTTGAAATATCAAACATGCTACAACCATTATCTTCACAACGAACTCTGCAATCATCAGAGCTCTCTGAATGCTTTGAATTATCTTTTCATTTTATAAGAAAATCTTTATTGCCCTATGCTAAGACATTTTGAGGAATTCTCCGTAATCGTATCTTGAGTAAAAGCCATTAGAATGAAATGTTATGTTTACAATGGGCAGAATATCTCGTCAAAGACGTTGTTACATGGTCAGCTGGATTGTTATGTGACAGCTAATTAATATCAATTTATATTACTGTATCGTATTTGATGACTTCTCATTAATAAATACCTTGGGTGAAGGAACTGTTGCTTGTGCTACAGCTAGATTCCAGTCTCTCGTTAAAGTCCCATGAAGCTGACAGTATTGAATGTCTTAGATTATTACAAAGCTGCATATTTATATTCCTTTTGTTAATTGTAAAGTTAGCATAGTATTTCACTCAATCATGTGTTGATAATCATGGCAGTGATAATTTCAGGGAGATAGAATGTTGAGTCTTTCCCAACTCTATATGCTAGGTCGCTGCCTTTACCTTGTTGATTAATTTTGTCACCTCCCCCTTGCTTATATTTCTTTGCTTTCTCAAGCTCTCTACCTCATCCATCTTGATTCTCGTATTTCTTCTCCAATCGATCTTGCTGAGCAGCTGATTTACCTGGCTTAGTGGATCAATTTTATGTTGAGAATTTCTCGACTCCATGTACTAGTTTACTGTCCCCACACATCAACTCAGAGAAGCACACGGTTTTGATGTCTTTTTTGCTTCTAATCACAGTCTAACAATGAACAATCTAAGCAGTTTGAACATCCTATACAGTCTGAATATCTAGTCACGATATATTGATATCTATCTTCAATCAAATCAATGAGTGTCAAATCGCTCATACACATGACTTTACCTGTGTTTTCGTAATCCTAAGAAAGTCATTAAGATGATTGACTCTCGGCCGATACAGTCCACTGTAGCATCCTATTTTTTGCAAATTAGCTTTCTCATACGATTATTTTCTGAAAGAATTACTGGGTGTAAATCGATTTACCAAGTCTGCAATTTAACGAGCGAACGATACTTGTAACATAACACGCATGCTTACTGCTGCGCAGTGCCAACAAGGGTCTATGATAAAGAAATATTAGGTTATATGCTGAAGATATCCTTTGTTGGATTTTTATAAACTTATATTAAATTTTTCATAAATACTTAATTTCCATTTTTCACAGAGCACTCAAGAGTTAGAAATACAGATAAGGGCACTGACAGGGATACAGACGCAGCTGAGAGACGCAGCAATCCACAGCAGACTAAGAGTGTTACTGAAAACGAAAGCGCTTTTGGAAAGCAAAACTTTCAGAACGAGAGAAAGAAATATGACCAAAGGCCAAAATATCTGCCGCCACGCCTTCGCCAAGAAAGACAAAACTACGGGCCCAGATGGGATAGGAGAAGTCAAAGTGCGAGAGGTCGACATCAGAAGGAATGGAACTTTTTTGGTCATAACGGTGATACGGAAATTCACAGCAGACCTGCTGATCACAAGAAAGCGGAACGCGCACTAGATGAAAAGCCTGTTCATAGACAAAGGAGAAGAGCTGAAAATACACAAGGATGGACGCAAAATGCTGGGGAAGAAAGCTCATTGAAGAGTAAACCAGAATATAGAAATGATGAAGTGGTTAGTGAGGAGACCCATACAGATGCAAGGGAAACTATTCGGGAGCGTAGGAAAGACAGTATGAAAGAGAGATCGAATAGCGCCATTGATACTCGTAAGGTAGAGACTTTCAATGATCAAAATAATAACTATACCAGAGAAATTAAAGATTTGCCTAAGACAGAAGTTAGCTTGGGAAAGGAATTAAAGCATAATGGTAAATCAGAGAGAACTCGTCCTGGAAACGAAGGGAAAGTGTCAAGGGGCCACGGTAATAGTTTTCACCGTAAAGTTTACTCACATGGAAGCCAACAACATTCTCGACAGAACCCCAAAGAACCTCTTGTTGACAAGACTTCAACTTTAGGCGATAGTGGTAAACTGAGGGATATGAAGAGGAATGATTTTTCAAAAAATCAGGATGCAGAAGCCACCTGTAAATCAGCCATGGACAAAGAGGAGAAAAGCCCGGTTGAATCAATAGCAGTATCAAACGGGAATGAAGCTAATGGTAAAAGCAACCAACCTGCCCATAATCAACAACGAAGATCATCTGATAAGACTGATAAGTTCAACGATAGACTCCCAAAAAAAGGGAATAGCCATCGACGATATAATAGGAGACATACACCACAAAGCAAAGGAGAGGGTGCTGATTTGCATAAGGAATATAGTAATGAACAATCAGAGAAAACTAGGCACACAAGAAATAGCCCTCAAAAGATACAAAAGAAAGAGGAGAAATGGAGAGCTGAAGGCAATTCAGCGAAAATTCATGGAAATTTAGAAAGTGAAACTAGGAGTGCAACAAAGCAGAAAACGAAAGAAGTGAGGAGAAGCTGGGCGGATGAAGTTATGCCGGATAACAGTGTTAACTGTAACGGTCATATTGATTAAGAAAGATCAGCACCGGTGGCTGTGTTCGTATCGAAACAGCAATTTGGTAAATTCGTGATAGAAATTTTAAATGATTAAGGGAATGATAAATGGTGAGTTTTGAAATAAATTCATTGAAGGATTTTGGAAGTAGTAAAGTTACTAAAGAATTGTATCTCTTTATTCCTTACTGTAGCTGTTAAAATGGCTCAAAAATTTCGAACTGAGTGTTAGAATAATTATTTTAAAGGAATTACCTACTGATATTATTGAAGAATGGCTTAAAAGATAACTGTAATTGAAAGGCTTCTGAACTCTTAACTATTTCATGGTACTGTTGGTATCTATTATGCTTAGTCTTGGCAGCGCCAATCAGCGTTATGTATGAGTTTCTTACTGAATAAGCCAACCACCGATTGTGCTTCTGTCCACTTCGTGAAGAGCTTTAAGTCCCTGTTCTCTAGATCTATACTACACTATAGTAATTGGTGTGTAGGGTCTTTGCTTACTTGACCACCATCAGAAGCTTGAAGTTATTAGTGGTTAGTTTTGATTGGGAGTGACAAACAGAATAGCTCTGCCCACTTGCAAGACCTCTAGCTAGGACTTTATCAAAGTCGCTTGTAACTATATGAACATTCAAAGAATAGAAACCTTGAGGCCCTTCTCATAGCGCATAGTGCAATAACTAATAAAGATAATACACTACGACCTTGAGTTGTCCGGGCCTTTTACATATTCAGAAACATCGACGATGGTTGGTATCTTCCAACTGATAGTATTCAACAATCTCTATTCCGTTCCTCCCTGGTATAACTCTTGGTTAGGAGCTCGGAATAAGTGATTTTTAAGTCTTCTTTGATCAACCCAAGGAGCACAGTATCGCCTCTATAAGCAGCAAGATTTAGAGATTCATATTTTAAACAATCTATTGTCAAATTAGAAAATGTAATCAGTGCACTAGTGCTACTGTGATAACATTTGCAAGACGTATAGAATTGCTTAGTCGTGATCAGAGGACTTTCAATTAATTCATACTCTGCTTTTGTCAGCTTTGTTAGCTGATCTGTTTTCTTGAGGTAGTTTTAGGTCTCTTTTCGACAAGTTGTTAGGATGCTTAGCGAATGCAATGCAGCTTTATTACAACTGTGTTAATATGGAATGAAATCCAGTTTTGCTAATGAACTATCTGAATTTACAAGAATCAATATATCGAGGAACTCAGATATTTTTTTGCATGGGTATTTCTAGTTCCTTTGTATTTTGCCAAGGGCTTTATTAGCATGTTTCTTTATTCCACACGTATAGTTGTACTTCAGGTATGATTTTGGTTACAAAGTTCTACCTTTAAAATGTGAAATGCGGTTAAACTATACATTGTCTCCTAAAGGTTGTAGTATGTAGCAAGATGAACAGAATGGGACTGCAGAAGGACGAGAATGGAAATGTAGACTCATAAGAGTCCAAGCTTATTAGATAGCGGGAAAGAGTGAAGGACATTGTGATGATGACAATAGTAAACTATGGTTATTTACGGAGATACGATGATGAAAATAGTAAAACTATGGTTATTGAAGGAGATACTACACCTGTACAACAAAATGTAGTTGAAAGTATGGTTATTTACGGAGATACCACAGCTTTACGACAAAATGTAGTCGGGACTGAACAATTTATCCCACAGAATACCCTTCCTGTCACCTTGGCTCAATTTTCTATTTGATATTGCCCCAACAGTGCAGCGCACCTTCATAGATTGTGCGTAAGTGCCGGTGTGTGCTTACAGTAACCCTAAAATGATTCTTGATTATTGAATGATGAAGCTACAGTCGTACTCTCACCTACAATTAGCAGTACCCTGGGTAGTTGAAAATACTTCAAAGTAGAATGGGCACAAGAAAAGAAGGAAAAATGGAATATGTGTCGACAAACGTCTCCTTTTGCGACAAATGGTCAAAAGTTCGGGAAATCCAGGTTGGGAGCAAGTGGCAAGAGTCTCCCTTTGGTAACTCTATGGAGGTATACGTGCTTTTTTGTAAGAAAGTTTTTTCGCCCTGTCCTGAAACTCTCATAGCGCATAGTGCAATAACTAATAGAGATTATACACTACGGCCTTGAGTTGTCCGGGCCTTTTACATATTCAGAAACATCGACGATGGTTGGTGTCTTCCAACTGATAGTATTGAACAATCTCTATTCCGTTCCTCCCAGGTATAACTTCTTCAACATTGTCACGATTTCAGTACTGACACTTTCTTTTAAGACATTCTTAGCGAGAATAGGCCTCTCAAATTTGTATACCACTGCAGTGTTTTGCAGGCGGATGGGTACTGCACAAAAACAGCACCGAAATGCGGCACAATGGATACTGCACAAAAACAGCACTGAAATGCGGCACTTTTAACGGGAAAGCTATGCAAATCAAATAAGGAGGTGCTGGGCTTTCGTGAAGATTGGAATCTAATATGTTTCTGAACTTATTAACCAGAGTCCAGAAAAAGTCACGGCTCCACGGCTCTGAGCCGGAGGAAAATTTTGCTCTTTATGTCGTATTTGAGGAAGGTTTTGACATTTGTATCGACAATCCAGTTTCAGCAAAGTTTTCATATTATGCGACATCGACCATGAAAGGCATAGCCCATTTACAGTTAAAGCTTCCAAGAAATACCCAATATTAAGTTCAAAAACTTGGCTAGTTTTGATAGTCTTAGAAGAGGAAGGTTTATGATGAAGATTTGACAGCCGGAGGAAGGTTGGGCATTTTTCTGGACTCTGTTATTAACTGTCTTAGGTCACAAAGATCCAGTACTGAGCTCTGTTCACTTTTTGAACAGCCGAGTACTGCTTTTTTATAAAATACTTTCTTACAAAAAAGCGTGTATCTACTATATGCAAAGGATAAAAGCACGATCAGTTTCTCATCAATTTTTGCTCATCGATAACAAATTTACCTATTGTGTCAATTCAACATAACGATCGTTTTCGTGTGTTTTCGTGGCAAATGCATTTAGCGATTCTTTTTAGGCAAAATCATTGTAAAACTGCCGTCAACATGGCTACGACAATATGAAAAGTTTGCTCTTTGTAGCAACAAGGTTTATCAGAAGCATCTGGGAAGTAGAACCTAGCTTGTGGAATGTGAGGTCGAGTACATACAATGGGCAGGGGGGCTGGGGGGCTGTAGCTACTCCACGTTTACTCGTAAATACACTTTATTACCTGTTTTAGCACCCTCTGTATCCCAGTGCTTTTAGTTTGTCTACTAGAAACCCCACCAAAAGTACTGCTCCACCACCCCTGCATACATGTTTCTGTTGGAAGAATTCCTTCAAGAACTTGTGTGCCATACATTCCAAATTACAAAGATTTTTGTAGACATGGCTTTATCTGGGGGACACGTCATTCAAAAGAGTCTCATGCACTGTGATTAAATCACAAAAAATTCTAAAGAGCACAAAAGTAACAGAAATCAAAAATAAAATATCCCAACTATCGCAACGAAATCACAGAAGAACAACGAAAGAAATAGATGCAGCAAGCTTTGATAGCTCAGCAACAATTAAAAAGAAAGATTTGGATAATTTCAAATACTACTAGATACTGTGTATTATATTCATTTTTATGTTTATTTAATAATCTATTGGGAGAGTGGCACTCCATACAAGTACTGCTTTTCCAAGGGGCCTCCTCTACTATAAAGAAAAATTTCACTAAGGACTTTACTAGATGTTAGTAAATACAATATTTCTACAATATAACTCTCGTTTTAACATATTGTAACTTTATTTTTATCCTAGGTTTAGTTTAAGCAGGTCCACATCAGCTCTATGCTGACAACTCTAGACCTGCTATACAAAATAAATAATGTATGTATGTATGTATGCATGTAACGAAAACTGATGAACAAGTGAAAAGGAGAAAAAGACCTGGTAATAACCTCGAGACTGTCAAGGTCAGTGCGCATGCGTCAAAAGGATCTAATAGTCTGGTTTGTTTTCGTCGAGCAGCTCGGTGCCAAAGTATGCAGTCGTTTCGCTAGAAAATGGTAGATGAAAAATGGAAAATACGTTTTCATAGCAAATGTGGAAAGTATATTAGATTTTCTAATGAGTACCAACGAGCGAGGAGAGATGATGATACCTACGATCATGGGCTAGTATTTAGCGATCGCCCTCTCCGCCTTGGGGAGGTGTTCCAGTTAAAGGTGGAGCAGATGGAATCAAAATGGGCTGGATCTCTGGTGCGATAATCATTATAGTTTTGATTGTGTTTTAAGTGCTAACATGTTGGCTCCGCCAATATATTTTAATGAAGACTGTTGGACAACGAAGAGTTTTCTCAATCTCATTTTGTGCCATATACGTATCGATGTATTTTTGTGTTAATTTGTATAGCAAATTGCTTGATATTACGTACAATTTTCTTTAGGTATTGCAAGCCATATTTTAACACTTGACATTTCCACAATGTCTACCTGACTGTAGTTACTCAGAAGTTTTGGTTTTTTGGGAGAGGGAAACGCTTACCTTTATAGACTAGAAGGAAACAACCCAATTTAACGTTGTAATGTTATTGTATTTTGATTAATGTTGTATATAATGTTGTATATCTGATGATGGAGCTTCCTTCGCTTTAAACCTCCTAAAGCATAATAATAACGCCAATTTAATCAGACTTTTTTGTCTAGGGCATCATCCTCAAATTCAAAATATTTATCTCATTGGAGTTTATAAAAGAACTTTTAGGCTGCTTAGGCTGGTCCTATTCTTTTCTACTGTGCTTACTGTTGATAATGAAATTAGCTACATAGAAGTTTTACCAATTTAGGTTCAGAATATGTAAAGAGAACACTGCAGGATATGAAATTAACTTAGTAGTTGGCATGAAAGACTGCATTTTCACTTGCTACTTGAAGAGTGAATTCATCAGCTTCAAATATGTTATTTTGTAATGCTCTACCTAAAATATGGCTTTCATACTTTTCATTTAGAGAATTGGAGTGACAACTGAGAATCCAAACATTCAATCAACAATAATTGCAAGAGCAGTTACTGACTTATTTACTAGTGATGATGAAAAGTATTGGATTTTATCAGGGGATCATGTGCATAGAGGGAAGATGGAGAAAATATACTCATTGAACATGCATACATTAAATGTCTATGATAGAGTTGCTGTGCAAGTTAGATCCAATGGAGATTTACATTTTTATCAGAATGGTTTTGATAAAGGAATAGCAATGTCAGACATGCCAGTCAAGAAGGATCTCTTTGCAGTGTTTGATATTTATGGTAGAACAAAGCTGGTCTCCTTGGAGCGTTTTGGGGGTGAGTTGCTCTTTAAGTTATCCAGATATTTATTTACTCATTTTGAATAAGTTGTAGAAATTACAGTGTTATATAGCAAGCACCTAGTCAAGCTTTTTGTTTAGCAATGATGCACATTTTATTATCTTGAAAGTAAATATTGCAAGAATGCACATTTTGAAGGCAGATCAGCTTGTTGGTAGCTGTGCAAGGTGATGTTTACCTCCTGTAGAGGAAGTGCAGATTATTTTTTCTTCAATAGATAACATGAAATGATAAAAAAATTTTCTCATTTCCACTGTTAAAGTAATGTTAAGAATAAACAAAATAAGAAGTTTCTTTACAAGTTTTCCCATTACTTTCTAGAACTGTGGCATCAATATTGTATTTCATTCATATTGTAAAGGTGATTTTTAATTCTGTCTCAGGTTGAATTCTTCATTCCATCACTAAAGTAGTTCCATTGCACTATGCCTCTGAGAACATCATATTAGAAAATATATTTCATGTTGATTCTTGTCAGCCTATTTTCCATTAGGCAAATTATTGTTGTTTGATCCAGTTGTATTTTTCTGCTTGTAGCTCCAACGTTAGAAAACCTCTGTAGAAAGTCAATCAGAATATACATGAGTAAAGAGGACATTGAAAAGCTGCAGTTACCTCCAAAACTAAAAGAATTCTTAAAGTCTGATCATGATTGACAATCTCTGTGAATGCAGGCGATGTGGCTGGAATATATTAGTAGATAAGGACTCTGTCTGAGATGTTTGTTCTTTTGAAGGAAAATGTATGTATGTGAATAGCTATTTATAATTTTTTTATCGAAATGCTGGCTCTTGTGGCCAAAGTTGTGTAATTTGTTGGTCTTGTATAGTCTTGAACTGTCCAGCATCATAGGATGCCAACCTCTCTTGTGATATAGCTGAGCTCTTTTTACTTCAATTAAGAACAAATACAACTATGAATATTTATTTTACACTGTGCTGTCCCTAGCGTAGAAGGACACAGGGTTATCTAGTCTTCACCTAAGACAGCACTAACAAATTCCAACAGCTTATTAACAACAGCCAAATGAGAAAAAACAGAAAACAAAAAACAAAAAACAGAAAGCTAAAGAAAAGAAAACTGCATGAACAGATAAAAAAAAACAAAGGGGAGTTGGTATGAGTTGGTAGTTCCACACAACTTCTTGGGATTATCTTCATATGTTATGCACCATCAAATTGAGATTTGAAAGTACAATGATAACAAAAGCCAGGTATTGGAAATTAGATGACTTGGTGTGGAACTACCAAAGAGCTGCAAAGATGGAAATCTCATTCCTTGAAATTGCCGTAGTTTGTGGCTATTAAACCGTGTCCTGAGCAAAAGGAAAATTAAATCCTTCCATCCTACCCAGGCTGCATGCCAACAGGCAGAAGTCAAGTTAACCTGTTTGTTTTTTTGATATAATCGATTGTTGCTTCTATAAGTATCCTGTTCTCAGCCAACATCAGATCGGAGCTAGGATTTCAATTGGTAATTTGTTCGTCGGTGAAGTATATTGTAGAAAAAGGAATTGGACAAACAACCGGTTCTGGCTCTTGACTGTGTGTAGACATGATGGCTGCGCAAACCATAGGGTATTTGCCGCTCGGGAGGAATGAATGAAAAAAGATATGATGGGGACTGTGTCATATTTTGCTTAAACAACTAACCAAGTTAGTCATAAAGCTTTTGTTTACTTGTACCTCTTCATACCCCAACCACAGCTAAAGAAGCAGCATATTGTACTTGTTCAAGACATCTTCTCAAGACTGATGAGAAGTAGGGATCATACCTATGGCAATCTATATCACCATAGTCCAAGTGAGGTGAGGGCGCAAGTAGAGTTTGTACATTTGATCGAGCACATCTCTTGGTACGTATTTTTGTACTCACAATTCTTAGTGCATAACATACAAGGGATCATTGACCCTTTATGCAACACCCCCAAACAGGAGGGAGGGTATCTTGATTTCCGTTGAAGACATTACCGAACCCACATAGGGGAAGGGGCTACGCTATGAAGCATCTCGCAAAGGGGAGAAATGGTCAAAAAGCTATGAAAATAGCGTTATGTAAAGGGTGAATGACGTATTGTGACAGGTGTCGTATCAGCCCTCTTCCTCGCCTTACTTTCAAAATAGCCTCATTCACATGACTTTAAAATTAAGTTTTGAATCAAGAATTATACCAAGATGCTTGCGTTCGGTTTTTCTTATTATTTCACCATTACCAAGCCTTAACCGTGTATGCACCGGTGGTAGCCTTTTACTGAAAAGAGTACTTCTTCAGTCTTCTGAGCATTGAAATGCATCAGTTATAGTGGAGACATTTCGAGGCTGGACTTACTTTAAGTAGTAAGTTTCAAATGAAAAATTCTTATTTTGGGGGGCCCAAGGACCCCCGGCCCCCGACTAACGTTCCCCACTAATTGACCCATATGTCCTTACTCGGGAGTGCCCTTTCTCTTAAAGTTTATATGTGAAAATTAATTTTGAATTGTCTCTGTACACTACTTATTTGCTATCTCCTTGTTTACTTCCTTTGTCTTAGTAATATCAATCAATGTCTGTTTGAATTTTTTGCACTGCACCAAAGCCAAGTAATTAAATCAATGGGGAAATTCTACTACAAGCAACCCACAACCTCTGGTCGCGATGCCCTTCTGCCTCATTTCACCACTAGTGAAAATTGCTTAAAATCCCCTGTTTTACGATATGATTATAGCTCTACTAAAGGAGGACCAAACTGCGGAAATTAAATTCACTGGATCAAACTCCTTCATGCAAAATTCATGTTAGTTGATTTCTCATGCACTCGTCTTCATCGATGAACAATTGTTAAGTAGTAAATATGTTAGTCCCACAATTTGCATAGCGCTGTTTAAAAGACCATTATACGTAGTTGATAAGTTTGCAAGATGGATTTTGCTCAAATTGTATATGTTTGCTAAGAGCCAATTTTCACTGTTGGGGCATCGGCCGATCTAGAGTTTGATCATGATTGGTTCAGCCCAAAATCTAGGGCAAATGAACAAAACGTCAGATATCATCCCTTGCTTTCAAGGTTAATGGGAATGACATCGACATTGTTAATGAAACTATATATGTTGGTGTTATGAATGACGAAAAGCTGAAATAGAGCAGCGAAATAAAGCTCCTTCAAAATAAGATCTCACGAGCCCCTGGGTATCTGAAATATGCCAAACAATTTTTCCACAAATTACCATAGGTAACATGTATCAAAGCATTTTTGAGCTCCACCTTAGTTATTGTTGCTCAATTTGGGGATGCTGTGGTGATACCAAGCTGAACACCTTGCAAAATTTACAGAACAGAGCTGCAAGAATTGTCACGAGCAGGCCATTTGAATCATCGGGTGCTCCTTTGTTGCAAAGATTAGGGTGCTTCAAAGTTGCAGGATACATTATAAGCAATTTTTTTAAGTGAATTGCATCCTGGGTAAAGAATTTTAAAATAAATACAGGAAAGATACTGGCTTTGTTTCAGCTGGAAGAGCATCCCATGCTTGTGCACTTCTGAAAGAGAAACATTTTGCCGTTGTGAATTTCTCACAGGCAAATCCAATAAATAACCTTGTGCTAAATCATTAAGGGCCCATTCTTTTCAATTTATCCTCCCACCTTTTTGCCTGCCCCTGCTACCCAATCAGATTATAACCCAGATACAAGGGCTCAATCCGATGGATTGCTACAAATGAAAATCCACGTTCTAATCGTCAAATTCAGATGCATTCTTGATATTAGCTCGTTGGCAATGGTATACTGTACGCGAATGAAAGTACACTATTGCTAGTGTGGTTTTCTGTATTGATGGTATTGCATATGTACATATTGCTTGGACCCCTCCCCCCTATTGTAATTAAGCAGTGTTTGTTTGTTACTTTTGTCATTGTAATGTTGCTGTTGTTTAATTAGTTAGTCGAATTTGAATTTTTACGCAAACATACGCTTTTCGCTGAATCCCCCCTCCCCCCATTGTGCGTACGTACTATGTGGATGACCCCTAAGTTTGCTCTTCAGCAGAGATGACTTCCTTTGTAAACTTATTTATAGAATGTTTGTTCTCGAACATTCAAAGGTGGTGTCTAGCTTTGACTTTCCTCAAGCAGACGTCACCTTTCGAGTGTTTTTAAACGCAAGATTTGAAGATAATTTTTTCTCTCTCTCAGTTATATAGTTTTATAGAATAGTTTTTTAAATGTAGTTAGGTTTATTATATGTTGTAATTAGGTTTTCATTAGGTTATTATTATAAATAAAGTGGTATAAAGGGCTCCTTGAAAGTCAGCTCTTCTATTGCTTTAGCACTAGAAAAGAAGGCAACCCTGAAATGAAATGAACCATATGGAGAAGCATACTCCTGTTACTATTGTATGCGGTGCACGCACGAAATTGCCTTTTGCATACTCGATACCTCGTTGAAAAGAAGAGTATTATCGTGCTATGATTGGCTCACTTGGAGAAGAGAGGAGGCATGAGAACACCCTGTGTTACTTCTAAGAATTCTCTTTCCACTCAAAACGATTTCAATCATACATAGATGCCAATGCAAAAGCTGCACAGGCGCATACGGCAACAAACAAAAATGGCGGATGACAGTGACAGCGTAAGTCTATCTCGATATACTGTATGATTGAGTTACTTACTTATCACTAATAGAGATAATAACAAAACAATTGGTTGCAAATAAGGTATAACCTCCAGTAAAATACATCACAATCAATTCTGTGATGTGAACCTGAAGCGTATACGCACACGAGAGTTTTCGACCTACTACAAATTTCAAATTTATTTGATTTCGGTGCGTTCGATCAGCCTTTAGCTTCACGAGGAATCAGCTTTTTGTATAGAGTACGCAGAAAGCAATACTACAGGGAGTATCTCCAGCCAAAGCTTAAGGGGGTGAATTTTTTGTTTGTTTAGTTAGGGAATGCGAAAGTGTAGTATCGCCGTGATTAGCTTCATATTTTCACAAGACTCCTCTTTTAATTCTGCTCAATAGCTCTTATTGTATTGGCTGGCTTTTTATTCAGTTTGCTTAAAAGTACAATTAGTCATTTTTCTAATCGATTGATTGGCTATTTTGAATTATTTTCAGACGCAGACTTGCAGTTTTGCTCAAACGTTATCTGTATTCTATTGACACTTATAGTATATATTTACCATCTTATTAAAGATGGCTTCTGCTTCCTTGATTATGCCACACCTTTAAAACTCTGATGGATTCTTTTTTGGTTGGGATTTTTTGTATTTAGGAACCTGAAGTTTTTGAAATAACAGATTTCACAACTGCGTCCGAATGGGAAAGGTATTTTGCATAGTTTTGAGAACATGCGATTAATGCAAATGTTAACGTTGAGAAATTACTGCAAAATTAAGAAACTAGACTATAGACTATAGCTTGTTAACTCTTTTCTCCACAGGTTTTGTTTGACTTTTGTTTAGGAAACATTGCAACTTTGATCTGTTTGGGCTCTTATCATGATGATCAGGATTTATATCCACCCAGAAATGTTTGACTTAAAGAAATATGACTGTCATTAGGTATCAAAAATAGGAGGCCAAGTAAGAAGTGTTTAGTACTGAAATGCAGAGTCCAGAAAAAGTTCCAACCTTCCTCCGGCTATGAAATCTTCATCACAGACCTTCCTCTTTTAACACAATCAAAACTAGCTGAAGTTTTTGAGCTCTGCATTGTGTATGTCTTGGAAACTTTAATTGTAGAAGGGCTATGCCTTTCACAGTCGATACCCTATGAACTGAAAACTTTGCTGAATCTGGATTGTTGATACAAATTACCAAACCTTCCTCAAATGTGACATAGAAGGCAAAATCTTCCTCCGGCTCAGAGCCGTGGAGCCGTGGAGCCATGGAGCCGTGGAGCCGTGGAGCCGTGGAGCCGTGGAGCCGTGACTTTTTCTGGACTCTGCTGAAATGTCAAAATTTTCATGCCAAATTGAGAGACATTTAGTACTAGGTAGTGTTTTGTCACATCCAGTTTTCTTATTAAAGAAATGTTTCATAAGTAGAGATATTTTCTACCCACCTGGTTTATTCCAACCCCCCAGTCTATTGGATTTTGGAACTTTCCAATCCATCTACTATTCCACCCCCCTGTCGATTTGGAACTTAACAGTTGTTACCTGAACTTATCATGTTACTTAACTGTGTAGACCAACCTCCAAACTTCTCCCTTATGTAGATGACCAATCACTCAGACAAAAGCAGCTGCCTAGATAGTGTTGTTATACCAGGATCATAGAAAGCCTCATTGTCTCCACATTTGTCTACAATCTGCATATATAAGTATTTGCAGATCCAGGACCCTTTATTACAGCTTGCTGTTAATTAACACAGTACAGGTGCAGACCAAATGAAGACTGCAGAATACACTCAATCATTCAAAATGATATTATGAACCTTACATCAGAGAATAATTGGCAGTACTGCTCAATAAGGATGTAATAAATTTTTAGCTAAAAAGAATGATTAAAATGTTATGAAGTTTCATATTTAAACTTTGAGTTTTAAGTTTTTACTTATGATGTTAGAATTATTGTCTTTGGATTTTGTTTATAAAAGGTCAACATCAGCTGCTTTCAGCTGCCAGAGTTTTTTTTACTTTATTAAATGTATGTATGTATTCAAACGTGCTATTACCTAATGTGAATGTATGTGTGTATTCAAATGTGCTATTACCTACTGTAGCATATGTGGGTGCCAAGCAAGAAATTTACAATTAAGGACTAGATCACAGTTTTTGAAATAAGTGAAATGCAATTTAGAATTAACAATGTTGAAGGGCATTCTTCTAGGACTGCATACAGGGTATTGTACTAATAGAGGGTGTTGTTCCAGGTTCATTGCTAAATTGGAAGAAGCCATACGTACCTGGAGTCTTGACAGATGCCATAAAGAGGATAACATTCAGAAGGTAGTTTTCCATGATTCATGTTGACCTAGAATAGGCCAGATATCTAACCAAATACATTGAATCTGTTTGAAATTACAAACCATTGTTATGTTTGCCTGCATAGTTCATAGCTTAGAAGGTCAATAGCACTGAATGAATCTATTAGTTTATAAGATTTGTCTTTACCTGGGTTGTAACTAGTTGCCTTGGGCATTTTTCAGGCTAAAATCTGTTTTGAAGTAGTTTGTTTCAGAACATATTGTTTGGCCCTTTGCTGAAATTTGGCACTCTTCATCCTGTTATCATACATGTATTGAAATAATGCTTCATATTGCTTTTCCCAGCTCTGAATTTTTATTTCAAAGTGCAGATGAATTTTTTATTTCTAAATGTAGAATCTCTTAAGTTCTAAAATATTTTTAAGTATTTAGAAACAGCTTACTGCTTGGGTAAATAACAGGATACAAACCTAGATATGACATGCACTATGTTGGTATAGTACATTTAAAATTAGGTTTAGACATTATAAGAAAGAAACACATACTTTCATTAACCTACTTTGATTACTAACTCATAATAGGACAGGACAGGCTGTGGAGTGAATAGAGGAAGCATTGTGCTCTTTTTGCAATGTAAATATTATCAACCCAAAGCCATTTCTTGTGTAAAGCATAAAAATATTCTGGGGCTATTCATTTCCTTTGCATATGGTATTCATTTCCTTTGCATATGCTACAGCAGATAACAGTGAAGAATTTGATGATGATTTGTTGATCCAGGATAGATAAGCTATGCAATATTATACAGTACATTTTGCTTTTGGCAACATTTTTTATTCTAGCCTTACAATTTATGGGTTTATGATGCAGAAATATAGCCCCTAGTCAAAATATTTTGTAAAGTTGTCATCTGTGCATCTATGCAATGTTGTAATCTGGCATCTCTTGTAGTTTGTACTAGTTGGTTCTGATTGGCCTTTTTCTGTATGAAATATTACCATTTGGGGTGCCCCCCTTGGATCCACACTTGAGCAGAATCTAGTAGTATTATTGGAGTAAATCTCTTTTATATATTCTAAAGTTTAGGCACTAGGAACTGAAATGACACTTAATTGCTTGTTGTTGTTTAAACTTTTTTGTAATGCACGGATGTCAGTCTCTGTTGATCATTGTGTAGAGATCTAAAGAGTCAAATTCAGGACTGTCTAGTCAGGAAGAAGAATCAAGGGGCCTACCTCTACTGAAAACCTCTACAAATGCACCTAGAAAAGAGGTATTTTTAGTATTTTCTACCAGATGATTGTGTTCCATATTTTTGTGTATGCGAAAACCAGTTCATAAGAATCTTCATTTATTAGGAATATACACCCTAAAATTCAGTTACATAGAACTTTTTCAGCCAGATAATCTTAGCAGGCTCTTATAGCTTTTTTCTTTATCCATTGTGTAAAAATGAATTCAGGATGTTTGCCAATCAAGTGCTCCAGAAACATAGCATACATAACTATAGTAGGCAAGATGGGATTTGATCAGTGTTAAGAACCTGCACCCAGATTACTGGAAATAGCTCTTGCATAAGAACATAAACAGGCTAATTTCCAAATTCCAGGTTCTTTTGTATGTGGAATTTTACTGTATTTATCCCAAACAGTTGCATTTCTTGTCCTTTCAATTAGAAAACCACTGCATTTTAAGTGAAATAGAATAAAGCTGTTTTTGTAGCAGTCAAGGCATGGGGAAGAATACCATGAAATAACAGCTGTAGTTACTTCATCTTATCTTCTCAATTATATTGTATATATCAATGATGCCGAGGACGAGTTACTTTATTAGATAGGAGCTGGTTTTGTGCTTTTTTTATTTGCAATGCCATATTTCTTGTTTCAGACAAATGAAGGAGAATGGAACATCCAAACAAATCATCTATCTTTTGCTAACTTTGATTTCACTCTCAGCTACCATGCACTTCCATCAGCCAAAGCATCTCAGGTGTATTCACATGAGCACAAAAAGGAACATGGAAAAGAAGGTAGCTATTCATAATATATATATATATATATAGCCTTAGCCGAATTAAGATAACATAGTACGCTTGGCTCTGAAGAAGGCATTATAGCCGAAACATAGAGAAGGCCCTAGATGCGTTGAGGGACTCACGGTGGAATGACCTTAAGATTCCACCGCTATTCTTTTGTGCCTGGATGGCGCAATTGATTAGCACAGGTGTCTTCTGATCTAAACATCGTGAGTTCGAATCCGCACTGGGGCCAAAAGAAATTTTCCAATTGTGGTAGCCCATTCATGACTTAGTATATATATATATATATATATATATAATATATATATATATATATATATATATATATATATATATATATATATATATATATATATATATATATATATATATTATAAGGCATGTTATCGTAGGTTTAGGTCAGGGTCTTCAGTTCCCCAGATGGACTTCTTTAGGCATTTTTCTGAGGAGAGACATCATGGGTTTCTGGAAGACATTCGTGTTACTATAATTGATAAGCTTGTTGGGGGGGGGGGAAGGATACATGAGAGTTTCTGGCAACATATGCTAGACACTTTCACACCCCAGGGCCTTAATGTTAGGGAAGTAGACATATAGTATTATTATTTATTTCAGTTTATTGGTTTGTTTTTATTTACATACTCTCCGTCTTCCTCTCTCTACTATGTACTTTGTTTTTATTCCAGTTATTTAGGTTGCTCTACATTTTATTTATCCAGTCTTTGTTTGTATTAGGTTTCTTTGCTCTCTATATTATCTATTTTAGTTTGTGTTTGGCTTTCTTTCTATTGCATTCTTCACTTACCTTTGTTTTGCATGGTATTCTCCTAACTCCGGTGGGAGGGACAGCATCATCCTCTTTAACACCCCTATCTTCTGTGCGAACTCTCATTTCCCTCTTTTCAATTTTAGGTGTTATTCATTGTAGTCCTGTTGTATTGTGTAGAGTATGGTTTTGTTTTAACATAATTATATATTGTTCCTTTGTATTATGGTTATAAATGCACTAAATGTGGTTGGCATGATATTACTGATGAAGGCTTGTGCCAAAACGTTTTAAATAGTGTAATTTTGTTTCTTGAATTCTCTCTATACTTATAAATTACTCGGTTGGTTGTAGCTTTTTGCTGTTTATATATATATACATATATATATATATATGTGTGTGTGTGTGTGTGTGTGTGTGCGTGCGTGCGTGCGTGCGTGCGTGCTTGTGTGTGTAAAGTCTGTTGGTACTACAGAACTTCACTACAGCATGAAAAAGCGGTACCATTTTTAGACATACTGAAAAGCTTTTTTCGTCCGACAGTCGTCAGAGTATGAAACGTCGGATAGCGACCGAAAGGTGAACCAAAATATATAGCCAGATGTGGGTACACGTGATATGATGAATAATGTGT
Organism: Mastigias papua; assembly: GCA_964019165.1. Classification (NCBI taxonomy): domain Eukaryota; kingdom Metazoa; phylum Cnidaria; class Scyphozoa; order Rhizostomeae; family Mastigiidae; genus Mastigias; species Mastigias papua. Next base: position 10,111,926 of record OZ025277.1, read on the forward strand.
CCAGTTAGCCATATGATTGGCCTCTTGGCACCTATTCACCATTGTTTACTTGAAGAGTCCAAGTGAGAAAATGAACTCTTTTTGTTTACGCAAGACTGGGTTTTGAGTCTTTATGTAAACTGATTCCAAAACACTTAAATGAAAGGACAATCTTGCTTGCCCTATGATCCAAAAATTATTGTCTGAATATGTTTTGGCACATTTTGGGTATTTAATGAGATGTTGTCCTATGGCCGAATTACTTTTCATTTTAGATTTAGAGTTTTTACACATACAAGGTGGCTGTTCCCTTATTATAGCGTTTTTCATCCTGATGCTCGTGGGAACATAATAAAACAACATGTACCGAATGTATGGAATTATATATGGGATTATCCTTTGCTATTGATGATAGTTGTTAACCTGCTCTTTGTGCAGCAATATGTTTGTTTTTAAGCATTTTAAACCCTTACATCAGAATCTCTTTTAGATCTACATGACCATCCACCAGTCTCCATGATGGATATTTTTGATTTTGATTTTGACTTTCCACATAGAGCGCACTGCATTGCCAGATGGTAGGAATATATTTATATTCTATTCAGTTATTTACATAGTCCTCTTCTTTGGATGCATTTTTTATTGACTTATGAATTAACTCATAATAAGAAGCTAGACTTGTTGCTGTCTATATTTTTGTTTACTGTTCATCTCTAAATGTTTTATGCTCATGCTGTCTTGTGAATTCTGACTTTATTGTAGTTGTTCATTAATGCATAAAATCTATCATTTCTACCTTTCGAATTCAACTTTGTCTCTTGATAAATTCACTTGATGTGTTTCTTGAAAGTATTAGGTTTGCTTCCTTCTTTACTCATGATAACTCCAGTTTGGTTGAAAAATCTCTCAAGTCTGTCTTGCCTGATTTCTGTCTATCTAGCAATATAATTGATACCAATATACAGGTGGATTTATATATCTGTTCTTTATTATTGTGCTTCTATTGAGCAGTAAATCTGTGTAGAATATGCTTCATGCCTTTGTAGGTGCACATGTGCAAGACTTTGACATTCAGTGTCTAGTTTACTGTTTTGCTTCAGATTAACAAATGTTATGAAGCAATAATGATAATGATTATTGCTTGAATAAGTTGCTAAGCAAAGTAGTTAGTAGGCACTAGTAGACACAGAAATTCTGTTTAATGTTGGTAGCCACTGTCCCAATGACTTCTAATTTCATCCAGCTATACGCAATATCGAGTACCATTCAATAACTTCTTTAGAGATCGTCCAGAAAGCACATACACCCAAAATTACCACATTTTTGACCAACCCACCGACCCTGTACGCGCGAGTACGCTTTTGATTCAACCCACCCACCTGCCCCTGTACGAGCGTAAGAATTTTCTTTGGTAGTCTTTGAAAAATTTTGCCAATTTTTAGAACCAGCTTTTCACAAAATTAACACAAGATGCGTTATGTTCTCACTTTTTCTGAAGTAATTGCTGCAATGTTTTCATTCGGTGCCATTTCGTCCGCAGTTTCCCTCAACTTGCACGATGGGTAGGCTTAGTAGTAGAGCACACCATCGCACGTGCACTTTGACCTTTGCCATCCCACCCACTCTGTGCGCGTGTTTACGCTTTTGACCTTACCCACCCACCAACCTTCAAAGCGTACAAACTTTCTGGATGGCCCCTTACATGCATTTCTTACTTTGGAAGAAATTTCTCATTTCACTTCCTAAGTCACTTTTGTAAGACCAAGCAAACTAGAACAAAGAACACCCAGCTGTACCCAGAATTCATTTCTCTCTAGATTGTCACATAATTCATTATATCTGCCAACTTTTCTTGATGCGCTTAGTCCAAATATCAATCATATCAAACAGCTATTTTCACTATTGTTCACTGCCTCTGTACTTGATTACATATATTATGTCTGGCTTACCAACAACAATCTGCTTTACTCCTTCTTTACATCCAGTAAATGTGCTTTCTGCTAGCAAGTTAGATGAAATTTTTGCCCGTGTCTTATTCTACTTTATGAGATCTGCAATCTGTTTTTGTAATTGTATGTGGTGAAGTGATTGCAGGTTTTTAAACCCGTTGCAATCATTGGATAATTGAGCTAAATCAATGTGTCATTGAAATCGGTGGGTCAATGTGTTACCTTCATTCTACTTTTGAAGAATTAAGTCAGTGGGAAGAATTCAAAACGTTGCTTTACTGTAAGTTTTGCAACATCATCATCAACTTCCTAATTGTTTTTATGTATCGGCTGTGGCCATTATTTACCACTTTCAAGAGTTACATATTATTGCCCTTGTACGGATAATTATTTCGCAGTTTCAACATCCCTCTTGCATGTAGCTGATACAGCTTCTTTTAAGCCTCACATTGATTGTCACAGTCATCACCTTGTCATCCAAATACTCACTATCAACGTTCAAGCGTCTTACAAATCTCTTCATATCTGAACAATCCGACTGACAACTAAAAAGCTGTTCTGCAAGCCACGAAACCATCCTCTTGTATTTCATACCCAAGGAAATTATATGCACTATCTAAATACTAATGATGGTAATAGTTATAAAGATATAACTTATATACAACAATAGGCTTCTTCATGAATTGTACCTGTAAGGAATTTATCGCTGGTTGAAAAGTACTGAGACGAGATCACATTGAAGAAATTACTTTAATCTTAAGTTAAATCTTCTCCATCGTCCCTTGGCCCTTGTCTTATCGTCTTCTTCTACTCATGCTGTATGCCCAATAACCCTTCTTAAAGTCTTCTGCTAACTCTCACCCACTGACGACTAACAGCGCAACCCGTGCCACCAACCACTAACCCTTGCTAACAAGAATAGGAAAAAGTAATCAAAGTTGAAAACGAGACAGCGTCATAATTTCTCACAGTGCTTTCATTTTTCTGAAGCTTACTTCTGCGTAATAGAAATTCTTATAGATCGCTTTAGTATTGTCGGCTTTTTGCTTATGATTAAGTATAAGCCATCTATATAAACCGTGGGTCTTTTATCATTGCCAATAGCTTTCGTAATATGGTGTATCCTCAGATAATGGCCTGTAGTTGTCTAGCAGGCTAGCGTTGTTTTTTCTTTGTCTGGTGCGTAAAAATTAGATACTCCTTTAGACAGGCTCCTAAAGTACCATGTGATATAAATGCTACTATGATAAACATTGGTAATAGTAGATTTTTACTTCAGTGCTCAGAAGAAATTTTTCCATTATTATGTTGTAGGAATGGGGTGAAAGCATTCATGGTTTTATCACCAAGTAATCCCAAGGAAGATATCAGTACAGAATCAAGATCAAAACTGTTACTCAGTTCAGCTGCTGTAGCTCTTTCCAATACTAACTGGTGATTATGACTGCTATTATGTTCACTTTTTGATCGTGCTATGGCAACTTTGAGACAGACGTGTTCCTTTAAAGTAATCCGTATTTATCCCTTGAGATCCTTCTTGATACTAATCCAGGGTATCTGCCAATTCAGGGAATTCAGGGAGATCAGGGAAAAATCAGGGAAATGCGTGTAGGCTTAAAAATATCAGGGAAAAATCAAGGAGGTCGACTACCTCTGGAGACAATCAGGCAAATATCAGGGAAATTGTTTGCCTTTGCTATTTTAATTAATAAATCGATTTCCTAATATGCTGAAAAACTAGCAAGGAAAGTTCTGCAGATAATGAACCAATTAAATCATTCAGAAATGAATTTTGGTTTCCACATTCTGAAAGAGTGTCATTGAAATTAGTTTCAAAGCATGTAACTCAACTGGCGTAAAGGATTCTCAGAAATTTGTCCTCACATTTGTGGCCTTTTCTGCTACTTCTTATCGAGTCACTCTCATAAATGCCTATGAACTGTAAAATCTCTTTAACTTTCAACATACAACTTTGAAATTATACCATTGTTGCAAATTCAGGGCCTATTTAGACAACGTATAGACTCGGGCCCAGTAGAAAGGGCAAAGTTATTAGGCATTAATATTTCTAAATGATCAACCCTCTCCTTAACTGTGTAATTACATTTTACAGTATCATAACGTTGGTTTTTTTATGATGAAATTAAAGTTCACGTATATGCTCAGGTAGGCTAAGGCTCGGGTAGACAGGTTTGCATTATGATAGGCATAGTATGCGATGGCATTTAATCAGCATCTATTTTGAATCAAGGAAAACAGGGTGGAATTCAGGGAAGAATCAGGGAAATATCAAGGAAAATGACTTCCCTGATCTGGCAAAGAGCCTGTAATCCCCCAAGTGAACATGCGCAGACATAGTGTTTTTCAAGACTTGTTTTAACTATTAGTACACCATGAAGCTTATTTTGCTTCCTGCTTGAAACAGTTCAACTAGGTATTTAAAAGATTTATGTTTTTATGTATATTCCAGAGTAATTTTTCTCATGCATTCTGGTACTTGTGCAACTTTATAAATTGACATAACTGAGCAAGTGACCTGTCGCTAAATGTGAGTTTCTCGAGCTGTGTAATGAATGAGTTTTTTCTTATCCATATAATCAGTTGTACAATTTCAGATCTCCCTTTTGTTCCTGTCTTTGTTCTTTGACTTTTTGTTTGCATTTTTATTCTGATGTTTAAATTCTTTGTCGAATTTTCCTACTCTGTCTTGTAGTTGTTATTAGAAAAAATAGGTCCCAACAGCTAGACAAGTGTATCCATATCTTCATTTGAAGATACCAAACAAACGTTGTTGTGAGTGCGTGTTGATTTTGATTCCTAGTGAAATCCCGATGTTTATTCAAGTACAGCAGCGATGGAGGAGGTTGTTCTTCGGAATTTCAATGGGGAATGGTTTTCATGCCAGTTATGAGATGGCTCACTTAAAAAGCGCACCTCCTCAATGTCAGAATATATCAGGACTTTTGGATATCTTCAAAGAAAAACTGGTCAGTAGTGAAAAGTTTGATTCATAAACAAGTACTTTGAAGCTATCTTTCCTTCACATTACGCTTAGTTCCTTGTCATTCTTATGATAACTTGAGAATACTTCGCCTCTACAGCTACCAGGAAATCCTTCACAGATTGTCCGATTCCAGACAGATTCAACACCACATTTAGTACCTTATTCTAGATACACAAATATATATTTGGCAGTAAATATGAAATAGATATATATTAAGTAATTCATTTTTTGTTAAAGCAATGACCCGTCGGAAGTGTGATTTTTCTATTTTATATTACGGATAATTAGGTATTGTGTGTGTTAATGTTTATTATTTGACTTAATGATAATCTATGATACAGCTTCCACTTTTGAAAGAATATCTGAAATTTTGTATTAATTCCCATTCCCTCCCAACTGAACTCAGCTGTCTTACGGAAATTTTCATAGCAGTTCTCTTCTTTCACTGAGCCTATAAAGAACATGGTTAGTCTCGAAGTAGACACATAACATTCAACGGTTTCAAACATTCAAGATGACTACTTAATGCACTCTTGCCATATTTCAGTTAGTGATACTTTTGTTATCATTTAAAGCAATTTTGTTGAACGATCAGTTTATGTTATATTTATATATATATATATATATATATATATATATATATATATATATATATATATATATATATATATATATATATATATATATATATATATATATATATATATATATATATATATATATATATATTTATATATATATATATATATACATATATATATAAATATATATATATATATATATTTATATATATATATATATATATATATATATATATATATTTATATATATATATATATATTTATATATATATATATATATATTTATATATATATATATTTATATATATATATATATATATATATATATATATATATATATATATATATATATATATATATATATATATATATATATATATATATATATATATATATATGTATATTTATATATATATATGTAATCAGTAGCTAGCTGTATATATATATATACATTTAGTGCTATCATACACTTGTATGTATTTACTGCAAGTTTCGAGTCTATCATCACCACTGTCATTTGAACTACGATGTTGTATCTCTTAGGTCTTTGGGAAATTTATCATTATACCATTTAAAATTATATCAAAGTAATTCATTTCCATCCTCTAGGCAGTGCCACGCCTCCTTATCCCACCTATCACAGTATCGGTTCGCTTCACTTATATCTTAAACTGGGCTGAAGATGACTGGGTACAGCAACCACCTGATTTAAACTTAAGTTTTGGCACCGAAATTGGCTACCTGAATTTGTCAAGATTACCATTTGGCCCACTTCGAGATCCTATCAGGTAATTTGGCTTTTTAATTATAAAAGTGTGGCGGCTTTTTCAGAAGATGCAGCTAAATTTGTTGTTTTCCCTCTTCTATTTTTTCCATCTGTTTGTAGGTGATCAGAGTGTTTTATTCTTTGAAGTTCAGACGATTGGGAAAACATTTCCAATGCATCATACAATATTTTCTATATCAAACTGTCAGGATTAGTGTTAGTTTTAGTTTTCTATTAGGATGACATGTCTTTCCAGGAAACACATAGTTACTTTTCTGGCTCACCACAGTTCATGATGTATTCATTTGCACCTTGGCAGATTTACATTTGCAATTTTTTGTACCAGAATTTTATCATTATTTTTAGCATACTTGCTTTGCAATCAAGGATTTGCTATTCAAACCTAGCAAATTGGCTTGTATTTACACGTGCATTTTAATTATTCTTTAGCGGATAAATGGCAAGATATTACAAAGAATACAAGCGGAATATGACCTAATTTTATTTCCAATAAATTTTTTGTTAGGAACTCGACTCCTGAGATCCATATATAAATATAACACGAAGCTCAATATCTTCATTACTAAGAGATGTATTGGAACATTTTTTTGCATCAACAATATGTTTAAAAAAGAAGACGGCTGTGCATTTTATAGTCACATCTTGTAGAATACTAATGTTGGGACTCTCGTTCGTAGTGATTTGCACCTCGCAACAACTTGGCCGTGTTTATCAGAGGAAACAGTAGTTGACGACAATGAATTCTCGTAAGCTTATTTATTTGAATAAAAGTCGTGGATTATAGCTGGCATCAATGTTATGTGAAGTACCAACTATAGAAAGATTCTTCTCTAGTACAGCCCATATAGATAGGACTATGGTTAACATAATAGAGTTCTTTGCTTAATTTTCCAATTTGTTTGTTTCAACAATGTACGACCGTAGCTAGATCTTTAATTTGCGTATTTTTCAATGTTGCATGAATATATTGAGACATTTTGTGGCATGTTGTAAGCAATCTTCCGTCAGAATGAAGCAAAATTTTTCTTACTTTTTCTTGCAATATTTAACTTCTACTGCCCAGGGGCGGATCCAGGGTAATGCACAAGCCTTACGTAAGGCAGTCGAATTTCGAGAAAACTCTTCGTAAGTCCCCCCGCAGCATCGTTCGGATCTTTATGTACCCCCGTACCTGGTCTCGTCATCACTTTTGTGCTGAGTGTTGAGAACGAATTGGGCATTCCATATTTGGCTCATCGCTTATTGTGTCTTGAATTGTAGCCTGTCAGAATTCTATTGTGCTGCGATAGGAGACAATTGTAAGGCGCTCTAAACGATTGTGATACAGTAGAATCTATTGTGCAGCATTACGAGTTTGATGTGCTGCACAAACCATTGTCGAGAATTTGAGATGCTGCACAATCATCTGACATTTTAGATAAAAGAAAACAATCCTGAAATCAAATCACCAGTAATCCGCACTATTGTTAAGTTTTGCTGCACGATTGTCAGGTTCTGCTGCACGATTGTTAGTTGTCGCTGCACAATTGCAATTGTTTAGTTTGTTCAGATTCAGTGTCTCTGATAGCTGATGCTTCAGACTCTATTCAAGATTTTGATGAGTCAGTTGACAAGTCTTGGACCCTGCATGTCTCTATGTACAAATGTTGTTCATTCCCTCATCGAAGCCAATACCGGAAGCATATTTTCAAAAATCAAATACACTGTTCGTGGATTTCAGAACTGAGGGGCTGATCAATAAGTACGTCTCGCTTTGGGGGTAGGTAGTTCTAAACGTGATGCGTGATTCTTCGTAACTGTCTTCACTTTTTAAGCATCAAATGGGAAGGAAATCATTCGTCGCACTGCGGAACAAGTAGCAGAACCAAGAGATTCCGTGCTGATGGGATAAACAGCACAGCCGAACAAGGACAGTACAACCTCAAAGATTGGAAGCCCACTTTGAACGTCATGCTATCGATGACGTCGACTTTTGTGCTGAGGAAGGGGATATTTTAGAAATCGGTTATAAAAGTTGAATGCTTGTATTTATTAATATCGATAAGGAACCAGTTTGGACAAACGAATGACAATGATGTATTTTTCATCCATATTAGACCTCTCTTTACCATTTCTTTGTTAGCACTTACTGTTGTTTCGGATAATGTCTATTGTGTGTTGCAAGAGAGAACCACTGAAAGAGAGGCAAATAATGTGATTGTGTGTTGCAAGAGAGAACCACTGAAAGAGAGGCAAATAATGTGAACAACTGAAATATATGTATGATACTGACAAAACTAGGCGTGGCAACCAGCCAGCTTTGAGCCACGCCCTTGCCTTAACTGTTTCCTATGTTGTGCAGCAGTCAGTTTTATTCCTGGATCCGCCCCTGGACTGCCCGTATAGTTGATACCTTTTCATGAAAATCCTATGGAATAAATTGATAGAAAATGGTTTTTTGACTCGTTTAAAGAGCCCCTTCCTTTGCTTACGAATTGCAGTGTTGTTTCTACACATGTGTGTTTGTACTCTAGTTGAATGCTTTTCTGCGCCTCTTCTTCAACAAAGTTAGAACATGACAATCATCATTCTCGGTAGATCCCTACATCTAAATGAAGCACTCAATCGATACATTTTGCAGAAATGCATCAATAATTTCTCTCCATTGACCGAAACAGTTAAAAAAAGTAAGAAATATAAGTTTGCTTTTGATTATTTCTGCTACTTTTTCAAGAAATTTTTCCAAAGTAGTGATAATTTCTCTATTCTAGTGATTTGAATCCAATCGAAGCACCGAAATGGTCAATCAGATCAAGGCCAGCTGAGGACTGTCGTTCGCTACTTTATGACCATCTGAACTCCTTTCTGAAACTGTGCAAAAGTTCTGAGTCAACGCAACAAATTATTCGAAGTTTATCAAGGGACGAGCTCGTGCTAGGTATTCCATACAACACTGTTTATTTTTCAGCTCTGTTTATGTTTATAAAAGTTGCAAAAACTGGCACAGACTTCATTTCCTTTTTCATAAAGTATTTTTGGCTCTTATAGGGAATCACCTCCTTGACAGGACATTAATTTTGACATGCCTTTCTTGTGACGTAATGATTCAAATATAGCTTTAGTACATTAGGATCTTGAGGTATGTTTTCCAGATGGCTTCAACATGATATTCACAATCCACTGTTTTTTAAGCACGCAGGAAGTGTTCGTAGCATTGAATGTATAATGCGTTTATGACAATCGCATCAGGTGTCTAGTTATGCTTAGGAAATTGAAGTGAATTAGGGTGTGATTTAGATGCAGACAGAGGTATCTTACCATCAACTTGATGGCTAAGAAGAAAGTAGATTTTCCTTGCTCATGAGGTAATGAGCAGATGGTTAGGTCCCTTACCACTGGATCTTCAATGATATTGGAATGAAACTTGATGTTGTTAGGACAGTAGTGTTTTATTTCGAAGTTTTGGTGTGTTTCATGACAGAGAAGTTATGAGATTCCAAATCGAATTTGTGATTCACATAGTTATCTATTGCAACAATCATCACTAATGGATTTGATTTTGATCAATCGATTGATTGATTGATTGATTAATTGATTGATCAATTGATTGATCAATTGATTGATTGATTGATTGATTGATTGACACTGTGATCAACTGTTTCATTGATATATTGATAATGACATTGTCTCTAGAAGCTAGCAGCATACTGTTTTAATCTTTTGCTTAGATCAGTACGATGACATCACTCAGGCTTTTGAGAAACTGACAGAATCTAGTCCTCGCCAATCTCAAGCAAGACACTCCAGTGGAAAGACAGTAACAAGGAGGGAACAGACGAAATTACAGGAATCCCCTTTACCAGAGGATTTACTTAGTATGATATTGTTGGTGAGAATTCAGATGTCATCTTACTCAAGGCTTTGAAAATAACGATAAGAATGGAAACTGATTGTTTGAAAAGAATTCTTTTCATTTCCAGTCTTGTTACCAACATTTTCATCAAATTCCCCTTCCTAAAAAATATGACCTGGTAGAATGTGACCGGTTTCTTCCTATTGCATTGTTAAGAATATTAGCATTAAATGTAAAAATATAACTAAGGCAAAGTTAAGACAAAAACTAAAATTTTTAGAGCAAATTGTTCTTTCTTGCAGCACTTGTTCCCAGATTCTCATGAAGAAACTGAAGAACGACAAAAACTGCTTGCTGAAGAACAAAAGAAGATAGAAGAGGATGGAAAGAAGGTATTTTGACAGATTCATTTGATGCGTCAAAACACAACAGGATATAGTAGCAATCGCTACCTCTATTAAACATATCTTATTTTAAGAAGTATATTACTTATTAACATTTCAAAACTCAGGAGAGAGTAATATTTTGAAGTTCCAAATGAGTATTGACTAATAAGTGAGCTATGGGTGAACTCTTAAATGTAGAAGAGTTCTTGCTTCTAGATCATTTTTAAAAGACTTCTTTAATCGTTCATACCTCGAGTGGTTCTTTCTAGATAAGAATTTAGTTTATTCATTAAAGCCCATGCTCACTATTTATTGCTTGTATATGGGGTAAGTTATCGTATGAATTTTTTGCACATCTTTGCCATTTCTTCCAACTTCTTACTTTCTGGCAAAATTTTTAAAGGATTTTCTCATCAGGATCGATTACATATATCTATTGTTCTTGCCACTCTTTGTTTGAAAAAGGCTGTATTTCTGTTATAGTTCCAGGGAACATACAGTGTTGCTCTAATGCTTTTTGCAATACAGGCTACAAAATCTCGCTATAAATTATGTTTTAACTCTTTCTCTTTCAGGACAGGTTCAGAAATCTCAAATCTGCGCCTGAGAAAAGTTTAGTTAGCTTGCTCACGATATGTCTGTGTGTAGTCAACCATAGTTATGGAGGTAAGTGACAGCATTCAGACCAACTCATATACAAGGCTATTGTAGTTACATGGTAGTTCCATGGTACTACCAAGGTATATCGTCGTGTGACGTTTTTTGATCTCGGAGTACAGTTGTTTCCTTGAGCAGGAATGGCTTTTTTGTAGTTTTATATGGCTTTCTATTCGTTAACTCAGTGAATGGGTATTTGTTTCGCTATTTGAAAAACTAAGTATGCATCAATTGCTTCATTTTCTTGGTAGTTCTGATTTCTTGCTATTCGGGTTTTCTGGTAAATTACCGCCGTTGACATTTTTTGTGGACGACGCGATATCGAGTACCCATACCATGGAATGATTCCTATTGATATTTTGTTTATGAGTGTCCAGAGAAATGGACAGCGTAGCACTGTTACTATAGGAACTGATAGTGAATAAATGCCAATCATGAATCAATACAAAAAGAGTGGGTTTTCATAGTGATTTTGCCTGAAAGCTTCGACTTTCGACCTTTGAACTACTGAAATTGCTTTGCGGATCTTTGCTTGTAAGAAAAATTTCATACAGTATGGAAGAAGAACCTCTCATTCACTAATTTTCGTTTTATTTTACTGTGACGTTCCTATCGATATCATTACACAATCGAATCTATTTGGTTATGATCTGCTTGATTTATTTCAATTACTTATTACAAGTGCTACTGGGCCAGTCCACTGTTGAGAAATGCTTATACTAGCTATGCAGTCATTACGTCTGTCTCGAGATGGCTTACCTCCTATTTACTACCCTTTGTTTCTTTCCCAGGTGTGAAAGCCTTCGCTCACCTATGGCATGAATTCATTCTCGAGTTGAGATACCGATACGAGAGTAACATTTTGATTCCTAGGTAGGATTGTACCACTTTCTTTTAATCCTCTTTCATTGCCGTCTCTATATTCATAACAATATGCACTTCATATTTACGTTTATTCAAACTGTTGGCAAGTAAAAAATAATATGTTTTAACAAAATACAGTTACCTTATGGCTCCGCCATTTACAGATCATTGCAAACTCATAAGTCCTTTTTACGACTTGCCGAATTATCGAATGTCAAGTAGTTGATTTTATTCTGTATCTTTTTCCGATATTTTGTTTTCTTTTTTCTTCCAGTTGCAGTTATTGTTGTTCTTTTGCTTTTTTTCGTGCCTCCTTTCTGTATTGTCCATTGGACAGTGAGCATATATTGCTCCCCATGGTATCTTTTTTGTAGCGTTTGTATAGGTATAGTAACATGAGAAATATTTTGCTCACTGCACGATAGCTATACGGACGATAAAAATATTTTTATCTATGTAATATTATTTCTTGTATCTAGGCACTAGCGATTGATCTTTGTTAGCTATTCAACGTATATCGTGTAAAAACTCAGTGTAGTCATATAGAAACAGGAAGTAACAGACATACCCTTTGCTTATCTTGAAAAGTTGCCTCGTCTATTTGAATCAAACTTCGCTGATCTAGTTGACATATGAAATCAAAAAGTAAATGTTTCTTGACCATCAGATTTATGATATTGAGTTACAAATAAAACCTACATGCACGACAGGGTACAGGCACTCTTTCGTTATAAGGCCCCGTTTCCGCTGACCCGGATATATGTATGCATAATGAGGCCGGATATCATGGTTGCAGCTTTTTTTACAATATCCTAGTCGCAGTGTTTCCACTGAAGCGGTGCGTTTTAAATTTATCCTCTTTCAAAAATATACGCTCTATGTATCGTTTTCGGAAATATCAATTCTTCACCATTTTGCTAGAAATGCAAGGCTGAATTGGATTTTTATCTGTTTTACATCTATCCGGGACAGTGGAAACTGGGCCTAAGAAGGAAATACCCTTAGCAGATAGGATCTGTTTTGTAGATAAGGTGGTAGTCCTAGTCAGATCTGTGTATTAGAAACTGTTATAGTTCATCAACTAGACAACAATCTACTCACGCTCGAGCTGTTTTATGTTTGTGGCCACATATGCGCGTTTTTTGTGTGCCTCTTGTGATACAGACCTTTGGATAGTTTATTACGATTATCTAACTTCTACACCTAGTGTAAACAACATTCTCAATTCTTTCTTCTGTGCCACGATACAACAGACCGGTTGTCATAGTGTTCAGTTAATAAATTGTTAAGAATGGAAACATGTCTTGTAAATTGAAAAGCATTGAGGTGTTTATTCGCCTCATATCTACTTTTAAGTATGTGTTTATGTATTTGAAAAATTTATCTCAACTCTATGGACTTTCAGTGGTTTTTTATTTTGTTGTCTTAGGGTTGCATTAGAGATTCCAAATCTTAACTATTGCTTGATACATCAAAAATTACAGGTAAACTGTTGTGATTATTTTGATGCACACACACACACACACACACACACACACACACACACACACACACACACACACACACACACACACACACACACACACACACACACACACACACACACACACACACACACACACACACACACACACACACACACACACACACACACACACACACACAAACTCACTTACTGTAAAAGTATTTCCCATGTTATATTTTGTTATAATTTACTTAACTAGCTAAGTTCTCTTTGATTTAACTGAAACACTGCAGTTCATGAACAACATCAGTCGTACCATCTAGTTGTCTAGTGATAAGATTTTTCCATGGAGAAAAGACTTGAAATCATTATGGCACTTCATGACTCCTTTGAATTCTTTTCTCTCATAAAGGAGTTCGGAAACTATGCTTGATGCTTTAACTGAATGACATTTTTTGTAGATGTTGAACTACTGCATACAGAGAAAAAGGGACCGTTATGAGCATTCCTCGAAGCCTGTCAATATTGCTGCAGTTTTGCGAGAGACTGGGGATAGCATCAATTCTAAACAGAAATTGCCAGGTTCTCCAAATGAATTGAATTGGGATGTAGAAACTTTAAATAGTGAAAGCGATGATGAGTTTTTTGAAGCTGTGGAGGAACAGGAGAGGTCTTTGCAGAGTTTAACGAATGAGGAAATGGATACTACTTCACCTAGCGGCTCTATTGCTGGCAATCAATCTCCAGTTGAAAGCCCTTCAGGGTCTCTTATGAACTTGGATAAATCAGCAACGGAAGTTGAATTTGAGAGAACTGGTGTTCTGAAAGAGACTGATATGCTGCTTTTGGAAACCAACGAACCTCTGTGTATTCCAGTAACGCAGGTATACCTACTTATGTTGACGCCATTGTTGATCGCTATGTTAGAAAACCTCTTTCAAGTCAAGGATTCCACCAATTTCTTAGAGTTCATGTTTCAAACTGCTATTTCTCCTATTAGAGCCATATATTTGTTCTTGGGTAATGCCATTGTTCAAACGCTTTGAACTGTTTGTTTGTACGAGTTTGGTTTTTAGTCTTTGGATTTTGTTATTTGGAAATTTGGGATGAAGGAGACTATAGCGCACCACTGCTCTATTCCCTTGTTAAGTAGGCCGCATCTCGCTTCAAGTTCAAATTATCTTTGATGAGATAAGTAATCTAACCGTATGGCTACTATATTGACCCAGAGGAAGTTAAGGTATTTAATTCTGATGAATTAGGATTCACCTAGTGACCATTTTTTCTGCAAAAAGGAGCAACCTCCAGTTACAGAAGATATTATTGAAGAACAGACTCAAATAATGCTGCAGCTGGGAAGATCAGAAGGTGGTTCCAAGTACTTGGCACAGATGCAAAGTGGCTCACTTTTTTCAGATGTTCAGGCTTTCAAGGTAGAATTCCCTCTGATTGTCTCTCCTACTCAGCGGTGCAATGCAGCAGTTCTTTTTGTTCCTGTTCCATGATTAGACATACTTTTCTCAGAGTATCCAAAATGATTCGTTGTATCATTTTTGAGTATTCCATATCATCAAAGACTCAATATGATTTTACTTTCATGTATAGGCTGCAAATCCTGGTTGCATATTTGAGGACTTTGTGCGATGGTACTCTCCTAATGATTGGATTCCAGGAAGAGAGACGGAACAAGAAAAAGAAGACCTTGCGAAATTGAAAGCTGACTTCCTGAAAGAAACTGTAAAAGGTACTTCTGCTTGAAAATGAGATTTGAATTTCAATATTTTCAAAGTCTTAAAGTTTTCATGTAATGTCCTTTCTAGGATATAGTTTTGTATAAAATTTTCGCTAGGCCTTTCAGAAGTATTTTCATTTTAGCGGAATTAAAGGAAGTGGTTGGAACTGAAGAAATTGATGGTTGGGATTTAGATGCTGATGAACAAATAAATGATAATGACCTCATGGAAGTTGATGCTTCGCTAGTGGAGGAAGACCAACCAAAGGTACGTGAGATAGCAACGATAGTTATATAGCTAATTTATTGAGGAACCAGTTTTCAGGCGTCGCATACTTTATTCATTATTTATTCATCAGTTGTTTGATTCATTAATATATTCCGTACTTTCAACACTATTTTGCACTACCAAATTTCAAAATTTGAAGCAAGAGTGAAAGCATTATTTAGCTTATTGAGATTTTCTTTCGTTTGACCCTCATCAAGTTTTGAAACTGGATAATGATCGAATAGTGATAGGAGTATATACCGAGAAACTGATCCAAACTCACAGGGCAGAAGGAATGGTGCATTTTGTTCGTCCTCAAAACTGTGCTGATATTATAGCAACAAAGCAGTATTCATTGCTTTTGATCCAGACAGTTGGGCAAAAATAGAGTAAAAAGTCTGTTGGTACTACAGAACTTCACTATAGCACGAAAAATTGGGAACATTCTTTTAGCACAGTATGCTAAAAGAATGTTCCCGCTTTTTCGTGCTATAGAAAAATAGAGCACGTCGATACGTTTCTCGGATTTCTTGATCAATTTGACCGCTGCGCCGTTAGCTACAATAACCACCCTCATATATTCTATTAGTAGGTAACAGTAAATATTTGTTCCCATTTTGAATGGGAGTTTGTAATTTTGCATATATGTATATTTTAAACACTGATCTTATTACAAGGATTCTCACAGTGTCCAAATTAGATATAAATATTAGAACCGGAACGACTGCTGAACAGTCATGGTGTTTTGATGATTCTTTATTTTACTACGATGTAAGCTATTCGGCCTAAACTTAAACTTTTCAACATATACGTTTCGGACCCATTCCAGAATCCTTCATCAGTACGAAAATATAAAGTGAAATTGATAATCATGTCTCGTATTCAATATGTTTTCAAAAGTTAGCTCATAATCTTGATTAAAAATATATAGTTTTCATATATCTTTTACGTAAGTTCAGTATACAGATCAAGTTTTTGTGCCGATTTAAACTCTCAATCGCCTGGAGAAGTTTCAAAGTTGTCGGTAGTGCAGTAACTCCTCAGTGCCTTGTAGTACAGTGTTCTTATAAGCCAAATGGAACTAGATTCTGTAACGTGCTTGAAGATGAGTACTCTGGCGCTAGGTTATTAGTTGATAAAGAAACTAGGCAGTGCCTTAACTAGAAATATTTTTATTTGAAGTGGATTGATGAGGGCCATGTGAGTGTTCGTATGCGTATCCCTGGTAACATTTGGCTTGAAACATGGCAGTCAGCTAAAGCTATACCAGCAAGAAGGCAGAAGAGATTATTCGATGATACAAAGGAAGCAGAAAAGGTAGTTAGAATTTATTTGTCATTTTCCTTTTATGTATTATGAATAAGCTAAGGATAAATGGTAACACCTACTGCGTCCAAACTATTTTAAAAATTTTGTCTAAACTTGAATAGTCGTCAAAGGGTACTTAAACCTCTGACTTATATTTATGTATGATATATGAATTTGTACAAATCAAACTCTATATGTTTCAGAAAGCTTATGAATATAGCTCCCTCCTTCCATTGTCATAGCATTATCTAGACTTACATATACGTATGGTTGACATTCTAGGTATTGCACTTTCTCGCAAATCTGAAACCATCAGAGATAGCAATACATCTTTTTCCCGTGTCCATTCATTCAGCAATAAATCGCCTTTTGCTGGAAGGTAAACTTCATTTATTTGCAAATATGTTTCCATTTCTATTCAGTTTTTTTTTAACTTTCTCATCACATGGGCTTGTCCAATTTTTAGAGCTTTTGGTATGTCCACCTCTTTTTCACGAAGTTTGATTCTGTTGGTAGTAACCACTGCTTTATCAAATAGCTTCTGAGGATGGTACTTTGTTCTATGGATGAGTGCTTTTTGCTATTAACAATCTCATTTTCCTTAATAGATGAGAGCTCAAGACCAAGGATATCAAGTATAATCAATCAAATTATCCACGATACTACACGATTTGCTACCCGAGCTAAAGACAGCATATCTAGTATGATGGTAAGGTACTCTATTTAATGGTGCATCTTTTCCTTTATCTTGGTACTCACAAGTATTGAGACAATCTATGCAGGCATTTGTATTTCCTGTTGAGAAGTCAACTAATACAATGGCCTTCATATGTTTCCTCATGTCGAAAATTGTCTTCTCTCCAACAGCTATAAAGTATGCTGAAGACGGACGCTTTCAGTTGGTGTAGAATTCATCAGACTTCTTTTCTCGTTCTAGAAAATATCGAGACAAGCTCAAATTGCAGAGCTAGCTATTTCACGAATTCAGTTCCTGGAGAGGAAATTCAGTAAGCTGGGAGGTTTTAACGAAAGTGAAGAGGTTGATGATGATATTGCAAGATTTGTATCAGACCTTTTGTCTTCACCAGAAGTTGATATTGCTGGAGGTCCAAGAGGAAAAATTGGAAAGATGATTTGCCAACTAATTAGAGATCAAGTTAGTTCAATTCAGAACATCTAGTTTCAAGTTTCATTTTTTGTGTTTCAATTGGGCTTCGTGTTTTTTTCACTGAACCTTCAGTTCCCTCAGTTTCCGTGTCTGATTGTTGTATCAAAGTCTTTTGTAGACTACAAATGTTATATCAAAAATCTGAAGCCCTAAATGACATTACTTTTGATTTTCTGAATTGCTGTGGTTTTGGTAATAAGAGAACATATTCATTAAAATCATTAAAAAATCAGCTTTTGTCTCTTCTGCATTTTTCCACAGGGAATCTATTCACTTTGAAAAGACCCATTTTGCCACTGTGCCATACAAATGACATCTTACTCTTCAAATTCTTAGCACTTTAGAGCATATTTTACATTGACTTTACCCTGCAGCGGTTTTTGTGAAAGTTTCTACAATATACAGTAGCATATGTTCCAGCCTTTTGAAACATGACAGTAGCTGCATACATTGGAGATTTAGCATTATATACTATTACCAATCCAATCGGCTGAGCCTAATTTGATTTACTTATTTTCCAGAATTATGTCGACAACGGTTCACCTAGGCAAAGCGGAGGAACATTATCTGAGGTAGGATGTAGAGGACGTTTATCTTAGGATGAGTTTGGAAATTAGAACTTGAAAGAACCCGGTACCATTAATTTTGTGTAGCATTAAAGTTTCATATCTTGAACCTGGTTTTACTATTTCCTAACGTTTGGCCTTTCCATTTGACAAAATATACTACAGCAATGTTTCTTCAGAGATCTTGAGTTTACTTGCAGACAGATATTCATTGATATGTTTCTTTTCATCTTCCCTATCTCTTATACTATAATTGAACTTATTCTATCATCTGTTGTTTAAGGGGCCATACATATATGACTTCGGCGAAGAGGATGGGAGGGGGATACAAGAGGATGATTTTACCGACAAACCTTTGAAATAGAATGCAATGAGGAGAGCTACGTTTTGGGAAAATGGGGTTCAATTTGGTTTAATTCATTCAGTGATTCATTCACCCATTCATTCAATCATTCAGTCATTCATTCATTCATTCATTCATTCATTCATTCATTCATTCATTCATTCATTCATTGTTTCATCCATTCATTCAATGATTCATTCTTCCATTCATTCATTCATTCATTCATTCATTCATTCATTCATTTATTCACCCATTCTTTCAGTCATTCATTCATCCATTCATTCATTTATTCATTCATTTATCCATTTATTCATTCATTCATTCATTCATTCATTCATCCAATGCATTTTTTCAGTAACACTTCATTGCCAAAATTTCTTGTAAGCAAAACTAAATTACAATAACACTCTAATGCGTCATAACACATGATACTTTATTTAGGCATGCCTAGCTTCATACCGGCGGTCCCTTATCAATGGGATTGTCCTTTTTAGCACAGTTTAGTCATTTCAGCTGCTAGAAACTATCACATTTTTAATTGTTGAGACATACCTGCAATTTTTATTACCAGTTCATTATGATATCTTGTTTGTGACAAATTTAATGTTTTAATTTGGTAGTTTTGATTGTGTTTGGGCATGTGTGTGTGTGTGTGTGTGTGTGTGTGTGTGTGTGTGTGTGTGTTTGTGTGTGTGTGTGTGTGTGTGTTTGTGGGGGGGGGTAAACAGTTTAGACGTCGTAGAGGAGGGAGTAGATAGAACTAAGACTATGCCCAAGAAGGGGGGAGGGGGATAAGAATTGCGAAATATTTTAGGCTTCATAAATTTATGGTCCGTAATTTTTCAGATTATTCGCGAGCCGCAGAAATCGAAGAGTTTGGCATTCCCAGCGCCCGCTGGCCGTGAGTACATACTTCGAACTACTGTTAGTATACCACGAGCATCGTCCAGGCCTTCGCCTCAACGACTATTTACAGTCATTACACCCGAAGAATTTAGACTAGCTGCTGTATTTACTAAAGATACTACATTTATTTAAATCATCTTTAGGATGTTATATTAAATATTTTAGAATTCAAAGTAGAATTGTAATAAATTGTCTATTTGCGACTTAGGATGATAGCGTTTAAAATTCATTTTTGATATGTAATGTAGTGTATGAACCACGTTTGTGTTGTGGCTTCTGGACTGACCTGGGGGAATTGATTGATTGATTGATTGATTGATTGATTGATTGATTGATTGATTGATTGATTGATTGATTGATAGCTGCACATGTGACTGTTTTGGAAGAGAGTGGACATTCGAGTCACTCGCTGTGATTGAACAGATGGTCTAGTGCAGTTGATAGTCAAGCCTTCTTTCTTGACAAATCTAATTTAGATTTTGAGATTTCATCCAGAATAGCGGAAAGTTACATACATGTATATGTATGTATACATACATTCATTTAATCGACAGGTGGCAAATTTTCAAATTGCTTGTATCTGTATGCATATTGGATTAGGCTTGTTTTTCCGAATTCCTATCCTAAGCTAACATATGTTTATAGTATATATGTTAACATAGCGAAATACTGCCTTCATCTTTAAATAAGTAAAATAGTTCGAATAAATCTGATTTCTTCTCACATCTCGGTGACCTCAGCGTGTAGAGGTTTGAGGTAGAATATAGGCGAGTTGCAACTCCGAGATGTATTCGTAAACCCCTGGGGGATAGTCTTTATGTAAATTAGAACATAAGATTATTTGTCCATCTAGCATTCTCAACATAAAATTTTGGGACCTGACTTTTTGTTGCAACAACCAGCATGTATGCATGATTCCATGACCAACTATGAATTAGAAATCAATCTGTTGGTTTCTGACAAGCAAGAACGTTTCTTTTCACATTTATTACTTATTTCATACAACATAGGTCGGGATGTGTATCACTCACAGAAAAGTGTACAAGATTTTTGTTGTTTTTGTGATTTTGTATGAATTTGTGTGATTTTGTGTGATTTCTGTAATGTTTTGTAATGTTTTGTGTTGTTTTGGGAATTTTGATGTGATTTTCGTTATTCTTTTGGAGTTTGTTGTAATTTTATTTTGATTTTTTGACAAAGTGCTGTAGCCTTACTTTCTGGCCAAAGTTGAATTCTTTTCATCAATATTCACTCTCTGTTAATATCCATCAATTTCACTTTGAGTAACTTTTGCGCGACATACGACGTCTATACCCCTTCCATTTTGCCATAGTTAGCTCATTTTCATCACTTTTCAATCTGCAAATAAAATTGATCAACTTCACTTTGGGTTAATTTCGAGCATAATACCAAGGCTAGAGCCTTACAATTTTGGTATTGTTAGTTATTTTCATCATTCTGCACTTTCCAATCAAGATCGATCAATTTTTTTGGTCATTTTTGAGCAAGCTACCAAAGCTTTAGCCTTACTATTTGGGCAGAAATAGCTCATTTTGCTCACTTTAAAATCTGCAATTACCGTCGATCAATTTCAATTTTTGGTCATTCCTCAGCAAGATACCGAGGCTATAGTCTTAACTTTTACACAGAATTGACTCATGTTGATCATTCTTCAGTCCCCACTTCAAACCTATTAATTTCAATTTAGGTTACTACACAGCAAAATACCAAGGCTGTAGCCTTACTTTTTGGCCACAATTGGTCCCTTTTCATCACTTTTCAATCTGCAATTAACATCACTCAATTTCAAATTTGGTCATTTTTCACCACAATACCAAGGCTATAGCCTTACTTTTTGGCCAATAATCGCTCATTTTCATCACTTTTCAATCTGCAATCAAAATCAGTCAATTTCAAATTTGGTCATTTTTCACCAAAATACCAAGGCTATAGCCTTACTTTGTGGCCAAAAATCGCTCATTTTCATCACTTCTCAATCTGCAATCGAAATCAATCAATTTCAAATTTGGTCATTTTTCACCAAACTACCAAGGCTATAGCCTTACTTTTTGGCCAATAATCGCTCATTTTCATCACTTTTCAATCTGCAATCAAAATCAGTCAATTTCAAAGCTGGTCATTTGTCACCAAAATACCAAGGCTATAGCCTTACTTTTTGGCCAAAAATCGCTCATTTTCATCACTTTTCAATCTGCAATCAAAATCAGTCAATTTCAAAGTTGGTCATTTGTCACCAAAATACCAAGGCTATAGCCTTACTTTTTGGCCAATAATCGCTCATTTTCATCACTTTTCAATCTGCAATCAAAATCAGTCAATTTCAAATTTGGTCATTTTTCACTAAAATACCAAGGCTATACCCTTACTTTTTGGCCAATAATCGCTCATTTTCATCACTTTTCAATCTGCAATCAAAATCAGTCAATTTCAAATTTGGTCATTTTTCACTAAAATACCAAGGCTATAGCCTTACTTTTTGGCCAATAATCGCTCATTTTCATCACTTTTCAATCTGCAATCAAAATCAGTCAATTTCAAAGTTGGTCATTTGTCACCAAAATACCAAGGCTATAGCCTTACTTTTTGGCCAATAATCGCTCATTTTCATCACTTTTCAATCTGCAATCGAAATCAATCAATTTAAAATTTGGTCATTTTTCACCACAATACCAAGGCTATAGCCTTACTTTTTGGCCAATAATCGCTCATTTTCATCACTTTTCAATCTGCAATCAAAATCAGTCAATTTCAAAGTTGGTCATTTTTCACTAAAATACCAAGGCTATACCCTTACTTTTTGGCCAATAATCGCTCATTTTCATCACTTTTCAATCTGCAATTAACATCACTCAATTTCAAATTTGGTCATTTTTCACCAAAATACCAAGGCTATAGCCTTACTTTTTGGCCAAAAATCGCTCATTTTCATCACTTTTCAATCTGCAATCAAAATCAGTCAATTTCAAAGTTGGTCATTTGTCACCAAAATACCAAGGCTATAGCCTTACTTTTTGGCCAATAATCGCTCATTTTCATCACTTTTCAATCTGCAATCAAAATCAGTCAATTTCAAAGCTGGTCATTTTTCACCAAAATACCAAGGCTATAGCCTTACTTTTTGGCCAATAATCGCTCATTTTCATCACTTTTCAACCTGCAATCAATATTCATCAACTTCAAGTTGCTTTAATGTTGGGTGGACTACCAAGGGTATAACCTTACTGTTTACTAAAGGTGGTCGACGTTTCACCTTTCACTCTGCAATAAAAAACTCCGTGAACTGCAATTTGCTGCACTTTTGAGCAAAGTGCCATTGCTACAGCCTTACCTTGTAGCCATAATTGGTCCATTTTTCTCACATGTCACTCTGCAATCAAAATTCATTAACTTCAAGTTGCGTCATTTTTGGGCTAAATACCAAAGCTATGGACTTACTTTTTGGCCAATATTGGTCTACGTTGCTCATCTTTCAGTCTGCAATCAAAATCAGTCAACTTCAAGTTGCTTCATTTCTGGGCAAAGTACCGAGGCCATAGCCTTACCTTGTGACCAAGATTGGTCCACTGTCCTCAACTTTCACTCTGCAATGAAAAACTCCATTAACCTTGATTTGCTTTATTTTTGGGCTACGTAGCAAGGCTATAGCTTTACCTTGTAGCTAAAATTTGTCCACTTTCCTCACCTTTCACTCTGCAATCAAAAGTCATCAACTTCAATTTGCTTCATTTTTGAACAAAATACCAAGGCTATAACCTTACTTTTTGGGCAACGTTGCCTCAATTTCCTTTCTTTTTCAATCTGCAATCAAAGTCAAACAACTGGAATGTCTTTCATGTTTTGAATAAGTACCAAAGCTGCAACCTTACTTTTTGACCACATATTGGGTCAATTTCATCAAGTTTCAATTTGTGATCAAAATCCATCACACTGAATTTGGTTCTTGTTTGGGCAAAATACCAAGGCTATAGCCTTACTTTTTGGTCTAAGTTAGCTCAATTCTATTACTGTGCAAATTTGAATCCCAATAAATCAAATTCAGTGTCAGTCATTTTTTAGTAAAATACCAAGGTCATAGCCTTACTTTTTAGCTAAAATTGGCTGAATGGCATTAATTTTCAATCTGTACTCAGAATCAATCCAGTTCAACTTTGTTCATGTCTGGGAAAATGTGAAGGCTATAGGCTTACTTTTTGACTGATATTGGTCGACATTCCTCAATTTTCTCTCTGCAATCATAATCCATCAACTTCAATTTGCTTCATTTTTGGGCAAAATACCAAGGCCGTATCCTTACTTTTTGGCGTTAATTGCGTCATGTTCCTCACTTTGTAATCTGCAATCAAAATCAATCAAGTTCACTGTAGTTCATTGCTAGGCAAAACGCCAAGGTTATAGTCTTACGTTTTGGACCTAAATTTTCTCGTATTGATTACTTCAACTGCAATCGAAATCGATCAGTTTTACTTAGACTCATGTTTAGGCACAGTGTCAAGGCTATAGACCTACGCTCTGCCATTACTTGGCTCAGTTTGGCTCATTTCGGCTCCTTTTTCTCTCATTTTGGCTCATTCTGGTTTAGTTTGGCTCAATGTGATTCAGGTGTGGTAAAAGTGCAAAGGCTATAGCCTTCATTTTTGGCCAAAGTTGGCTCAAATTCGTCGCTTTTCAATCTTCAAGTAAATTGCGTCTATTTCAGTATGGGTCATTTTTTAGTAATAAATCAAGGGAATAACCTTATCATTATGCTAAAATAGGCTGATTTTCATCACCTTTCATTCTCCAAATGAACTGGATCAATTTCATTTTGGGTCCTATGTAGGCATAGAATCAAGACTTTAGCCTTACTCTGTGGCCGGAATTTGATCATTTTCATCACTTTTCGATCTCCAAGTAATGTCGATCCATATAAATCTTTCTATTGTATATCAAAATACCAAGACTATATCTGTACTATTTGGCCAGAATTTTCTCATTTTCATCACTTAGCAATCTACAAGTAGAACATACTACATTCAAGTTGGATCTCTTTAATAGACATACCTAGGCTATTAACTTACACTTTGCCCAAAAGTGATTTATCACTTTTCAATCTCCAGTTATAACCGATCAATTTTAATTCTGAGTCTTTTCTAAATGGTGGGTCCAAACATGTCTGTGAACTCGCTAGAATTATGGTTTTGTGGAACTGTAGTTTCACGATTAGATGGGAAGACGGACAGCATCTTTATTATTGTTTCCTGGTGAAGCAGCAGGTGCTATAGAAGGGAAAATTGCTCAAGAAATGTGTGAACATATTCAAAATACAGGCGGAAAGTGATAAAAATGCTAAAAAGACAAGAAACTAGTATTTATGAAGAACATTTTTGTGAAAGATGGCAGAGAAGAATATGTAAGCAAATACCTCGTAAAGCAAAAGTTGATGCTTCCATGAAGAACCGAATGCATGATGTACAACCAAAAAATAGGCAGTTTTCTGTGGAAAGCGTAGTTGTAAAACATGGACTAGCAGTTTGCTGCAAACATGCTGTTTTATGTTATACAGACTGTTCCATTCTCAAATATAGAGTTCCAAATTATTCCCAAAGCATCTCTACTGGAAATAACAAAGTCTGATTCTGAGGCATAGGTCAACAGAGAACCAAATCTTAATTTTTCAATAGGGAAGCAATTTCTGAGGTTATTTTTCACCAATCACATACCTAGTTAAAAAAACAGAACCCATGCAGGAGATTTTAGAAAAAAACCAGAGTGCTGTTCCTTTAGAACTCCTTTGCTAGTTTCGTTCATCGCTTCTGCCCCTTTACTAAATGCAATCTAAATTGAATTTGTTCCACAATAAGCTATAGTATAGAATGTGTGCATTGCCTCCGTTTGGTTTTGTGACTTAGCAAAAACTACCAGGGTGCAACGCGGCCGCGGTTATATTACATCATTTCTGAACTCCCACGCACTTTGTGTCCATAATGCTAAACCGGGAATGCGCTTAAAATATTGGTATCATTTGCTATGATGCTGATATAATCATGTGTTCAAAACCTGAGTTTTGAGGAGATGGTAGATCTCCACTCGCATACATTCTAAGCAAGGCAAAGGAAGCCTAGATCTTCGACTGTGTAAAATGCGGATAGCTATCAAAAATTGTCACCAATCTTATGAATGTAGAGAAAGAATAAAAACATAAAACTGAAGACTTGAAACGATAGTATTATTCCGAAGATAAATGCATATAAAACTCATTTACAATATGATACAGACAATGTTGCTTGGTTCTCGAAAAGTTTGTGTAGGCAATAATATAACAAACAGCATTAACTGTTACTAACGCTACATTCCAAGTTATAAATAAGACAAATTGTTTGGTGTAAGATCTGAACAGCCAACTGACATTGCACTCGCCTTTAATGGTTATTCCTTCTGAAGATTCAAAGGTGCCTCTTGCAACATCTTTGCATTTTCTGTCACAAATTTACAATGCTATGCATACACAATACTTTGCATTTAAATGCAGTGTTTCTTTTCATTGCTATAAGAAACGTCATCTTAGAGAACGCCTTTTGTGATTAGTGCTCTTGGTTAAATCTAAGATCACTGAGAACATGGAAGCTTGAAGTGCAACTTCTATCGTTTTTGAGGCAGGAGTGAGGATGTAAGCAGTCATAGCGCCTCGTCAGATCCATGTGTTCTGGATTTCTCTCAGCACTGTAGAAGCCACTCAAAGCTTTTCTATGGCCACAATGTGTACATGAAAGACAGTGTTCACTTCTTGGGACCAAATGTCCATGATATTCATGAGTGGAATGTCGCTCTTGCTGAAACTCAGCTTGCTGGATGATATCTTTCACGTATTTTTTTAATTTATAGCGATGATTTTGAAACCAGATTTTGATTTGATTCGGTGATAAATGTATGCGCCTTGCAAGAAGCTCTCGCTCCGAAGAAGACAGGTATGGCTGATATCGAAAAGCATGTTCAAGCTCCCAAGTTTGATGCCTTGTGAAAAGGATTCGCCGCTTCTTGTTCCTCTGCTCATCACCAGAATCTTGATCGTTCCTTGATCTACAGCTAGGCCGTGATACAAGAGCTGAAATGTACAAAGGCTAGGCTGTTGATTAGATTTGTAATGCTTAGATAAGATAAATCCTTGTAATTAGCGCGGGGAATCTAATGATCAAACAGAAAAGCAATGCATATAATGAAAAGATATTGCAAACTTATAAATTAGTACATTGTAACATCACTTAGCTAAGTGTAGAGTAAATGCTATGCCAGTATTATATACACATGCATCAATGTTACTTCTGCATTAGTCTGGACGAGGTATTCTTTCTAAACTTATAAGGACAAATAACAGAGGTCTTCATATTTCAATCTCCTACAATGGAATGTGCAAATTGCTCTTACATGACATGTGAAGATTTGAGACAAGGCCTTCCTTGGTCACACAATACGCTATTTGTCATTGTTCTTCAGAGAAAACTAATCTCAGGCCATAGTCATGTCAAGTATTACGATCTAGCTACATGGCCGTTATACGATAGTTTAAAAGTGCTTCCTACATTGATGAACATATCTCTGCATACACTCCATATCGTAACTTGTACATTCAAGAACATCAAGCAATGGCGGCTAAGTATGTCTTCACAGCTGTATGTCTTCTTCTACTATGAAAGCAAATAAGTGACTTTTGAAAATTAGAAGCAATTAAGTAAAATATATCAGAAATATGCATCTCTACCTTGCTCTATCTTCCTAGCTGCTTTGAAATTCCTTGGATGTTTTTCTGTGTAATCATTTGACGGTGGTATAACCTGTTGCTTATGGTTAATTTCATCACCCAAAATGTCTTTGATAAAAAAGGACATGCTCTCTGATGTTTCCAGGACGGTAGAAGTAGCCAATCTGAAATGTGCTAATAAGGACTTTGGCTTTATGGAGTAATCCCTCCCTCTACTGTTAATATGAAGTACTTGCTAGAAATGACGGGGGAGCCGTAAAATCCTCACAGCAACCTCGTATTCGGTTTACGTAAGAAATTCATAAGCAAATCTCTCTAGAATATTTAATATCAAAATTTGAAACTGATTTGTGGGTATAAATAACCAAAATGAGTATGGTTCCTTCTGAAGGATAATGACAAACATTAGAAGCAATAATGGAAAGCCGGTAACAAACATAGTCTATAAATGGGTTTGTATTCATCTCACAGCAGTGGCAAAATTGCAGCTCTCCATCTCACCAGATAATGTATCAACGCCATATTGCTTCCAAACTTGCTTCCAGCTGGCAGAGGAGATTATGCTTCGTGTCCCGTTTACTGCAGCTTTACCATCGCTATTGTGATATCAACAGTTTGCATGAAAAGCCAATTGTTAGAAAGGGGACAGGCAAATTTAGGATCTTTGAAAGACAATCAGGCAACTAACCAATGAGCAAAAAGTATTGTAATGCAAACTGTACACAGAATGAGCTTATTACATAACTTCAGGATGTGTAAATGTGATGTAGAGGCGGAAAGTGTGTGGGGGAGGGGGAGGGGGGAAGAGGCAAGAGGCACTGAAAGTTTTTGAACCACGGCATGTTCATCTGCCTAAAATTTATTTATTTCGGTTGGTATAACATGCTTTCATTTCAAACTTTCACTGTTAAATCGATACGATTATAATATCTACATATCAAAACCACCTAAACTTAAAAAGAAAACGCAACCCTCCGAGATTTTCTCATCGAATTTGCACGATGGTCAAGGACCATTTTTGGGAAGAAGTAGGGAGGAGGGTACTAGTCTACCCATTCTCCTAGTGGCTCCTGCATTGTGTAAATGCTCAAACCAGTACAATCGAATTTCTAAAACAGCAAAATCAAATTCTTTATCGCTAAGAAAAGTAAGTTTTTGTAAATAAAAAAAACTCATTGATACTATGGCTTGCAATTTCTTCATTTAATTTCCTTATCAAATAGCACATCTAATGTGGTCTTTAGTCATGCATCTTTCTTTCTAACTGCATGGATGAATCTTGCTATGAAGAAACGATCGCTTGGCTGAAAGTTAGAGCAGTTTGTAAATGATTTTCAATCTGGAATTAATTATAGCAAAACTTGCGGGGTGACTAAATAATGGAGTTCAACATATGAATTGCTTTTATTCAGTTCAAGATTATCCTAAAATGCTTTATTGGTGTAATCATAGGCCTCGCCAGTAAGAGAGATCAGCAGATGAAGTCCATAAAACGACCCTCTGTAAGTTGGCTGAAAACTTTGGCATACATCTTGTCAAAGAAGACCATATTTCCAGCAGGATAGTACATGGCCTTTTTAAGGAACAGCTGTTTATTGAATAAAACTTTTCTGCTGAACCTCATCCATAGACCTTGATAAGTCTGCGGCGAGGAAAGCGCATGGTGGACTATATCTTTCCCCCGTTCAATGACATTATCGATTAAAATAAATAGAATGATGCCCTATTTTGCTTTTTTGTTTTGCTCCCTAGAAATTCCGTTTTGCTGTCACAGTCAAAGCGAGCAGCGAATTAAACCCCAGCGAGGTAGGCTTCTCAATTCTAAAGAAGTGTTCATCTGTTTTACAAAGGTGCATGAAAGAGCCACTCATGTTCTACTTAGTTAGGCTTAACTCAACAGTAAATTATGTCAAAACATGACTTTTAATTGATAAAACAAACTCTGTAGCGTAAAGGTTAAATGCGTTGCATTCAATTGATTTCTCGATCAAGTTCCTGCGGGATTGCGACAACCGCAAATCGTTCAAGACAGCGCTGTAGTAAACCATTAAAATTTATGTTTTCTCTTTTAGTCCTGCTTGTTTGAGAAACGACTTTCCTGTCTTTTGTTGGCCGCAGCTCGATTTTCGGTTTCACAGAGAGCATGTATCTGGTGCGAAAACTAAAACTCAGTACGCGCACTAGAGGATTATCTGTATGTTAATTTGTCGCAACAATGCCGAAGTTTTGCATTCAATGGGTCCCAATCACAATCAAATGTCCACAGGATCTTGAAGAACTGTGAGGAAGCTTACGATAATTTGTAATAAGACATAGAGACCTGAAAAGACTTATGGTTTAAATAAGAAAGCTAGCTATCCACATGTCTGATTCGACTGTTTATTCGGTTTTTTCTTAGCCGCAGTGATTTCCATTACAACACAATAACCTCATCTTGCTTCACGCTAAGCGAATCAATGCACTGTACTTGCAATTCTGAAGAACAGTCTGACTAAAGCGAGGCATATTCCATCAACGTAAAGCTCTCCTCTTCACCGTGTGAAAGTTGCCAAACAAATGTGCAGATCATAGCGAGTGCATGAACATCGCGACAAGATATCTCCGAAAGTATCCATGAAAAGAATTTTCACTCAAGTGGTTGTTAATGCTCCATTCATTGTAGGTCATTCACGTAACGTTACCATTGAGAAGGCGCTTACATAACAATAAATTGAGGGTGTTTTCGAGTTAGCCAACTTGAAAGCCTCCTTCTATTCAAAACCAACATCATCCACGGGCTTGAAAGCTTAGGTCTATGAAAAGTGAATTGGGGTATTCACGGTGAAAATGGAAGGTATCTGGAAAGAATATTCTTAAGTGCAAATGCGACAAAACAACTAACCTGAATGGGATTTGAACTCGCAACCATCAGCTTTGTACGTTCAATGGTGAGTTATTTGCTATCACTGCCTCTCTCTTTGTCAATTAGAACAGGGCCCTACTCCTTGGAAGAGTCCAATGCAGATGAAATGTCTGAGGTCACCCAGACTGCATTTCCTCTAAAAAGCACCCTGGGTGCTCTTTCAATTTTCGATGACTTTATGGGGGCACTTTTCGAGGGGGTGACCCTTTTTCGAGGGTGAGTGCCTTTTTACTTGTCCGCTATTGCACTCTGTTAATTTGTAATCAATAGATAGCCTAAGCAAAACTACTTTTGAAAGCTTGATAAAAAAAGTACATATAGTGTGCGGTCAACTTCAGTCTTCTTCATCACCATCATCATCATTCCTGTCCTCTTCATTATCGTTGTAGGCCTAAGGATTGATTTATGTCTGCAATTTATCAGCAGCATTTTCACATGGCTAGCCTCCTATATCAGGGTTCATACACGTTTTTAAGAAAATAATTCCCTGACTTTCCCTGACCTTTTTGGGTGAAAATGACACTTTTTCCTAGACCAAGGGTGCAAAGAGACAATATTTCCCCTTGACCCTAATGAGTAGGTATCAAACAAAATTACTAATTTGAACAGTCTTAAAAAAGTTCTAGAACAATCAAGAATTGTATTGGTGTTAGACATGACACAGATTGTAAGCAGAGTGAAAAAGACATAAGTATGTAGGACATCGATGTTGGTGGCCTACATTAAGCCCCTGCCCAAACGATTCGATTTTTCACTCGATAAAAATCGAGTGGAAAATCGAGTCGTTTGGCCACCTTGTCGAGTGAGTCGAATGAAAGCATGCGCAGTAGCATCTCTTTGGGGAGGAAAATATTTGTAATGATTAATATTTCTAGCTGATATACTTTACGACAATATGAGTAAAGCGATGGAAACAACAATTCAAGTTGATGAGTGTGAAAATGCTGAAAATTTTTAATCTTATCAAGCTTCGTGAGACGATGAAGGTTATTGCAGCAGTGAATCCTAGTGAATCTGGGCCTAGTCGAGTGAAAAGTCGAGCGAAAAGTCGAATGGTTTGGCCACACATGCTCGACTAAGCTCGACTTTGAGATCAAATGTCAAGGGAAATATCGAGTGAAAAATCGAATCGCTTGGCAAAGGCCTAATATCCTTGGAGAAATAGAGCCTATAAGCACTTATTGAAGAAAAACTTTAAAACATTTCCCTGACTTTCCCTGACCTTTTAGTCTTTCAGAAACAACAAATTCCCTGACTTTCCCCGACTCTCCCTGACCGGTCTAAATAAGAATACTTTTCTGCATGACTTTCCAGACCGTATGAACCCTGTATACAACAGTGAATTTGGCCATCTTCGCTACTATCTACTGTGAGGTTTACTACACAGCTGTTTATAGATTTAACTATAAGCTATTTAGACATTTTTTGTCATGCATTCAATTTCTACTGTAAAATGGATCTTCTTTCTGTTGTCTTTCTGCTATTAGAGACTGGTTTATAAGAAACCTAAGTACTAGACACCTTAACATTTAAGAAACTTTTGTAACTAGATCAACATCCTCCTCCTTCCCAAATAAGCAAAAGACATCATCCACATAACGTTGATAGACGACAATTTTAAACTTAGGAGGACAGTTGTCCAAATACCTTTTCTCGAGAACACACACGAACAGATTGGCCAACGAAGGACCAAGGTGGGAACCCATAGCCATTCACCACCTATCACATCATAGTTTACCATTAAACAAAAAAGGTTATCTTTCACTGCAAAGCTGCGCAGTTTGAGATAATTAATACGATCTAATGTATAGTCGTTTTAGAATTACAAAGGACAAATTAAGAGACTTTAGAAATTTCTGTAGCGTCTATCACAGTTTCGGAAAGTCCGATTTTCACCCACAGCTTTAACAACGAGTTTCCAGTATGTTTTATATGCTACGCCGTATGGTCACTACAAGACAATGTTCTACGTTTTATTTTCACTGCAATTTTTGTCATTAACATAAGAAACTATTAAGATACTTTTAGAACTAAAATGTAGCCAAAAATTAAGAAACTTTACTGCTAGGCCTTTAGCTAGGTTTCTTATAACAGAAAAACGTGTAATGCCAGTTAATGCTGTCCACTTATCGTACTGCTCCTGAAACCATTGCCTTGAACGGTTTGAAAATTGTTCGATCAAACTTATGTCTGGGGCTTGAATGCATTTTGTGCACCCTCCAGTGGCTTTACTTCAGAGGAGGCGCTTTTTCGAGCGTGGGTGCATTTTCAAGGAAATACGGCATCTCATTTCTACTTGAGGTAGAATCAAAAGGGTACCTCGTAATGCCTTCTTCAATCAAAAAGAGCTCTTCCATCTACCCAAAAGCATCTCATATCTGCCACCAGAAACTTCTCATTCAAGTAAAGCAAGACTCGAAGCCCATAACAAAAAATATTTCCATCAACATCTGCAAAACATCTCTTGCAGCCTGTCTGTAGAGCAAGGGTCGCCAACATTATCGAAACTAGGGGCTACTTCAAGGGCGCTGAGTGACCCAGAGGGCTATTACTTTGATAACAAACTTTTGAAATAACAAAGGTGCAAGGTTTACCTTTAACTTTGTGTTATATATAATTCTTAACTAACTAGTGTTACATGGTGCCCGTGGGCACCAGGCTGATTACCCCCCCCCCCGGTGTACAGTATGGCAGTACTCGACTAGACCTCACATGTGCACATCCTGTGTGCAGGGAATACGCCTTAGTACCAAGAATACCCTCCTGCGCACTCTCCTATTGATCCCACTATCTTCCAACTATTTCTTTCATAGTTTCTTTCAGCACGTTGGCATGCAAAACCGAAATTCTCGCATGACGCCATACCTTGATGTAAATTCTCTCGCGTGCGCAGTTGCCATGCTCTGCAGATTGGATATCAGGGGGATTTTCATACGTTAAGGGGTACGTGTGGCGCTTGCTCCTTAATCAGGTATCTATTTTGTAGAACCCCGTTTGGTCTTTACTGTGATACATGGCACTCTCAAAGATTATAATAACCAAACTCAAGTTTTGAAAACATGGTTGCTGGGGGTAAAATTATAACAATAAAGAACAAGCAACCAATACAAGCACAGATAGGTTTCTTTATGGTAGTAAGAGTACAAAAAGAGTATATTAATCTCTCTAATTCAGATTCCTCCTGGAATTAGTGAAGCTAGTGGCAGGCACCGCGGAACAGGGAGGGCTGGGGGGCTATAGCCCCCCACTTTTTTCGAAAATAAACAATAATGTTTTAAAGAGATCAAAAGAATTCGCTAATGATTGATTACTGTAGTTTTTCCGGTACTCAAAGGCGGCATCTGAATTGAGCACTAGTATTGTGCTGCAGGGATTACTTTTTTGTTAAATCGTGACGTCAATAATAGAGTAATTTAGTCACTTCGCTAAATTTTAGCCCCCCCCCCCACTTTCAGACTGCTCCGCGGTCCCGGAGTGGCCAAGGCTAACAGGGAAATTCGAGTATCAATTTGACTCGAAAGAAAGATCTTTGCAGTAACAATCTGTTAGCCCCTAAACTGTGAACACACAGAGTTAGCAATAAAAAATTTCAGCACTTCTTCTATCTTTGATTTAGAAGCTCGCTGCATCACTCTAACTTCCACTCAATTGTACTACATTGTAGACCTTTCACTGTATGTTGCTATACTGCAAGCCTACTTAAACCAGTTCTAGCTAACTCTTGGTTGCACAAGAGTGTTTTGACAAACAATTTTGAAAAAACACTCCATAGTATGTATGGCAGCATTTTTATTAAATTCAAAAGCACAATCATTGCCTTGGATACCTACAAAAATTGGATGCCATGTTTTTATGTCCACAGTTGTAAAATGGTAGGAGTGCTTGCTATGCAGCTGTTGTGAGGATATCCAGCTAGCGGTGTTCTAGGCATATTTTATAATAACTGCAAGAATCAAGGAGCTATTGTATGCTAAATTGATAGGATATCATATCAAGTGCTGCAGCTGGATGCCATTGTACAGCTTAGCATCAACTGCGAAACAGTTATGCAGCATATGCCGATATAATGCATTACTCTTTAAAATGCCGACTATAACCACGAGGTCGCAAGAGCAATTTTTTTATCACAGTTCTATCACAGTGAACGAAATATTTTAACAGCAATACTAAGGGGGAGAAAAAACTGCTCTTTGACATTCTGTTTGGGATTAGAGATGAGCATCGTTCAACGTTGGACACCTACTAAATGACCTAAATATATACGCTATCAGTATTGGTAGAGCACCTATATCAGTGCCTATAAAAGAACAAAAATAATCATACCCTCCAACACTAAGGCACTTCTCTCAATCATATTTGATCTTCTTCCTAGCAATCAATAAGTCTTAGATCTGTTAAACTCCATCATCAAATATTGTTTACCTCATCACACGCTACCTGTTCAATACCATTTTCTCGCAGTGCAACCAGGCAATCCATTGAAGAAGGATTAAAATATTCCCGACCTACACACTAAGCCTAAGTTCAGGAGATCATTGGGGAATAACATAGCAAACTGGGATCCCATATGCTACCTCTAAATGATAAGAAGCTCCTAGTAAACATCATGGCATAAAAAACATTATCAATAATCCTCTTTTCTGACGTCTCAGATATACTCTCCATGGATTCGAGGCTCTTAAGTCACATTACTCCGTTAATAACACCAGTTCACTTGCACGAGGAAATTAGTCCATTCCTCTAGTTATTTTCTTCTCTTAGATTCCCTTGATCTCTGTCGCTTCGGAGTTTGACTCTTCTTCCTAAAAGTACAGAACGAATTAACTATTGTGCCAAAGGTTCAAAATTGCACACAGGAAAGATTACAGAATTCACTAGCATATGGAATGTTCAATGAAGACAGAAAAGTGAGAGCGAATACATGCGCGGGTATCGTCGATTCTAACTGATGCGAGAATAGGAAAGTGTTTCAAATGTGTCCTAGCTTCTTCATACAGACTCAATTATTGACTACCAGAAAGAGACGCTCAGAGGTAAGAAAATGGCTTAATTTCTGCTTACAAGCAATTCTAATTGCACCCTTGCACATTGGAGTAGGGGTGCTCTAAAATTTACGGGGTCTGCAAACTGTATGGCCAAATCTTATTTTGCCCGAATGAGGTGGTGTTTAGCCCTTTTATGTTGGAGCTATTTCTGGAAAAAATATAGTTTTTTCTGAAGCAATTGTCCGAACGAAATAGATTTCTGCCCAACTGGGAGAGCTG
The DNA here is from genome assembly GCA_964019165.1 of Mastigias papua. NCBI lineage: Eukaryota > Metazoa > Cnidaria > Scyphozoa > Rhizostomeae > Mastigiidae > Mastigias > Mastigias papua. The sequence goes on from OZ025277.1 coordinate 10,147,643, forward strand.
CAACCCCCCAGCCCCTTTGCCTCCTACGCTTATGTCCTTGCAATGTTAGCCTTGCATGCACGTTGCAAAATTTTTTATGAGGAACTTCGTCAAAGATTCAACGAAGGCAGCACCTTTACTGTTCAAACAATATGCATCGTGTCAAGATAAAAGTATATAGATATATCAATGAGCCATCTCTAACAAGTGACTTGCTCTTTTCGTCTAGTAAACAATTCAACTACATGCTACATCTATGCTCTTCCTCCATCTGCATGACACCGCAGCTATGGATACCAGTATCATGTATTTTGTACAAGCTTCATACATTTAATACAAAGGGCATGCAGATAATTCATACCTTGAGCGTTTTGATTTCCTTTTATCTTCCTCAGATTCTGAAGAGGATGAAGATGATTCCTCTGTGAAATAATAAGATTATATATCATGACGTAATACAAATATTAGACGTTGTGCTATGCTTTAAATGATAAAGGTTCTAAGATGTTTTTAAATGATCAGTGCATTAGGATCGCCTGGCAGAGAGGATACTTGTTCTGAGCCATTGGCACCTCGATTTTGGGTGGCATGTTCCCTTCGTTTGCATCTCTTTAACTCCCCATTGCTGCAACCAAGTACTAATTCATTGCTGGGTAGACAAAAAGCCAGCATCTAACAGGCTCGTGATAAGGTTGGGGCATTCACCTTCCGCAAAGAAGACAAGCTCTCCAACCTTTCGGCAGTCCATATAACGGTTTCTTTTATACACATTCATTACTAACATTTTATTTCTTGTCTCAGTGACCAAAATAGAGAAGCAAAAAGATCGAAAGACAATATTGAAACAATGGTGAACAATGATGCATCGATCAATTATCCTTAAAAACAAAAAGCAAAATACAGTCAACCTCGCATAATTCGGATCGGTTTTATCCGGATTGTTGTATATTCCGGACAGAATTGCTAAGCCCAATTAGTTTCATATTAAAGTGCAACACTGAAAAAGTTTCTACGTAATCCGGATTTTCTGTAATCCGGACAAAATCAGCCAGTCCCGTGTGATCCGAATTATGCGAGGTTGACTGTATATATGATGCACAGATAGTATTTGCTTTATTCAAAATAAGGCAATAACCATAGGCCACTTTAAACTTGTTCAAGTTGATCGGGATAAGCGCGACTCATTCATTTGTAAGTTCTTCCAAAGGGCTTCAAGGAACTCTCAAATATGGAAATACCTGAAGAATCAGAATCATCACTCGAATCACTATCACTTGAATCACTTGAATCACTTGAATCACTTGATGATGCTTCTAACTTATCTGCGATCATCCTCTTGGGGGCATTCTTAAGATGCTCCCTCAAATCGTCCCTAGAGTAAAGGCAGAATGGTGAGAGTAATTCCCCATAGTACAAACATTTTCTCCATCCTCCAATTGAAAACATTCTTTCTTTCAAAAAGAAGTTATAATATGGGCAGTGTAGAAAGCATTCTTACTTTTGCTTTGACATTTTCTTTATGATCCTATGCACCAACGTTATCTAAAACACCGTCTCAATATTTAACTTCTACGGAACGATAGCTAGTAAACAGATGCACGGTAATCTTGCTATCGGTTAGCGCACCATGTCAAATGGCCCAAGAAGCAAAGAAACAAGCCAACGTGCTGTCTTGATACTAACAAGTTATATTAGGTTTCCTACCAAACAGAATTTGGCAAAAGCTCTTAACAGAGACAGATAGGCGGCAATGATAGGCAAAAGATGCTAAGGGATCAAATTTGTCGAGCAGCTTCAGTTAAATCCATCAATTCTAACTTCGAACAATAATAAGTAGGCAAAGATTGACTGAATTAGCAAAAAACTGATAAACGAGCTACCATGAAACCACAGTTGAATAAACATTGAAAGGAAGTTGACCTCGCATATAACACAAACCTTAAAAACACAACTCCAAAGGTAAAAGTAAAAATTAAAAATACCATAACTTTATTCATTAAGTATTGCTCAAAGTCTTTACTCACGTGATACCACCAAGTCCAATTGCAGTGAAAAAGTTAATTGCAAATCGAGTGTCACGTGGGTTATCTCTCGGCAAGAGTCCTTCAAAGAACGGAGCGAGCACCCTGGCGAAATATATATTTTTGAAATTACTCTTTTTAAGTCAAAAACTTGAGAAACAAGTACAATGGGTGAAAGTACCCCAATACCAGGTAAGGTACCAGTTACAGTCTAAGAGCAGTTAAAACTTTTTGTAATAAAGATGAAACGAACGAGCAAAAACAACTAAAAAAATCGAGCGGGAGTCGAGGGTCGCTAATTCTCCCTCGGTTCATTCATCTTCTCACATTTTCATTTCATTTTTCCCTAAATCATATTGGTTTTACTACAATAACGTGAGCACCTATGGCTGTCTACGGCTAATCAAAGTGCAGCTTGTTGTTAATTTTTCATTTGTAAAAATAAATTATCTTTTCATTAAGTACCTAAAATGCGGGATAACTGAAGTGAATATAGTCAATACAAAGCAAAGGGTTTTTGAGCATTAAACAAACAGGGCATATAGTTCTTTGCTATATACATTCTAGCGTACAGATCAAAATAAGCCAAGAGCAAGGAGGCCAATACATACGGGTCTGTAATTCTGTCATTCAGTTTTGGAATACCAAGGTATTCTGTAATACACTGGAACAATATCTTGATGAAAATGCGACTGTGGAAAAAAGATATAGAAGTGGATAAGTGCCAGTCATCATATAGAATTCGAATGACACAGAAGAGAACGATAGCTGTGAGACACATAATATGATACACATGTAAATGACTAAGGAAACAGGCCTCAATAAGTCAAACTCCTTCCCGTGCCTACAGGGTCATAGGGCGGAGGACCACAGGGCAGTATGGCTATCTCCATTTCATTAGGCAAATTCACATGGATATGAAACGTAGCATAGATTATAGCAAGCAGCAAGTCCATTGGTAGCTAACTTCGTCAATAAAGACGCTGAAAATCATAGCAAATGGGAAAATGATGCAAAGTATAAGTCTCCGGAAAGTATGTTCAATACACAGGGTTCATAGCCAAAACGTGAATCAAATTTCCCTGACTTTTCCTTGACTTTTCCCTGATTGACAATCAAAAATACCCTCTTTTTCCCTGACCACAATTTCACAATTTCATAAAAAACTAAAGAAGATAGTAGACTTGTCATTCAAAAAGATGACATATGGGAGGCAAAATTAATTTTTATTTGTCTTTCAAAATGTGACTTTGTACAATCCTTTCGTAGAACCATTTGCTTCAACAACCATGTGGTTTCAATAAACAAATACCTGAAGAACTTTGAACTTACTGAAGTGTTTCATAGCAGCAAAACTAAAATCTCATAAAAGAGCCACCAAAAGACAATTTCAAGAGATAAGATAGTAGCATAATGCTGAACTGATTTTTGACAGTTCTCTGACTCGTTATAAGAGGACCCATAAAGAATAAAATGAAAAGATACACAATTCAGAACACTTCAAGATCACATAAATTGTAAACAAATTTCAAATCAAACAGGCATGAGTGAGAAAAATAGGAGCTAAATTTTTATCATTGGATTGAAAGGACATTTAGCAGTACTTTTTATGCACTTCAGACCTACCACAAGCAGAGCAAGAAAAATTAATGCAACTGAACTGCTTTTCAGAAACTTTTAGAGCTGCTAACTGGCATCAAAGCTCACAAGCAGCAAACAGATCCTGATAAAAAGAATATGAAATAATCTACTCTCAAGTACCAAATAACGGTTTCCCCCAGCTTATCAATTTTTCGATTTATTCCGACCTCTTGGACCTAATTAGGACCTCCTGTTTATTAATTTTGACAGAGAATAAGTCTTTCAAACTAATTTATGAAGGTTTTATGAAGATTTTATGAAGATTTTTGGTGAACAGTCCTAAGTAGACAGGTGCTTCAGTATTTATTTTAGTAAAGTGAATGGTTCCTTGGCTGCGATTGGCAAACATAAAGGCAAAACTAAAAACCCAGTTGAATTCTAAATATTTCAGTACCTAATTGTCGAGCTAATGTTCTATAATGTCATAGCTGGACAAACTGAAATACGCTGCAATAATTCCTTGACAACTATTTGCTGTAAAGTAACAGCAACGGATGGAGCCAAAGTGAATAATATTTTATAACAGAAGTAAAACGTATTTTACAACATATACTCCAACCTCCTCGCAGTGACTAAATAATTTGTTTTCCCTGACTTTTCTCTGACTGGGATGAAAATTATAAAAAGCTCCCTGACTATTCCAGGATTTCCCTGACTTTTCGTAAAAATTGCCTATTTTCCAGGTTTTCCAGGTTTTCCAGGTTCAGTATGAACCCTGATACAGTTAAAACCCGCACAAACAACCAATGAGCCTGTTCATGTTCTTATGTGATGACGTAGCTCCAGTGCCAGGATCTTAACACTAATCTTATTCTTGTAGATCATAGGTATTGTATGTAATATTCTGATGCATTCATGAAAGGGGTTGACTGGCAAACAGGCTGAATTCACTTTGCAGCTGATAAAAATACAGCCATTTCCAATAACCTGGTCAGAATATCGGGGTGAAAAGGTTCTAATCACTTGAAATGCAAATATACAATTTCAGGCTGTAGATTTCAATGACTGAAGGTTCATTTGTGCATGTTTCTACTGCATTCATTCATTCAGGAAAAAGGGACCACATCTTATACTATGAATATCTTGCAAATTAACATTAGATCCCTAGCCAAAAAAGTTGATGAAGATCCTACATGAGAACTAATACTAAACTAAGGTAGGTAGTCAATAGATGGCCCATGTCAGACAGAGGTATAGGGGTATATGTCTTTATATAACAACAAAACTCAAATTACAGACTTTCTTTGCTTGAAACATTTAACCAAATAGTCTTTTAGTTGCCCAATAAAGTAACTGAAATATCCACCATATAGTTAATCACTATATATATATATATATATATATATATATATATATATATATATATATATATATATATATATATCTAAATAAATAAACAATGAACTATCCTAAACGAAAAGCCCTTTATGGTTTCCATCTTGGTAATTGATTAAAATTCAAAGTTCAAGGCATGCTTTTCAATTGTGCATTATAATTTCAAGAAATTACACAACATAGTACCTCGAACTAGTTGTATCTTCTTCGTTCAGGCGAATGCATTCCATAACCTTCAAAGAAATTTGGGTGATGATTACAAATAACATTACCTGGTGGAAAATGAGCTTTTTCATTTACATCAGCATAATCAAATCAAAGTATGGTTTCACAAGAATACCACGTAGAGCTACAGAGTGCAATCCAGAACCAGGCTTTTATATCACTCCAGAAAAACAAACCTTTGGAGATAGTGCAGCTCAGCAGGTAGATGCCTTTCTATGTATCTAAATATCGATTGTGGCAAATTAATTAGCAATAAAATTCTAATCAATAAGTCAAAAAGGGCAAAGAAATTGCTTGCCTCTGTGTCATTTGACTGTATCAATAATTCAATAGATGATAGTGCTCTTTCAACAGCATTCAAAAGGCATTATTCAAAAGTGGTTAGAAGGCCACGAAGGGCTTTCAGTCACCAAGAAAACACATTACCTTTTGTGTCTAATACATGAAAGTAGCTACTCGCTTATTAAATAAATAATCACTTTCTGGACAGATACTGTGTTATTTATCATCGGGGTTAAGAAAAGTGTAAAACAGCTACCCTGACTTGCAAATACTCCTCGAAAATTTGAAAAGGCTTTTAGATTCTGAATGCATGGTGTGCCCAGTCTAACGGACCTTTTAAAGGCCTATGATTGCCTGTCAAATGATTGATTGAAAGCAAAATTGAAGGCCTATGGAGTCAAGACAAAATCTGAAATCAATTTACAACTAACCAACAGATCGCAAACCGAGAGCGACGGTTGCAGATAAAATTTAGCATGCCACAAAGATCAATCTTGGATACCTTACTTTTCAATAACGATATTAATGTAAACATTTAGTCAGATTTGTGCAACTTTGTTGACCGAAACAAACTAACGTGTCATAAGTTATTACTCAAAAGGCTCTTTGAAGTTCACGAAATGCCCAACCAATTCAACCAACATACCCTTGGAGAATTGCAAAACAAACAATAACTCATAACCCATGTGAAAAAGCTACATGTGACTTTTCACAAAGGCATCACAAAATGCACCTTGGGATAAAACTCTTTGTGATTGCTGATGCAAAGATCGCATCTTAGAGCTCGTTAACAATATTGCTCTTTAAATGGACATAACTCAATTTTACTTCAAGTCACATGTGGGATACCGAAGGGGTCTTGCCTAGGGCCATTGCTATTCATTCTATATCTTAATGACTTCGAATCTTGCCTAACATTTTCAAAGGCTAGTCTCTATGCAGATGATACAGAAGTTTCATTTTCGTATACGGTATAAGGAAGCTGTTGCAGATTCCAAAAGGAAAATATAAGGAGAACAGTACAACATTCTACTGTCCTGTAGCACAATACATTAAAGTAAGCTATGACTATACAAAATGCATACTTTGAAATAACAACTTTCTCCAGCCCATAACTGTTTTTTCCCCAACTAGCTACTGGAATCAGCTGCAGGTACCTAAACTGTGACAGATTATATGCACTGTCGTCACTTTCGTAACTTGCACTTCCATATTTCTTTACTGCATTGTCACCTCAGTTAAATCTGAGTCCTCACATTTTAAGCCAATCTGAAAGGTGTGGTAAGTTAAACTTCTCATTTCGTTCGCTTTCGGCACTTTGGTAGGATTTATCTTCCTCCCCAGCATTTCATCCCTGGGGCTATATCTGAGTATTTGTAGAAGATTTTATTGCTAGCCAGCAATATATTGTCATTCACTTTGGTCTTCCATTAATGAACAATTTCCTAAATTATTATAGACTGCTTTCTATGCTGAGGGGTTATTCCAACAGTCTTAGGCATCATAGCTGTTTTGTCCTTTCTAACTATATTCGATTTGAATATATTCCCAAACATCAAACCGATCAAAAGAGATTGGAGGTGGCAAAATCTATTTCCGAGCGGAAAAACCTATACAAGCTCATATTCAATCTACACCAAAGAGAACAAATATCCAGTTGAAGAACTTAATAGGCAATTTGCAAGTCCTTTCATAATTTTGCTAACTCAAACATGATTCCAGGACCAAAAATGCATGCCTATTAAAGCTAAAGCCCCAGCAGAAATATTGAGCCAAAATCTGAGAATAAAGCAAAACATTCTTTTCTTTTGTAGATCAATAATTAAACTATTGCTCCTTTCTGCAGGCATACATCACACCAGTTTGAGATGCAGATGACACTATAACATCAAGTTCAAATACAGCAATAGCTCAGATCAGAGATCAGCAATGGCCTAAAATAAATTTCTTGATATAAGAAAATTACTACTTGTCATCTCATTTAAAAAGAATACAAATTTCTCACCGTCCATGGAATGGCATCACTGTATAACAAATGTGCGAAGAATTTTGCAATATTGCGTAGCTTGTTTGTGTCGTATCTGTGAATTATTTCGTACTAGGAGGCAAACATACAAAAAAAGATGTCATATTAATAGGAAGATTTCGATCGGATGCTTTAGAGGTACCATCTGAACAATGTAGCGGCCTTAAAACTCTTAATTGTTATACAAGTGATAGCTTAAAATTATAAATTTTTACAGATCCATATTTGTAGGAATAATATACGGGGAGAATCATAGTCAAGAATTTCACTATGTATTTTTATCTCATCACAAAGGGAAATTCTTGACTATGATTCTCGTGGTGGCCCCTATTAGGCTACATTTTCCAAAGCATGATCCATATTTTTGCTAAAAATGGGTGTGATCTCCCTTTGGAATTATAGCATGGGGATGATAGAAATCAAACACTGCCAGGTTACATAAAAAGCAGAAACTGGAAAGCCATGAAAAGTCTGTTTGTACTGCAGAACTTTACTATAACTCGAAAAAGCGGGAAGATTCTTTAGACATACTGAAAAACTTCGTCCCACACTCGTTGGAGTATAAAACATGAAACACCGAATAACGGCCTAAGGTGAACTGAACAATATAGCCAAATGTGTATATCTGCATCAGGCCATCTAATTAAAGAATGTTCCCGCTATTTCGAACTATAGTGAAATACTGGAAATTAGCACGCTAATTATCTGAAAAGCAAAAATATGAATCTTAAATCCTATCCAAAAGTCAATGAATTTCAACGTACATCATGAGCACTCATATTAATTATACCGATTTCAATACGGGCGAGTGGTCGAATTGTTTGAGCGCTTGAGTACTCAGCAGAACATCGATGGTTCGAGCCGAAACCTTAGATGATAGTTGGGATGCTCGCTCACCTTCCTCCTTTCAGCAAATGGGTACATAGTGGCACCATTGGGGAGGAAAGGGATTGGTCACCCTACCTCAATATGTCGACTGCTCAGGACAATTGTCCTCTCAAACATGCACTCCCCCAACGTACTGAAACGTATATGGAACTAACCTCTACCTCTTTTTAGTTTCAATACATAAATATGCCATACGTTTTAGCTAACATCCCCCTCCCGTTGCAGATGTACAGTTTAGAGGTACAACTCCGCAAAGGTGAATTGGATCCACAATTAATTTAGGCCCAGATACATCAAATTATATCCATGGCATCAATCCACATTCTTCTGTCAAATACTGTCAAATACACTTGCAGAGAATATTATCATTTTTAATGCTTTTTCAAATAACTCTATAGTATACTCTATGAATATATGCATTGATTATTATAACCACATAATAATTAGACCTAGAGTAAATTGTTGATTTGATTGTTCTTTATCTATTTTACTCTATCTTCTTGTTGCTTTTAAGCAGTTTCAGCTTTACCCATGCTATATTTATGTTTTATGTTTACTCTTCAATAGCTGTTTTTACCCATGCAATGTAAATTGTACGTAGGTTATTGGTAGAAATGAAAATCTGAAATCTGAAATCTGAATCTGAAATCTATGACTTTCCAATTATCTAACTTTCGTCACAAACAATTCGTAGAGACTGAAGTTCCGATTGAAATTGGCTCTTCTTGACCAATACCCATTTCAAAATCAGTTAAATCGTACGCTCTGGTCCCTAAATACAGTACCTTTTGGATTAATAAATACTATTTTCAGAAAGTGTGACACCACATTCTAATAAATACCCTTCATTTTCATGTAAATGGCATCGCTAACTACAACGATTTATGTACTCCTCCCATTTTCCTGTGGGACATCAAATTGAATGGTCCTGAATAGATAAATTACGCGTTCTCTTGAAAGAAGTCTTATTGCCCAATACTGATAGTTTCTTAAAAGATTTTCTTAGCAAGAACAGCCGAGTTTGCATAAAACTACAGTGTTCCACAGATAGACAGGGACTATACAGTAACACTCTTCTACATACAATCACTGCCAAAAGTCCTTGGAACACCTATTGAATAATATTTGACAATAGTGAATTTCCGGTCAAATTTGACAGCTACTGATCCCCTCACCCCTTAAAACAATGTTGAGGTAAAAGCTTAGTTGCTAGAGTGCTATTTGAGAGCAAATTGACGTGTCTGCTACGAGTAACCACTGGTTAATTCAACATTGTTCTGAGGGGGAGAGGGGGCAGTGATTGTATGTTACAACAAGAAGTATTTACAAACTAAGTAGAAACGATGATTGTCTTGCATGAGTATTGGAATTTTTAAGGTATAAGACTTATCAATGTTCCTAGGTCTCAAAAACCCAGCACTACACGCTTTTTTTATAAGGAACCATTTTATAAGGAACCTACATGTAGAAGGCCGAAATATTTAAAGAACTTATACTACTAAAGGAAAAATCCCTAAGGAACTTTTCATTTTCAAATTCAGAGTGCTGTACTCAGATGCAAGTGAAGATTACATTACATTGGATGATATCAATGGAATAGGCATGATACTTCTTGATTGAAATTATGCTTTTGCATATATAGAACTTATTTCCTGTCGCATTTGTGCTTTTGAGGTTGAGTTCTAGCCATAATTATAATGCTTTTCTAGTGTCTTTGGCATTTTGTGGCACTCTATGTGCAGTGAAAATTAAGGAACTATCAACGAACTTTTAGTACTAGAATTTGATAAAAAGAGACTCGAAAATAAGGAACTTTTAGAACTAGGCCTTTAGCTAGGTTCCTTATAAAAAAAGCGTGTAAACCTTGTTGACTTTCTGAGCAGTCCAGTACTGTTTTCTTATAAAATGCTAGGAATAGCTATGAAGATCATGTGACACACAATCACACAAATACAAGAAGTGCTTGTGAAAAAGTAGCGGATAAGGACTTATCATAATACCAAAAAAAAATTCCTACCTGTTGCCGATTTCAATATGTTGTGGTTCAATGGAATATTTTGAGAGGTGAAAAGTGGCAAAATAGGCATAAACTAACTAACAGACTGTGCTAATAACGTGTAAGTCCGTCGATGGCCATTCAAATTGCGGTCAAACTGAAGGAGCTCATTGGGCCAATACATATGAAAAGGGATTTAATCGATAGCCTTCTTCAAGTTTGCATGCGGTTTGCTTTTGATACGGGTAAACACTTGATTCTACAAAACAATATATTGGCCAACTGAAATTATTGTATATGTAGCCTTTATCCATGAACGCCAGGCTTCTCCTTCACGGACAACTCCCAAAAACATCATATTCAGATGGCACCAATTTGCATTCAGTATGCAACGACTGTGCGCAAAAGAATTACAAAATAATTCCGAATTCATTTCGGTGGTTTATAAGAAAGTAGTACTCAAATGCTCAAAATATTAAGATTTGACATTTCGTCATGGCGGGAAAACATTTCGTCATGGCGGAGAGGTCGGTCACGTTTCTATGACCTCCTAAAGTATGGAAGTTTCCTGATGTTTTTTGTGTTGCTTCTGCTCTGTACGGTTAAGATTTTAGTTCAAATTGATTAACTAAATGTTTTAAAGGAAATTAAAGACAAATTCGAACGTTGAAAGCTTTAAAATTTTTGCGAAGAACTGAAGAGCTTTTAGGCACATCATGACTGGTCGCACGAAAGGGAAGGATCCAGAAATGGTCAACGAGGCTCTCAAAAGTTACCTTGATGCAAAATTCGACGCTATCGCATCCAACATGGCAACTAAGGACTGTTTAAAATCTTTGTCAGCCACAATCGCGCGGCAAGACGAGAAAATTTCTATTTTAGAGTCGAAAGTGGCAATTTTGGAAAAGCACGTGGAAGCCTTGAGTAGGAAAGCCAACAACCAAGAGCAATACAATAGGCGACTCTGTCTACGAATAAATGGAATCCCACTTCCAAGGATAAATAACGAATCTGAGTCTGCTGATGAGTGCCTGAACAAAGTTAAGGATGTTTTTAAAGAAATTGGTGTAGCTATCCCAGACGAAGTGATTGACAGGGCCCATCGCATTGGTAAAGTTCAAAAGTCAAGGGGCAAGAAAAGCCAGCAAATGATCGTGAAATTTACCACGTGGAGGCACAGAACCATGGTGTATCGGGCTCGAAAGAACGCGAAAAAAGTCAAAATCCATTTGGATCTCACGAAGAGTAATTTGGATTTAATTATACGAGCAAATGAAAGGCTCAAAGGAAACGATGAAAACTTTGCATTCGCGGACGTAAATTGCAGGTTGTGCTTGAAATTGGATGGCGAGTTTAAATATTTTGAAACAGAACATGAATTTTTAAATCTTATCGGACAGTCCCACTCAGAAAGCAGTTCAACTGGTGAAAATGATGACAGAAGTGATGATCCAAGAGCTGAAAATGTGGTTGAAAACGATGAGTGACATTATTTATCAAATTTCTTTTCTCCTTCTTTTTTGTTTTATTGAGCGTTATTGTAGCTCTGTGCTTCGCGGGAAAAATTTGTAGGACCATGAGGTATGGCAATTTAATAAATTTGTTCCGTCTATAACTCTAAAAATAAAAGAAAATGAAAACCGTGTTTATCAAGTAAGTGGTCCTTACAACATCTAAAATACCTACTTTGTAGCTGCCTTTAAAACATCTATTAAACCTACCTGTTTTTGCTTACGCTCTCCCGAGTTTCTTTTTCGCATGGGAATCCCAAAGGTTCTAAGTGCCTAAGTGAATAAAACTGTGTAAAGCTCCAAAGTTACTTCAAAACACGAGCAGCCTTTTTTTGAAATCCCAGGTGAACTTCCTACGTGATGTGAAACGCCATAGTACTGCCATGCGTTTCATCTGTTATGTTCCCTTTTCACCTATTTCTAACTGTATTTTTTTCCTTTTTTGCACTTGTGTTAAAATCTGTATTATCCTTAATCTTATTGTGTTTCGTTTTACTAGCTCATACAACTGTCCAGTTTGTCGCTTTCTGTTTCCCTTAGGACGTGGTTATCGTGGTTACAGCTTGCCTTCTTGCTTCCAAGGACCAGCGAGAGGATTTCCCTACGATGATGCCGGTTGAAATCAATCAATGGCGAGCAACAATAGGGTGTTTTCGTGCTTCCCTGCAAAGTTTGCGTCCTCTAAGCAAAACTATAAACCCATTTTCGATTCTTTTCCAGGTCTTCAAATTGCACTGTTTTTGTTGTTGCTTCATTGTTACCTCAATTTTTGTTCTCTCATTGACATTAATAACACAATTTCTTATAGTGCATTCATTGATACCACAGTTATGTTTTTTGCCCTTGTTCGCCCGCATGCACTACCTTGCGAGGACAGTGATTTATGTGACTTTTGAACTTGTCAAGAGGGTTCCTCCCGGTATCACCATTTTCGTTCGATATAATTGTTTGACTGTCATGCACTGCATTTTTTGGTATGCGTATTTTTACACTGGATGCGTTACCTTTTACACCCTGCATACACAGTGGCTGGTTTTCAGGACAATTCTGCTCAGTGGCGATGTCGAAATAAACCCCGGCCCAGAAACACTTAATTTCTGCACTTGGAATTTAAATAGCATAACTGCGTATGATTTTTTAAGGGTTTCCCTTATGGAGGCATACAACTCGGTGTATAAATACGATCTAATCGGCATTGTAGAAACGCACTTGGACAGCACCATTGACAATGATAGACTGACACTTGAGGGCTACACGTTTTTAAAGAACAACCATCCACATAATGTGAAGAGAGGGGGCGTTGGGCTCTACGTGAATGATTCCCTTCCTACCACAGAACGCTTTGACCTAGTAACCCTTCCTGAGTGCGTTGTATGTGAGTTTCAATCAAACATGAAAAAGTATTTTTTTGTCGTAATTTATAGAAGTCCAAGTCAGGACCAAGATGAATTTGATAACTTTGCAATAAACTTTGAATTAATGCTATCCAAAATTTATGCTGAAAACCCTTTCTGCGTTGTCATTACTGGCGATTTCAACTGTAGATCAACTCAGTGGTGGGAATATGATATTGAAAATAACGAGGGAAAACTTTTTGAGCCAATAACGTCTGACATGGGTCTTCATCAGCTGATTGCTGAACCAACGCACTTAATGGGTGATTCTAAGTCCTGCATCGACCTGATTTTTACTGATCAGCCAAACCTCATCATTGAATCTGGGGTTCATCCCTCATTACACGAGCAGTGTCATCATCAACTCATTTATGGGAAATTATCTGCTACGAATGTAGCACAACCACCCTATACTCGTAGGATTTGGCATTATAACAAGGCAGATTTTGTCAACATTATGAAAAGTATCGATATGTTTAATTGGCAAGATCATTTAAACAAAATTGCATGCCCTAATGAGCAGGTAAAATTACTCAACGATGTCCTCTTGAACATTTATTCTAACTTCATTCCCAACCAAATTAAAACTATTAGGCCTCGCCAACCACCGTGGATAACAAAAACCGTTAAAAACTATCTTAGGAAAAAGAATCATGCCTACAGAAACTTTGTGAGGAGGGGTCAGCCAGATGACAAGAGGGAGGAAATACTAAAGATGGTGTCTGATGGTTCAAAATTGATCGAAGATGCAAAACGAAATTACTTTTTGAAAGTAGGGCAAACTTTGGCTAATCCTGTAACCAGTAGCAAAACATATTGGACATTGATAAACACTGTTCTGAACAAAGTGAAGATTCCTATAATACCACCCCTTCTAGAAAATGGATTATTTGTAACTGATTTTACGGAAAAGGCACAGCTCTTTAATGACTATTTTATACTGCAGTGCACGACAATTGACACGGGTAGTGAAATCCCACATGACATGCCAGTACCTGTTGCTCTGATAAATGAGTTTTCTATCTCTGATGAAAAGATATTGAATATCATAAGATCCCCAAATCCTAATAAAGCTCATGGCTGGGATGAAATATCTGTAAGAATGATAAAGTTAAGCGATGCTGCATTAATTACTCCATTAAAGATAATTTTCACAAACTGTCTGAGGCGCGGTTTATTTCCAGAAACATGGAAATATGCAAATGTAGTACCAGTTCATAAGAAAAATGAGAAAAACGTTAAAGGAAACTATCGTCCAATCTCTCTTCTCCCAATTTTTGGCAAAATACTCGAAAAACTCATGTACGATTCTTTATACTCACATCTTGTTTCTCATGAACTACTGAACCCAAATCAATCAGGTTTTCGTCCCGGTGACTCGTCAGTCAACCAATTAATTTCCATAACGCATACAATCTTTGAAGCATTTGACTGTAATCCACCTCTCGACGTTCGTTCTGTATATCTTGATATTTCGAAAGCATTTGATAGGGTATGGCATGAAGGCCTCGTTTATAAACTAAAACGATGTGGTGTTTCGGGTCAATTTCTATCTCTTATACAAAGTTTCCTTAAAGGTCGGAAACAGCGAACTGTTCTGAATGGTCAGAGCTCAAATTGGGGAGATATTTCGGCGGGTGTGCCCCAGGGTTCTATTCTGGGTCCCCTGTTTTTTCTTATTTATATAAATGATCTTACTGCAGGCTTGAAGTGCAATGTAAAGCTCTTTGCTGATGATACGTCACTCTTTACGATAGTGCAGGACTCTACCACAGCTGCCAGCGACATGAACCATGATTTGGAGTTGATAAAGCAGTGGGCAAATGATTGGAGAATGTCATTTAATCCTGACCCGCAAAAGCAAGCAGTTGAATTAATATTTTCAAGGAAAAGAATTGAAATTGATCATCCGGTGGTCTCTTTCAATGATGTTCCAGTGGAAAAAGTAAATGAACATAAACATCTTGGGATTATCCTAGACTCAAAACTCTCATTTTCTGCTCACATCAAATCAGCTATTTCTAAAACAAGAAAGGGTATCGGCCTCCTGAAATATCTCTCCAAATATCTTCCCAGGCATACCTTAAATGAACTATATAAGCTCTATGTGAGACCTCATCTGGATTACGGGGATGTAATATACCATATCCCAGCTAAAATATGCGAATTTAGTCAGAATACCTTTCTCCCGGATTTAATGGAAAAGATAGAGTCTGTTCAATATTCTGCTGCACTAGCTATAACTGGTACATGGAAAGGAACTTCGCGACAAAAGCTGTATGCAGAGCTTGGCTGGGAATCACTAAGTTCCCGTAGGTGGAGCAGACGACTTACCTTGTTTTACAAGATCATAAATAATCTAGCCCCTGATTATACAATGGTTCCAATCCCTCACCTTCATCAGACTCATTACTCTCTTCGTAAGCGGGATGTCGTAGGGCGAATAATAGCAAGGACAGAAAAATTCAAATCTAGCTTTTATCCTTACTGTCTACGTGAATGGAACGATATTGAACCAGAACTCAGACTTGCATCGTCTGTCGCTATTTTTAAGAAGAAGGTTTTGTCAATCTTCCGCCCCCCTGCAAACCCTGTCTTCGGAATTCATGACCCTATAGGCTTGTCTTTTCTTACTCAAATTAGAGTTGGTTTAAGCAAATTAAACTTCCACAAATTCAAACACAATTTTGCGGATACTGTTAACCCAATGTGCCCTTCGAATGATGGCATTGAGGATGCGGAGCACTTTTTGTTGCTTTGCCCTTCTTTTGATGCTCAACGACGAGGTCTTCTCGCTGGAGTCTTTGATGTATTGCGACCATATGGACATAGTAATCTATCAAACAAGGTCCTAACTCAGCTCTTATTGTATGGCGATGAAAATTTTTCTTACGACCTCAATAAAACTATTCTCAACTTGACTTTACAGTTCATCCACAAAACTGGTCGATTTGAGTAAAGTTGTTTCTAACAAAGATTGTATATCACGTAACCAAAAAGTCCCCGTCCGTTTTTGTTTGTCTCTTTTCGTTTGTAGGTTTGTCTCATATTGGACGTCAGACTGAACGGTGGTTCATGTTTACATACTACAAGAAACTCCAAGAAAAGTTTTCTTCATTAGTTTCATTTACCATTGCCATCACTTTGATCTGACGTCTAATATGAAGCAGACCTAAGTATCGAATTGTTCTTATTATCCGTAGTGTTGTTTCTAGCTCTTTAGTTTCAGTTATTTAAGTAGTTTTTTCTTTTTTGTCTTTTATCTATGTTAATCCCCTTGGGGTAGACATGGCCTTTTGCTCCCCTGGGGTGTTCGTCCCAGTAGTATTGTAAAGTAATTATTGTAAGTATTGTAGACCGTAAATATGTATTGTAGTATTTTATTGGAATATAAAAAAAAAAAAAAAAAACTTTAAGAAAGTTGAGTACAGGTTTGTTGAGACTTCAGAAAGTCGATAAGTTATATTCCTTTAGAATCCCAATATTCACACAGGACAGATAATCTCTTTTACTTAATTTTTATCTATTTCATGCGATTGACTTATGTACTTGAGTGCTATGTTTGTAGAGTGCCCTTCTGTTTGTGTAACATTGTAGTATTATAAAAAACCCGAACATTCCTGCGAAGAAAGTATTAAAAAGAATGCGAATCGTCTTAGAAACTGCAAGTGTTTTCAAAATTGCAATTTCAAGAATACGATTTGTCGGTCATTTTGTCATACTGCAATCTTCTTCCAGTTTGAGTCAAACTTTGTCTCGGCATGTCTGACTCTGTGCACACAGTACATGCCTTTTTATAAATAAGTTCTTTTTCGCCCACTACTGAAACTTTCTTAGCTTTGCCATGATTTCAGTACTGAAACACTTTCATAGCAAGAGTGCTCGAGTCGCCGTAACACTGCAGTGCTACACAGACAGACAGGTACTACACAAACATAACACTCTAATACATAGGATACCACCAGTGGCGTAGAATAGGGGAGGGGGCGCGTGGGGCACAGCCCCCTTCACCCTCAGTTGGTGTCTTGCTCGTAAAATGGTATTAACATGAGATAAGTATTATTAGGCAACAGTATTATAGCTGTATAACTAACAAGTATTATAGCTCTACTCGCCAGACCACTCTCTCAGTTTCTTATATGACTATTTGGACAAAGTTCTTAGTTTCTTATAAAACCTCGGGTACGCAAAGAGCCCCCCTAGCTATCAATGTACTTCTACACCACTGGATACCACATGAGAAATCTATACAAAGTAAGTAAAAGCAATGACTGTCTTGTACGGATGTTTGAATATTAAAAGTATATGACTTACTAATTTCTTTAGGTATCAAACACTCAGTAATGAACTTCTTAACTTATTGAGAAGCCCAGTACTACTTTTTCATAAACCATTTTCTCATAAAAAGAGGTGTAAGTCATGCAAGCCACGTAATGTACTTATGAAAAGGTTCATAGATAGAAAAAGTTACCTGTTCTTTGAAAAGGATGACGTACTGTTCCATGAACTCCTTTTTCATCAGACAAAACCTCTACGAAGGAACAAACCGAAGATAACTTGGAATAGTGATCTATGCTAATTATTGCAAATATTTCATATAAGTAGATTCAACATAAAATTGATTCGAAATTCGTCTTCAAAGAACATGCGGTCTAATCTGACCATAACACCTATAATTTGGAATCTTACACACAACTTTCATCTTTCAAATGGAATTCAAAGGTCAATGAAAGGTTTAAAAAAGTTGTCTCCTCAAACAGTGATGTCGCATAGATGACAGAATGAAATGATGCAAGGCAGTACAAAATGTTCTATTTTGTGAGGCTGCCAAAACCACTTATACAGATCAATAATCGATACATCCAGACCCAGTGTAAGTCAACCACCACCTACATGATGATGATGGGGTTCTTGTATCGGTAAAGCCTCTAGTGGTTTATGCAGACACACCAGCAGTAGGTATTCATATTTGTCGATACAGCACTGACTGGGTAAGCAATAAAACAAATGCCAAAAAATGAGAGCTATCGGCAGTGAGGAGAAATATGAAAAATACAGATAATACTAAATTTAAATTTACCAACAGTCCATGCTACCAAACTGTGCATAATCTAGAAACTTTTGTTAGCTCAAACTCAGAGACAAAAACAGTTTTAAAGAAAATTCCCTCTGATGAAACAATTGAGGACTTTCATAAAAGTAAACGATAGTATTATTACTATTTTAAACAACGAAAAGTGGCAGTTTTGCACGTGACAAGAGACTTACAGAATTTTTTGCTAGATGCATGTTTTCTTTTTAATCAAAAACTTGGATCTGCACATAGTACTAAAATTTGCCCAATTTTACATGAAAATTTCGATATTTTAATAGTAAAAGTTCCTTACTTGGTCTCTTATTTTCCAGACCTAATAAGAGCCTTATTTTTTCAGTTGAACATTTCTGGATGGATATAAAAGCTGATCATCTCGAAAGAGGTCCACGCAGATCAAGATCAAAATCAGAAGCTGCAAAGTTTTCCATACAAAATCAAAGAAACAAAGATCCATAAAATCAGTAGAGAAAAGAGTTCACAATCTATAGTCTACAGTCTAGTTTCTTATAAACCAGTTTCAAATGAAATAATACAAAAACAGGTAGGGGAGGAATTTGCACGACAAAATATGCTGAGTATACACATTTAAGTAATTTCACACGCATTTTCAATTCGATAAATAATAATTGGGGAAAAGGTTCAAAAAACAAGTGTTAACCCATATTGGGCTATCAACTTGAAAGATAAACATGGGAGACAAAAAACATTTAATCAAATTGTAGCTCTTCTCTAACGTTCTGTGAACCCTTCCTTTACTTCATATTATTAACGACTAGTTTGATCGATCTAATCTTCTATAGCAACTGAGGGAGGGAGAAATCAAGAAGACTCGTTTGAAGTACAGCGATTAAATAGGGAAACTGAAGATGCGTAAATTCACGACATCATGCCATCATAGAATTCTGTGATGCCATGCAACGGTGTGGACTTGAAACTCCACAAGTGCAAAGTCAAAGGCCTATTCGCGATATGCTCGTCTAAAATATACTCATTGATGTGAACAGCATAATCTGCAAGACGTACTGGTAAAATAATGGGCAGGGGGATTTTCTCACGATTCGATATACAATTTTCTGTTATTTGTTTCGAAACATCCATTTGTCTAAAAAGCTAATACTGGCAGTATTGAATGATGCGTAACGCAGACCAACCCAACATCTAGAACGTATATTAGCTAAGAACTAGGATGTCAAGAATAGATAGCGGAGCGTCTACAGTAGCAATATCTTAAGAGGGCAATATCTTGAAGACTCCAAGCAAACAGTAACATTTCATCGTATTAAGATTAAGAAATAACTGTGTGAAATACTTGTTTTTACTTATAAAGAATGTAGTACACGTGCTAATGGAAGATACATGAGAAATGACATTGACAGCGACAGCAAAGTTAAAAGTTTCTGAACAAGAGAGAATTAAGCTCTGTGGTGGAGCCACGAAGGGGGGATGAGATAAGACTTCTCCTCCCACTGTTTCATAAACAAGACCCATGAGATTCGTGCAAATTCGATGAGAAAATTTTAGGGGTCTGCAGTTTCTTACTATTTAGAACACAATTTCGATGTGCATAGATCTAACATCGGTAACGACCGAAGTGTGGAATAAAATATCTAGCCAGATGCGGATAAATTCGCGCTATAGAAGTATTAGGCCAAACCATGTAGTCAATCTGGCGTAACATGCCATGTGGACAAAATTCAAGAAGTCTTAAGTCTTAAAGCAGATTTCAAGAAAACAGACAATCTCTTTTGTTCACTTAGAATGCACGGCGCCATTATTCGAATGGATGCATCCTCTGTTGAACTACTTGCAGTCATGTTTCTGATTTTAATGATTTAGCGTGGTTATTTGTACCGACGTGTAAACAGTGTTTTGCTCTGAGTACGCACGCTCTCAAAGATAGAATATACTACTTAGAGCCAGTGGTCTACTGATCTAAGCCAAAGCTCAAATCATAACCGTTTAGAAAATATCGAACAATATGATAAATAAATATAATAATCTACAAATAAAAGTAATATGATAACAATACATGGAAACTGCACATAGGAAAAAAGAATCTGAAAGCAACTATGCTTTACAGCTACTTTGATTCGAGTCTGATTTGTGAAGGTCACTCTCAACTGACCTGAATTTGAAATCACACTATTTTGTATGGTGTAATATCAGCGAGCAGAAGGCTTTTGATTTAGCGTTTTATTGTAGTGCTCAACAATAGAGAATATAATAAAACGATTAACTTTGTACCAACTAAATACCCTTTGTCATCATTTTCAAATTATATTCCGACTTTAGGAAAGTGATAAGCAAATGATATTATTATTTAGCTCTGGAATATGTTGACCGAGGAATGGGGCTATAGCGCGTACTTGGATACGATATTTGCATCAGCCAACGTGATGCCGAAACGTAATACTGGAAATGAAGTACTTGCGTAATCCATTGTACCAGAATGCAGTACCGTAAATCCTCAAATTAGCCCCCTACTTTAGTTTTGGTGCTTTTTGGGTGGGGCTTATTCTAGGGGAAGGCTTAATCGAGGTGGAGGGACATATAAAATTACTTGACACATATTGCACAAAAAGCTTATTGTCAAAACTTGTTTTCTCAGTGATTTTTGATTAAAGAACAGTCTCAATTTATGCATCAGTATTTATCAATGTCCTCATCATCATCTGGGGTGGCGGCCTATTCGAAGGGGGCTTATAAACAATTGTAAGTCCTGGCACGGAGGCTCATTCAAGCAGGGACCTTTCGAGAGGGCCAATTTGAGGTATGAAAAACAGTGTAACCTGTAAACGTGTGGTGTCATATTCTCATGATATCTATAGAAATTAGCAATATATCAATTTTTGGCACGGGAATGTTAGAATGACCCGCCGAGAGCTTGTACAGGGGTCCGGGCCAAATGGAAAACACGGGGCCCCTGATGACTCATATTAACATATACAACTCACCGCAGAATCATTTCATAGCTTTGGGGGCCCTCTCAGGCCAGGGGCACGGGACAATCTGCCCAAGTGCTCCTTCTGGCAGACTTGGTTAGAATCATAACAAAATACAAGGATACAACAGGAAATTTCTGACTAGTTTGTCAAAACAACATCTGGATTCAAACTCCCGTCAAAAAAGAAAACTATAGGATGGGTCCTGGGGAGTTAGGCCCCTACCCTATTCCACAGCAGATAGAAGTGCTCTTTTTCTTCAGAAATCTTGAAACTGTTTATTGTATTTATGTTAGGGCTTATAAGTAGCATTAACCGCAAAAGGAACGAAATAATGAAAATTCAAGTGCGATTTTTATTGCTTCCAAATCTGATAAATACTATTTCAAGATAAAGTCTCCCTAAAAATGTTTAGTGCGCCCTTTTTGGTGGACTAGACTTCTGTCCATGAAAATTCTTAGTTTCGCACGTCATGACCGTAAATATGTGAAATGACCCGGAAATACAGTAAAGTATGGGAACTAGAGTGGATACCTAAATGATGCGAAAAAGACGGAGAGAATAGGAGGGTACCAAATTAGAGTTTGGGCGTCAGGAAGGGCAAAGGCTGTACCGAAAATAACACCATAAAGTAGGTACCGAAAATAATATAACAAAGCAGAAAACGAGGAAATCCTCAAAGAAAATAGGATTTCCTGGAGAGATTTGTAGGTAGCATGCATAACAATACTCTGAAATAACAGGGGCCTTCCCCGTATCTACAATGTTAAAAGATGTCCTTTATTAAGGGGTGTAAGAAACTACGTTTGACAGGACCAGCCTGTGTGGGTTGCTGATAAAACAATGATATTTGACCATCCGAACACATGAATGTATCTTGTGTTTTTTGTGCATTATGAACAAGAATGTACCCAGGGTAAACACGAATGCATGATTGGTGCTATACTATCGTGAGAATGTGGATTAGTGCTGGAACATATCAAAATTTGAAGTGTATTTCTGTCTGCCCTGGCGCCTTTCATTTAGGTTAGGATTCAAATATAAGTAATTCTGTTCTGACAAAAGGTAAAAACAATAAGTATTATTTGTTAAAGGAATAGGCAGCACCCAGCGAATATTTTTATGTTCTCCAGATACTTGCACTATATTTGGACCTCGTTTTGCTACAGCACTTCCATGATATAGTCAAAAATACAGTCGAAGAGTAGGCAGAAGTGGAATTAAAAGAAATTATGGAGAAACGTAGAGAATAGAGAGAAATGGCGATCTATGATAAGCCACCCTCGGATAGTCAGAGATCGCAAAGAGACGCAAAGTCGCAAAGTCTCCCCAACAAAATACGCAACGAAAAGTCTTTAGCTTATAAGCTCAATAGCCTATTACAGCTCGTCTTACAACCTGAGAATTCAATATATGCGTTCTGTTGATCTACCCACAACGGGCAACTGAGAAGGAGGACCGTTCACAAACTTTTCCGCTCACCCGGCATTATAAAGACAAATGGTCAGTACACTCCACTAATTTCCCAATTACCAAAGGCCCATTCAAAAGCCACCTTGATCGAGCATTGACACATTGTCATTCTTCTTATGTTCTAAAGTTAGAAACAAAAAATCTGTCTCATTATTGCTCTTGCGACTTGAATGGAAATAGCCGTTGAAAAATTCTTAATCCCCATTTTAATAAAACGTTCCGATAAGTGGATTGCTAAAAACTTCCGACCCTCCATAATTAGGGCGCTCCTGGAATGAGGCACCCTAAAGTACCCCACAATATGGCTATATTAAAAGGTACACAAATTTTTATGAACGAGTTCATAGCAATAGAGTCTCACTAACGGGTGGGCTGGGCATACGTCACCGAATGGAAAGGTGTAAAAAGGAATCAGTGATGATGAGCATAGGGTGACAATTGCCACTATCTTCTGCATTAGTCTGGCTTTACTTAGTGCAGTTGACGATTTGTAAATCGCCACCAGGAATTTGTTGCTTTATTAAGTTCACCATAATATGATAATAGTACCATCCCATCCAGATGTTTTCATTTTGAGAATAATGCTTCCCTAATTGAACAATACCACGAACTACCAAAGGCGGATGACATAATTCGGTATGATTGCTCTTGTTTACGATGCTATCCATTATGAACATGATTACTATTAATAATGATCATAACAGATCAACCCTTTTCTGTAATACTACTCCCATGCTTGGGGTGGTGCTCCTAAATCTTCTCTACATCTTCTTGACAAAGTCCAATCCAAAGCCACATGTCTCATCAAGTTTTCAGACCTCACCAAATCTCCCCAATCCCTCTCTCATCGTCGTCTGATTGTAGATCTTTCCATTTTCTATCGACATTTTCATGACCATTGCTCACTGGAAATCAAGAATATTATTCCTGATCCATTGAGGCATGTTCAACCCACCAGAAGCTCTAATCAATCACACCCTTTCCAAGTCATGCTACCTAATCCACAAACTCTTTCTCACAAATCATATTTCATTCCAAGAACTTGCCAATTTCGGGCCATCTTGTCTTCCACTTCCTTCCCCGAATCCTACAACTTATCCTGCTTCAAATCTAACATCAACAAACTTGATCATATCTCCTTATTTATTTAACTTTCCTTTCTTCCTTTGTCGAGGCTTTGTTGCGGGCTACATGGCCTTTCCCAGACATTGCTTATTACAACATAATACAATAACCTTCTTCCTGCTTCCATAAGATTTATGTCTATATTCTGAACTGCCGTACAATGTCATACTCAAAGACTCTTCAAAAGGGGGGTGTAGGGAAAGAAATTTACCGACAGACTTGATGACGGTACCCTAACTACGGATAAATCACCATTATCACTGACAAGAAACTGCCGGCAAACGTTGCTTACGAACCAAAGGATTATCGACGGCTCAGTCAAATGTGGGGGTGTCACACCTCCACACGCCCTACTTCGACACGCCCCAACTGCAGTACAGTCTTTTTGTCTTCATC
Organism: Mastigias papua; assembly: GCA_964019165.1. NCBI lineage: Eukaryota > Metazoa > Cnidaria > Scyphozoa > Rhizostomeae > Mastigiidae > Mastigias > Mastigias papua. Next base: position 10,171,972 of record OZ025277.1, read on the forward strand.
TTTTCGTCATCAATATTAGTATTGCTTTCTTCAGCGATTAAGTCGTCCAGCACCGTATACATTTATTTCATTAATTAGCACGTAAAAGCAAAATTCGCTGGTAGAGTGAAGAAATGCAACCTACAAGGGAACAAATTATTAAAGTGCAATACTACTGTGGCTTCAGAACAAACTAAAATATATGAAGCCATCCTACCAACTACCACCCCTACTCAATTCTACGGAGAAGTTCGGTAACACCTTATTGTGAGGACAAAATTCTTTTAAATCAAATATTATAGCTGATAAAATTATATTAACAAACCAATCATTACTTTCTCCAATTTCATATTGTCCGACTCCTAATGTTCATTTTGTCGCAAATTCAACCGAGGATTCAGCTAGTGTCCTAACTCCCCGAGTACTGCAATGAATTTCCAGGTATTTCCAAGAGGAGCCAGCTAAATGAATGGCACAGTGAATGCACGGATACCGTCCCAAATAGGGACTACATTTATGGGCCACACCCGAGGCCGTATATACTACCTCATTCCAAGTGTTGAAGTTTAAAAAACATGCAAAGTTGAACATAACCTAAACATAAATAAAGTAGAGTATGCACAAAACCGTCAGGAACGGCTTGTTTCACCTAACTACTGTAGGGTCATTGGAAGGGGGGGGGCTGAGCCCTCCAAAACTTTATCCATTTTAACAAAGATAGTTGAGCCTACCGAGAACTCTTCAATGACACCCTTAACTAAATGAACTCTCAAACTTTAAGGTAACTTTTGTCTCTTCAAGATTATGCAATATGTACTACACTCATTGTCATAAGAAACCAAGGCTTAAAACAGTGGCTTTGGCCACTAATAGTAGTACCGATGATGAAAATTAGTCGTGTAATAATTAGTGGGTATGGAAATTATGAAATTTTCTTGCAAAAAGAACAGGAGCAGATATTTTACTAAAAATTGCCTCATGTAGAAAATGGGTGTAGTCCTTGTAAACTTCCACTCAGGCTCCTTCCATAAACACTTTCCCCCCTGAAAAGTGGTCTTGTAGCTTTGGTCTTTTTTAGGCCCTGTAAGAAACCATCTATAAAAAAGGGCTCGAAAAACAGAAAAGGCTAGGACACGCCAGCACTCAGACTACACTAAGAAAATATACAAAAATGGACAAAGATGAAGCATTTCTATTTGAATTCGATGGCTAATTTTTAATCATATCAATATTCTACCGTTATGTTACTGTAATCTAATATGATGCTCGAATTATCATTTTGCTCACTGACTTGCCTAAGTGACATTTAAAAAAAATAAATCCTAAGAGAGTCTTGAGAAAATTAAGTTCTAAAATGTTTTCAAAACTCAAGAAGCTGGAGCAATATCATTAACTCTATCATGGCCTTAAATAGTCTATGACCTGTGCACTTAAAAAAAATAAACACATGCGCACCTAAAAAGTCATCTTTCAGATGTGTTTTAAAATTTAGGCATCCATATGGACCAATGAGGTGAAAGACTCCGCCTGCTCTATGTCGCTAAAGGTATGTTGCAGCTCTCTGGTAACTGGATCCTTGTGACGACAAGAGATATATTGGTCTGCACCTTTAAGTGATGCTGTTGTCATTTGAGATTCTAAGATGATAGAACCACTTGATCGCCCACTTTCTCTGTCTCCGTCTCTCTGTAAATGAATGACTCGCTCTTTACTTTAGATAATGTTTCCATTGGCTTCTCGCAACAATATTCTCCAATCAATTGTTCACTCAAGTGATCTCAGCAACATTGAAGCCTTTCAAACACTCGTGTACTTGTCCAATCAGCATTAGCAGGAAATCAATAGAGGCAGGTGGCTCGTAAGGTTAGCAAAAACCACAAAGCATTTTTACCTGACTCTGCATATCCAAAATTTCTTCAACGGCTTAGTTTCGGCAAAATTTGACGATAGCTTTCAGTGCACTGCAGAGGTACCTAAGCCTCTACCATCGAACATATAAGTCGACATTGTCCCAGGTATTAGATCTGGTCATTTGGGATCGGTCATTAATTCTTCCCAGGGAGGGGGTGGAAGACATCTAGGAGGGGGGATCAAATTTCTGCACACTCAGAGGGAGGGGCAGTGAAAAATAAAGAGCGTTGTAAAGAAGGAGTACGGAGTTTCTTCTGAAGTCCTGGAGTGGGGACCAAACATTTTACATAAATCTGAGAGGGGGGACGAATATTCCATAAAATATCTGAGAATATCTTCCACCCCCTCCCCACAAGTAATTAATGACCTGTCCCTTATATGCACTGTTCTCTCTCTTGAACTGTGTTGTATGGCGTCCTCTATGAATATTCTATCAAGTCCACAATCAAAACAATGGGATACTTAGTTGTATCTATAATGCAAAATACGCTTCCGCTAGGCCATTTTCAAGCAGGCATTGCCCACCCGACTGTAAGGAAAAGCAGCCTGTTATAAAAAACTTGCAAACGAGTCCGTGAGATGAAACTGGGAGCAAGTACCGAAAGGTTGTCTTCTTAGGTCAATATAAAAAAGTGAGCCAATAGGCAGGGGAGGATTCGTCGTGGGTGTCAAGGGTGAGCCACACCCTAATACCCGTCTGTAGTCGATAAAACGCCATTCACTCGGTAAAATGGTATGTCGGTGCGGTAATAAAGCTCCAGAAGACTTGGCAAGACTGCAAGACCGCACCGCAAGATAATATTTTCCGTGACTACCAGCATACACACCAAGAAATGCATAGAGAAGATTCATACTATGGTGATTAATCTTGATTGCAAAAGGGAGATCCATTTTTAATAGGCGCTACCTCGTACTAAAACGGGCGTGGCTTTGAGACATTTCTCTCAACTCCCCTATACAAATCGTGCTCGACCCAAGAACAGTTCAAAAGCAAATACAATTGTGCTAGAGGAGGGCGAACGTAAATAGAGCTATATCAAACTCTTGGAATGACTTGGAATGCTAACTTGAATGCTAACTAAAGCTGTCTCTAACTTAGTTTGAGTCTGTCGGTGCTATGTCAGTTCACGAATGAACACACAAAACTATTTAAGACTATAACAGACGAGGTAATTTCCCAGACGAGGTCCAGGAAATCCGAAAATACGAATAGCAGAACATTCCAATAGAGCTTGAATTAGTTAAAAAAATTTCACATATGGCCAGATATGATTCAACAATAAGGAGCTACTTGAAGTATCACAGGCACAAGTAGATACATATACAGATACATGTCTTCTAAGGCTTCTTCTGCTTCTTTTCTCAAAGCTAATCACAGTCTCATCACAGGCACAAAACATGAATATTCTACAAAGATCATGATAACGAGGCAAAAATGGATATACGTCCAAATGAGAGAAACCTCTCGGCGCCATTGGGATTAGAGTAATTAGAATATTCTATCAATTCAAGTGAACCATTCAGGTCAACGTGTTCAATTGGTTGATCTCGTCTACCAATTGTCTCACCATTCGTTTCTATACGTTAGTGGTGTCCATATATTAAGCCACGAGGGCGTTTCCTCCATTTAGTTTGGGAACTGTTGATAACTGTAACAAAAGAGCCAGTCCGTCTGGCTGACGAGAAGAAACCGAGCTCACAGAAGGTTCGATTAACGATGTGTGATGGTGAACTGATTTTTTGCACAAAAGAGCTTTCAAAACGAGTATAGATTATAGACTAGACTGTCTACTAATTTACAGCTTTAATTTTCTGACTCTACGTGAAAAAAGATTTAAATTGCCACGGCATCTTCTACTATGCCCAGGTACCAAACTTTGCTTTGGTAGGCTATAATTCGGTTGCCCTACGTACTAGAGTGAGGTCCCTTGCAAAACAACCAATTCTAATGATATGATATCAACTCTTTCAGTTACACATTTTGATTTATAAGAATACTTAATTTTTCACTGAGCCTCAAAATCTTAAACTTTTTTATTTGGGCCTAAGAATATTCTTAAATTCTTCTTAAATTTTAAATTGTTCTTAAATTTTAGCGATATTGAACATTAATTCTCGTATAGACTGTATTCTTATAATAAAAAATGTGCGACTGCCACTCCGTGAAGAGTTGCTGAGTCGCATCAAAGTGCAACGAGTTCCAGGCAGGATAATTGCAGCTCAACTTGTTTTGTTTTCTAAAAAAAGCTCAAATCAACAAAAATCTAAACCTGGATGAAAAAAGAGCCTAGCATTATTCTTAAATTATTCTTAAATTTCAGAGAACTTGAGCTTTGATATTATTATTGACTATATTCTTATAAAAATGTGTGTATTTTCCATATAAATTGCTCCACTATCAATTTACAATTGTTTTTTGACAATCGAAACACCCGGCAGATAATACCTAATATGGTTGTTACCGTTGTGAACTCTTGATCGAGAACGTAAGCAAAATAGATAACCTTCATTCTTCCTTGACAACACAAGGCGAAAGTGTATGCTCTGTTTTATACATTTGAAATCCAAATGTTCTCCACCAAGCCAACTGTTTATGGTGTAACAGCCAGAAGCTGAATGAAGTGGCTGGGATTTGTTAAGCTACATCAAGTGTTTAGTTTTCTGCTATTCCGAGTAAATTAAGTTCTATTGGCAAATATCATTATCAGATCAGGCCTATTCAAAACGAAGTAACTGTAATTATTTTCTTGTGAAAGTGAATGGGGAATACTAGTGCTGAAGAGGACGCACGACAAAAGTCAGAAACCAAAGAATCCCCAACGTTAAAAATCAATGGAAGATACTTTATGTGCAACGGGTGAAAAGAACTGGGCAAGAGAGGATACGACTTAAATAGAAGGCAGGGCTGACAATTACATCGGATTGACTTTATCGGATCATAAACATGTTAAGAGGCGTTCTATAGAAGTAGAGACTTCATAAAAGTATTGTTGTTTGTGGGTGTCAATGTCAAGTGCCAAAGGAAAGGGCTTTAAAATGGCGTCGCTGAAAGAGGTCTGAGGTTACTCATAAATGAAAAACATGCTAAGGAATCGTCTAAGGTATATTACTCACTTGCAAAGAGCTGACAATGAGACACATAAATACTTGCAAAAGGTGGGTAAAACGACACGCATACAATGGCGATGTCACAGGAAATTACTGTCTTTACTCTCTATCTTTTTCAGTGTGTGTGTCCTTCCACCACTTCATTAACTTATGAAGACATCTATTTTTATTGATATTTGATTGCTTTCTCAGCTCACTAATTACGACCGGGCTGAAATGATGTAGTGTTGATGATCGTATTACATGCCTTGAGAAAGCTTGCCCATTACTGGCTGTTGTTTTGTAAAAGGAAGCGAAAATGAGGCTGTAATACAAAGCTCATTTATTACGAAGTAAGTATGAGCTGACTTCAGACCTTCAACACAGGTGAAGGTTCATGTTCACTCGAGTCACTCAAGTGCAATGCCTATCGTATGATTTTAACATCGCATTTAACCAAGTGGACATCAGAGGTGTATCCAGGACCGCAGAAGTGCGGACTCATGGGGTGCAACTCCAACAAACACTTTACAGTTCTCTTCAAGCTCTCGTAAATGCTGGAAAACGCCTCTTCTGCCCCCAAAATATGCTATATTATATATAATCATTGGCCTTCAGTCTTGTCGAAAACTATTGCACCAATACGTCCTTCATGCAACGGTATTTCATAAGAAAGGACACCAAATATGGCCTAAGAACAACAGAGTGACAACAAAACCCTGATATGTAACGCGTGATATATGGCATTGACTGTATTAAGCTCCAAGGCAGCATCTTGTGAAACAGTACGCCTGATTCAATAGCAAGCGCCTAGACAGCTGCCATTTTCAAACACACATCGAAAATTTTAGTATAGTATATGATAGGCTTCTTCTTCCGCATTGCAAACTGTTGATATACATTAGTCCACAAAATTATTTTTATGTAGAACTATGGCAAGAACCAACTTAAAACAAATACGTCATTATTATTATCATTATTTTTTGAAATTTCCAAAAACTATGATGGGTGTGACACCTCATGAAAATTTCGCTCTTTCTATGTCTGGCCTTCAACAAAAGGAAGGGCTTTCTTGTAAAAAAATTTAACTCCACACCACCAATGAACGTCCCTCTCTTCACTACTTACATTCTGTTCTACTGGTTTCTTTTTGTAAGTAATGTTCGCGGAAAGATCTTGAAGCCTATAAAATTTCCCCCAACAAACGAAGAAGGAGAAAGGCTAAGTAGAGAGATAGAGATAAGGTCAAGCTTTTTTAATTCTAGATTTGAAAAAAGACAAATTACAGGAATGTGGGAAGAAAGAGGAGGGCAAGACGTTCCAAAGCTTAAACAGTTCTTGGGATGGATGATGATTTTGTGGGATAGATTTCGAGGATTAGGTAGCGTAATTTGGAAGGATATGACTTGATAGAGCTCTTGGTACTTTGAATATGTCTCATTGGATCAGGGATAATACTATTGATTCCCAGAGAGCATGAACTTAGCATTTAGAAGTATCGTTAGAGATGGAAAGGTGAGCATCCAAATGACGAAGCGAGAGATTGGAGAGATTTGCCGAAGTTTGTACTATTAATGAGACGGATAGCTCTAGATTAGACTATGTTGAGGAGACCGAGAGCGGATTTAGGAGCACCACACCAAATAAAGGTGAACTACAAAAGGTAAATAGCTGAGAAAATGAGAAAAATGATTATTAAACTTCCTATGGTTACTCCACATTCTTCTTCCTTTGTAGGTTCTACTTTCTACCTATTTGTTAGGACATAACAAACTACTATATGTCGCTTACAGGCTGCTCATAAATAAGAAGCGATAGACCGACAGGGCTCTACCATCAACCAAAATACACGTTTTCTCATATAAGACAGTTTTCTTGGCCAAGTACTGACACTTCGTTAGCTTTTTCATGATCTGAGTACTATCACTTTCTTAAGACGTTCTTAACAAGAATGTTCAAGTCGTCGTACCACTACAGTATTAGACAGATAGACGCACTACACAAAGATAACACTCCAACACAAAGGGTACCGTACGAAATATATACAAAGTAAGTAAAAGAGACGATTGACTTGCATGAATATTGGAATTTTAGAGGTATATGACTTATCAACTTTCATATGTCACAAAATTGCAGTACTGAACTTTCTTAACATTTTGAGCAGTACCAAACACTTTCCCATAAAACAAACGTGTAGCCCATTTGGTGGCAAAAATCATCTAAGTTTTGCAAAAGCGATCAAGTTCGATGGGAATCATGCAGCATATAGCCTCATAGTTGATCTAGGATATTCAAACTGCGAGACTATCAAATAGCGGGGCCATAGAGAGGTATGGACCCTACAACGTCACTTAGAACCAACTACATACAGTCCCTGAAACACTACAAAAAAGATACAAAAGGTGGTTAAATGATTCAATTACTATTCTCCTATTAGCACTCCAACTGCCAAAAACAGCAATCAACAGTGAAAAGGTGCGCCATCTATACTATACTGCCATTCAAAAAATAGGCCAAGTAATTTTCTTTCGTCGATTATATTGACAAAGGGGCTCTTTCTGCAATTCTACTCAATTTCAAGTAAACACCGTTGTGTGTGACTACATAATTCATGGATACGGAAAATGCATTCTTCTGAAAAGGCCTATGGTGTTGGTATGTTGCTGGTATGTTGCTGGTATGTTGTTGTTATGTTGCCTTATTGTCGTGCACGAAAGGGTAACACTACGTAACTATCGGGTGTTGTTGAGCATACGAACAGAGAGAATATTACATTCATGTCTTTGAGACTAATACAATGATCGATATTCCAGGTTAGAGAAAGAGAAGGAAGAAACAGTACAAGAAAAAGTAGAAACAGTACAAGAAAAAGTAGAAACAGTACAAGGAAAGGGAGAAACAGTACTAGAAACAGGTAGAAACATTAGCAGAGAAGGGAGAGACAGAGGTAGACATTTTCAGACTTATCTGCTTTACTATGATTCGTTTATGTCTAATACTGTTTTGTTCTTACCACACCATAGCACTTATCACAAAGGTTGGTTTGTACAACTGATAGCATGACCGCGATGTACTATCTACGCACTAAGGCAGCTATCACGAAGCATAGAGCGAGCCCGTGTGCAAGAGTTTCAATTGGATCCCCAAAACTTATGACGGGACAATATTGGGTTGACAAATTATCTCATACAATAAAGATGGGCCAATAGATTTTCATTTGGGATGTTTAAAAAATTTCAGGGAAATATCAATATTCAGTCACTACTGTCAGGGTTATGTAACAAACCCAGCGTAACTTTCCAATAGAGAATAAATAAAATAAAAATCTATGTATTTCCTCACTTCAAGTACCTTATATTCTAAACTCCAATACAAAATCCACAAACTCCGTATTCTAGCTCTTCCCACCTCTCTGTTTCAGCACTCCTCCCTAGACTCCCTAGTTTACAAACCTTGCTCCTCCACAGTTACATTCAATGCTCTCATAATCTCCTACCATTGTGGTATCTCTTCTGACACTCATTCATGCTTTCAGAAAACTCCAAACCAGAAACTCTAAGGGCTATCAAATTCTGCTTGAAGGTAGATTGGAACTCAGGAGCCTTTCTTGTCTTGCATTAGGCTGCATAAATTTCATATTCAGCTATTGAAAATCCTTTCCACCTGTTCTGTCCGTACATCATGACGCTTCTCTTAATTGGAAGCAAATCAAATAGACTCACTTGCTTCACCATTAAACCATTTGGCGCTGCAAACAGCTCACCATCAGCTAAAGTTATAATTCTGATGAACGATATGATAGGAAGTACCGTTGAGAAGGGGGTAGCCGGGGCAAATTCCCGGGGCCCTTTCCCGACAAGGGTACGTAAAAATGATGCTATCGAAAGAAAGCTATAATCAAGGTACTCATTCTACATGGTGACGCAACTCAGGATTAAAATTTATCCTTCAAACATTACAATCCATAAGGTCTGCAAAACTATATGTTGATCTCCCTGGCTATAGCTCTGTTTGTATCATTTCTGGCAATGATCTTCGATCAGATGTCCTCCTTTCTTCAGCTGACAATATATTTTATATATCATAGAATTAACTGAGGACTTCGAAGCAAATTTATACAATAATGCTCGCCCTTGAGAACCAAGTACGCAACAAGCTTGGCTTCAATACGTATCAGCTCACCTTTATCATTTTTTAAATTGTCTATTATAATTATGAGAACGACCTATTACTTATTATGCATAATAAACAAGCCATGGTGCTATCCAGAGCTACTAAACTTTTGACATCCTTGGCCTCCGTATTTTTCTATTGGTATGAACGTGTCATGTGCTATTTCCTTACAAAACCAGCCTCATACAAAGTACCTTAATGCGAGATTTCCATTTCTATACGTTACTATTGCCGTACTTTTTCAAAAAATAAGCCTCGCCCTATTTTTTGTTTGAAATAAAATTTTTCGGGTTACATATGAATCGGCCTATTTTCGAGGTGTGTTCTGAAAAGAGAAATAAGATTGAGAAAAACAATTTTCAAAAATCTTCTAAATTGTCAGTTTTGCAGCACAATGCTAATGTCTAGAAAGTGGTCAATGACCATTTCATTTCGACCTTCTTACCACGCATCAGCTTCACTTTCCAAGCAAGCACTGCTTTTAAACACCTCTTTTCTCTTTGATTGCCTATAGCCAATTACATCAGGACTTAGTTTTACTGATGCAAAGATCTTCTTTTCCTTCAAACAAGTAATATCGTCATTATCATCTTTTAAATCTTTTCATCCTCTAGGCCTATTTTCGAGGTCGACTTAGTTCTATTGCATCTACTAAAATATCTCGGCTTGTTTTGAATCGGCCTATTTTCCAAGGTCGACTTAGTTTTATTGAATCTACTAAAATATCTCGATTTGCTTTTGAATCGGCCTATTTTCGAAGGTCGGCTTGCATTAGAGGAAGTAGAGTATACTCATGGAATGAATTTTAAAACAAAATTATTAGTATTATTATTGTTGTTACATCCAAAATGGTCAATTATCAAGCGAAAAATATTGCATACACAAAAAGGCATAGGATAATCAGCAAGGAGGGCAGGATTCTTGGCGATCGTATACAGAGCATACACTTGTAGCATCTATTGAAATAATTTTTATCAATACATGGGAGGCCGGGTATGAAAGCTATATTATCCTTAACAGATGACCACCCCCGCTATGATTTTTCACAACACTTTATCATTTGTCAAAAGCATATAAATCAAGAAGTAATACACGACTATAGGAAGAGATGGATGAAGGAAGAGAAATTGAGCTCAATTAGATTGACTCTAACAGACCTGAACCTATCAGTGAAATAGGTAAGTATTTAGTGAACTCTAGCAATGCACATAAAAGGGGGATTTTGTATACGCAGGCTTGTCGTATAGTTGTTTTTCTTTAAACTGCGTTTACAAAAATAGAGTCAAACATTTCGTTAAATGCTAAACTAGCTGTGTACTACGGGGTTGGGCTGCTCCTCCCATTGCTAAATAACCCGTCAAAACATTGACAGGGATCAGGTAGAGATGATGGCTTTTTCATGAAAGAATTTAAATGGTAATCTAAACTTTGCTTTTCTGATTACCAGTCACATCTCTAGAGAGCTTCTTAACAATTAACAGATGCTTCAAAGGTGCATGTTTTAGTTAAGGTGCGTCATGTTTTCCTTCGTTGTTTGCGCAGCAACCCGTCGCGCCCTAACATGACGCTATATGTGAAAGCAAGAACATAAATTCTGGGGTCTGCAGTTCGTTAGGCGACGCTGTTATCACGTCTGTGTCAATTGGCTGGCCTAGTTGATACATTAATAGGCTCCTTGAAAATCAATTAATGTTGCTTGTATGGGTCATTGGTATCCCAGCTACAAAAATTTTAACGCTACAAATAGATTGAAGGCAGGGCATCTTAACAATTTGACAGGTGGGCCAAGCATATAAAATGTATCAATTCCATGTGCAACCACGTTCCGTCTTTATGTCCAAAGAGAAGCTATCCGATAGGTACTTGTTCTTCTGTCCAATCCACGGACAAACCTACTTATTACCATTTTCATACTTATGATCATTTAAAGCTTTGGAAGAATAACGATAAAATCTTTCAAAGCACAGGCCAAGTCAGTAAGTTAAAAAACTTAAAATTTGTCTCTCCATACTGGACCAGGAAGATTGTGAAAGGCCAATGGCCCAGCGATTCAAACAAACACTTGCAAAAGATACGCTGATTCAAGGTCTACAGATACCCTCATTCACGGTCCGCAAAACAATACAATATTTTTATAAGAAGCTGGTTTTATAAGAAACTAGTACTAGAGTGTCAAAAAATAAAGCTCTAGTACTATGCTCACGACAAATTAAGAAACTAGATTAAGGACTATAGAAGGTGAGTTCTTTATAAACAGATGTTGCAAGTCTGAATTTGTCTGATTTTGGTTGAAAAAGATTATAATTTGATTTTGATCTACTTGGGCTTTTTTCGAGATGATCAGCATTATATCCATCAAAAAAGCTGGACTTTCAAACAATAACGCAATTAATTGTTGAAAGTATAAAGCGTACAAAATCACGTAAAAAACACCTAACGGCGTTAGATGTGTTCTACGTGAATTTGTATGCTTTAAACTTTCAACAGTTAATTGCTAACGCTGAAATAAATGGCTGGTTCATACTACCAAATTTGAGATAAGTTAGCAAGGGGATTGGGGGCCATCGAGCCCCTCCACAGCAGCCCTAGATTACAGTATCATGAATATTCTTGTCAATAAATCATAATAAGAGCTCAGCTCCTGGGAAGTCATCTAAATTTGAAGAATTTTGTGATATTCCTATTAACTACTATGGGGCATACAGTAATATTGGGTATAATATTAGTGAGGTTGAGGTTGATTGTGCTAAGTTATTCAGTATATGAGACTAACATAATTACCTCACACAAATTCAAACAAATATATAAAGGCTTTCAAAAACCTCCGTAGACTGTTGCCGGTAATATCTGTATTCATTCCAATATGGCCGCAGAAGTCACAGCCAGGGTGAATTACACGCTTTTTTATATGGAACCACTTAATAAGGAACCTACATGCAGACGGCAGAAATATTTAAGGAACTTATACTACTAAAGAAAAATCCCTAAGGAACTTTTCATTTTCAAAGTCTGAGTGCTGTACTCAGATACAAGTGAAGATTACATTACATTGGATGATATCAATGGAATAGACATGATACTTCTTGACTAAAAATTATGCTTTTGCATACATAGAACTTGTTTCCTACCGTATTCGTGCTTTTGAGCTTGAGTTCCAACCAGAATCAAAGGCAAAATTCAGAACTTCAATGCTATTCTAGTGTTTGTGGCATTTTTGTGGCACTCTATGTGTAGTGAAAACTAAGGAACTATTAAAGAACTTTAATTACTACAATTTAATTATTGGAGGTCCGAAAATAAGGAACTTTTAGAACTATGCCTTGAGGTAGGTCCCTTATAAAAAAAACGTGCAAAACACAGTCCAAATTGGTTGGTACCCTGATAGGTTTGATTACAAATATATATGTATACAAAAGAGACGTTTAGACATAATATCTCCATCAGTATCAGTACCTGATATACATATACAGTCTGAGTTAGTTAAATGTGTGTATATATATATAATGCATATTTATAATGAATCAATGAAAAAAGTGTATCAATACTATCAAACAACAATAATGAATCATATGAACCAAGTCAATGAACTCTGTTGTAATGCTAACTGCTGACAACCATTTTAAACATCGAAAGAACTATCAGAATCACAGCAAATATAACAAACCCAGTACATACATTCAAGGACGTGCCAAATGGAGGGGGGAGGGGGGCAAGGGTAGTTACGTCCACTTCAACGTCTATGAAACTTAAAAAGTTTTTCAGGGAGTATGCAATGAGACGTTTGATCGTACTTCAACTTATAATTGATTTATCCAGTTGGCCATGGTTGGTCGTAGCCAACTGTTTTGTGATATTGCAAATAACTTACAGTTAATAGCAACTGTATCATTGCTTCCTTGTGTGCTGGAAAATACACTTGGTCCAGAAAACATAGTCACTTTTCCGAACGCCCCGTAAGAGACATTGTCTAAGCACATCGTTGCACACATAGGCATAGAATAACGGAAAAGAAACCACAACATATCTTGAAGCTTCAAGTCAATCGTATTCTGAAACCTCTTGTCCATCAATTGTAAACCTTCGATTCCTCTAACTTTCTCGTCCTCACGTTTCATTTTCTCTCATTAAGGCCCAGACTCCTAGGCCCTAGTCTTTACCCCTCATAATAAACATGCATTTGACAAGAGTTGAAAGGTTCAAATAGCGCATAGTAGCCAGTCAATTTTCCCCAATAGCCCCCGAGGCTTGCAAGATAAAGGATTTGCATATTGAAAAGCAACCTTGATCAGTCACGTGAAAAAACACGCTACACAAACATACTTTACAGTATTTCCTGCTTAAGACATGCTGGCTACATTAATGTGTTTGCTAAATAACATGCAAATGCAAAGTATTCAGCTATTTTATGCTATTTTTAACACTAGTGTTTACCAGAATCTACAGCAACAGTACCTTCCCATTGAAAAGCTGTGCGCCTTGTCAAATATTCAAAGCGCAACGCAGCGCAACGCAACGCAGGGCAACGCAACACAAACTGGTGTGAGGTTGGGAATGATTTCAATCTAAATTTGAGAAATCTGAATATCTGAGATCTTGTTTGGCTACGAAATAACGTTGGGATTTGAACCAAGTTTGACATGATTTTGGATCTATTAGCCAAATTCCCTATTTTGAGAGAGTTTGCTTTTCAATAGAGTCAAAACCCAAAATTCACAGCTGATCATGGGAAAACTGAGAAAATTCTCGAAATAAAAATAGCCTCGGTTTCGCTATGATAGATAAGTAATGATTCTATTGTTCTATAGCCTTGCTTATACATATGGATTAATCTGGATTTTTGCCGTGTATGACTTGGATTTGACAGATTTTACAATCTGGTAGCCCTGGAATAGAATAGCCTACTTATCAGCAGGCTATTCTATTTCAGGGCTACCAGATTATAAAACCTGTCGAATCCAAGTAGAATAGATGAATGGGTCGTGTTTTCCTGAGAGTATATCTGGTAAATATAGGTGCAATGGATAATTCTAGAGCAAAGAGAAAGAGATGGTAAGCTATTGGGCATTCGCCATGCCAAAATATATTGAGGAAGTTTCCATATCGTAAGACATGGAAGCGTCCTAGTCATAGTGGACAACATAATGATCCATTAGGGGCAGCTGACAAGCTGAAGTCATCTCCGCCTATTTAATCTTGACAGAAACCTCGAAGATATCACCAACAATGCCACCCCCCCTCCCAATAGCATCATAAGCGCTAAGAGAGCGAAGAGGTGAAGACTTACAACAGAACCGGAAAATTTATTTCACCTAGTGCACATTCTCAAGGCCAATCTATCTCGACAGTCACAACAGTCAGTACATACACAAGGAAAGTAACTGAGCTTGTATCATGTCAGTCAATGCATAACGAATTCATTAATACATAAAATCAATAAGTAATTATATACAACTACCAAATAAAATGTTTATTAAAACCAATACCTCTATAGAGGCACCAGGCTATTTAATGACAAAAAAATTGCAACACTATTAGCACGCTCCTGCAGGGGGACAGTGCATGAACAGCAAGCTACAAGCAGCTCAAAAATATAACATGGTAGCTTGCCATCAAATGATATTCACTTCTGCCCCCCCCCCTCTTTCCGAAGGATCGTGAAACTTTGTGCCAAAAAAGTGACTTACGGCATCAGTGAACAACACTAAAATGATGAAATCTTCGCATGACGGTGCAAAATCAATCCTTGAACACAAAGTCTGAGGTCACAAACGTTTGTCTCAAGCACACAGCCTAATTTGAGAAGTAATCATACAAGTTCATACCCTTCAACTCTCTTAAGTCAAATATCAAGTCCTTTATTGTCATAACACGAACTGTCTAGCAGCTGAGTGAATATCCTCAGTAGAGCATCTAAGTTATGACACGTGGTTGATGTGTACCAATTATAGATCACCAAATGCCTACATTAATTATACTGCCTTTCTAACACGCACTGAGAGTGAAGTGTTAAGATAACGGTCATTAGGCAACTGGTAGCACATCTGAGGGTTTAAAAGCAGTCGGTGCATGCGCATGGTGCTTCGTGGTGTTTCATATAAGTGGAATTTGTTCACAAAAGAACTTTGGGATGACTTGGATAACCATAATGACTGGGTTTTATCAGTCTATCGTGTCCAAAACAACATTTGCAAATGTCTGTGTAAAATGGGGGACTATAGTAATCCATTGTTGGGCACCGGTCCAAGGTATGATGGTAGTCAACGGGGCATGGGTTGCCACGGTGGTACTCTGACGCCTTGAGAGGGTAATATTCAACTGTGTCCCTGATCATGTGATCCCTATGTACAGTAACTGGTGGCGGCGGTGGGTGTTGGCGATGTAGTGCTTCTATACTGAATTTTTGTGAAACTTGCTCGCATTCCAGTTCTTCTTTCTGGCGCTTGTATTTGTAACGATGGTTCTGAAACCATATTTTCACTTGTGTCGCGGTTAAATTTATCATCCGGCCTAACTGCTCCCGTTCTGGGGCAGATAAGTATCTCTGATGCATGAAACGTCGCTCAAGTTCATATGTTTGTGCTTTAGTGAATAATATCCTTCGACGTCTCTTCTTACTCCCAGAGGCTGAGGATATTGAAGAATCTTTGCTTTTCGATTTAGCTTTGATTTCCTCTTTATCTGAATCATCCGAACAAGAAGCTGCATTAATTTCAGTGTCAGATATTTGACCTTCCACAGATGCTTCGCCTATGTATATAAGAGGATTAAATTAATTTGAAATGGAAGAGATACATGTCTTCATCTTTGTTATTTAAAAGTATGCAATTCTAGTTGCTACCATTCATGGTCACTCTTGATTCAATTTCACTTATATTATTCAACATCCTAAAATCTGTTTAATGTTTATTGCAGCTAGTTCTCTAAAAAAACTACTTCTACTAACTATAACGTTACTCAAAAGTATAACTATAACGTGTCGGGGCCTATGATATTCCCCAAGGAGGGTTCAGTGCTGAATGCGGGATAGTGACAATTTACTCCTCACTATGAAAAAATGTAATAACTGCTTCAAAGGATTTCGGAAATCTTTTGAACATATAAGCAACACAAAATCATCCCTTTCACGAACTGAAAACACTCAATAAAATCTGTCATAATTTCATAAAGTCTTGATTAAGAACCGCTGAAACATTGCTTGAAAAATATGGCAAACGATGCACGTGAATGAAAGAAAGAAAAGAGCAACTAATGAGTCGCAACAGATAACAAGATAAGAAAATGAGATTAAAAATAGCCGAAGGTTTATGTGAAAGTGCTTCTGATGCAAATTAAAGATGAAAGAGACCTTCCAGTAGATTATCATCAAGGTAATAGTAAAATCACGTTCGGATATAAAGTGAATCCCTGCCAGTAACTCATATCCGGATTTTCTATTTAAACGTTCCACTCAAACTAGTAATAGATAAACAGTAAATCATAAAATGAATGACTATTCATCAGCAACAAAAACTCGTACCTTGAGCTAAGAAGTCGGATATTTTCTTGCTTAACTTAGAACCAGTACTGGGAGACACTAGATGAAATTGTTTATGGATATTCTTCCTTCAATTGGCTTTCTACTAAATCAGCAGTTACCTTTTCCACTACAATGCTACGGCTTAACTACAAAATGATTAAACATTCCAAGTGGTACTCAAAAAATAAATTCCTTGATTCCGGCTTAAACAATCGGGAAGGCTTATCAACCGTCTACCATGAAAATTGTGCTGACACACAAACAAATTTCATCGTTTTGTTCAATAGAGGAATTTCAGAAATATATTCACCTCACAGATGCTAAACTGTTTGTGTCATAAAATATGAAATATGATGGAAAGTACCCTATGTGAAAGTGATAAATTCCTTCAGAGCTTTAAGAACATTAAGGTTATTCTTCAGAACATTAACGAAATTTATGAAGGCGCTCATATTGTATCATTTATCTTCAGGACACGTTTTGCATTAGCTTTGGGTTGCTTCAAATAAGCCATCAACTTGTGTGAGCAAACGAAATTCGCTCGATAGTGTAGTTACTTTGCATCCTTGTGCAAAAAAAATAAAACCATGATAAACACTCAGATACTTTCCGGTCAAGTGTCACTATTCTAACAACAAGTTTCTAAGCTTTTCTATTGAAGTTCTTGAAACCAAACCACAGAATTCAGCAAAATGGAAAGGAACTGATTTATTCTTTATATGCATGATGCATGTAAACAAAGCCGCACAAAAACACTTGAACAAGATTATTCTATGGATGTTGACTAGTGATCACTGTAATTGAGCCAACTGCAAAAGGGCTACCAACAAACCTTAGTTTTTTTACTGTCTATTATTTAATGCGGTAGATATTTAGTAAGAACCTCCTATTTATGTAAGATGGCCATAGGAATTTTTGCGAAGGAGTAAGATAGTAGCACAGGCAAGGGGATAGCAAGGCAAAGCTAGCGGAGATGTGAGGCCAACACAAGAAAGTGTAGGGAATCATTCTATACGTGAGATCTTTCAGCCACTCTGTGAGCTCACAGCAGTTCTTACCAATGATGCTTAATAAGAGAGCACATCATATTGAAAATCTCCCACTCATTTCAGCAACTGTTGACTAACCTAACATTTCTTTACAGTAAATTAAAATTCTTAACGAAGAAATTCTATCGGTTTAACTGAACGTTTGTATTCTGGAAAACCAATCCGTTGCACTTCAATATCATTTGACTATTCCACTGTCAAACAAAAATCTCCAACGTGCCATTTTAACAGCTAAAACAGCAATGCATATAATTATGAGCCCAAACATCAGATGAGTGTATTTATTGTGCATGGCTCCGTTTTTCAAAAGCAGTTTGCTGAGCAGTCAATCTACATACATACAGGGTGGAAAGCCTGTTGAGAAAAGTCATGAGCAATATGGTTTTACAATATATTTGATTTGGAAAGCAAACACCATGGCAAATGCTCTATTCTTCTGCCTTATTGTTTTTTGTTAAGTTAAATAACACAGCAGCACAGCCCCCTGTCAAAATCGTCTGCATTAAAGTTTGCGATTTCTACATGGTCTGAATACAATGGCTTTATGTGGATATGTTTCCCATGTGTGGGCTGAACTCATTGCTACACGGTGAACCAGTCTCCAAATACTATCAACCAACGCCTTTGTAGAAACTGTTTAGGGGATTTAAAATTGTCAAATGGGAAACTGCATTGAAGCTATGAAATTGGCATGTTTTCACACAAATTTCGAAGGCATAGTTTTCATATCCACCGCGGCACTAAATCCATCGACAAATATTCATTGAAAGATTGTGCCACGAAAATGATTTAATTTTGATTCAGTAATCACAGGTCTATTACCGTAACATCAACTTATTCATATTCAAAAATAACCCTTGAAATATTAGTTCAAGCTCAAAAAGATATAAGGTTGAGTATTCGGCTGAAAAGTCGGCTGAAATTCAGCCTCTTATTGTCTGATGGGTGAAGATAACCGAGCGCTGTGTGGCGTGACTTGTAGATGAATTTCAACAAACAGAGTGAAATTCTGGTTATACTAAAATAAATGCCGTATAAATATTGGCAAAATATATGGTTACCTATGTATCCTCTAAACCGGTGGACACACCCATCTAAAAACAACATAAATATGCTAATTATTGTTTCAAAGTGTTTATATTTATCCGAATCGATTAACTTTTCTAACTCTGTCCCTCCTTAGAGGATTACTGGTGCCGCAGGAAGATCAACGATTCTACAAAATATTTAGCAAATATCCAACTAATGCTGGACTTTTCTATCATTAGTGAACCAGATTTATTAATTATAAATCGAAGGGTAGGTCTCAGTTACGTATGAGCATTACTGATGATAAACATTATTAAAATGAGAAATAAACACAGCAATTAAAGAAAGACACAAATTACTTTGAATACATATACATATACATATACATATACATATACATATACATATACATATACATATATATATATATATATATATATATATATATATATATATATATATATATATATATATATAAATATATATATATATATATATATATATATATATATATATATATATATATATATATATATATATATATATATATATATATATATATATATATATATATATATATATATATATATAAAGAACTTGGCCATCGCTAAAAGTACTAATCTTTGACCACCATGCATTCTATTATCTTTCCAATGCTATTGTGTAAACTCAAAATTCACCTTGGTGCGCATAAATTGTCACGTCAAGAGGTAATTGCGAATCCACAAGTCTGTATCATTTAGTATCTTTTCACTCAAATATAAAGTCCATGGACGCTGGAACATATTTAACCACAATTCTACACTAATAATACAAGTGTGCCTAACTTCCGCTGAAACTCCGGAAAGTTAATAATAATGTTGCCAAATATAGCCAAATAAAGCATATTAAACCAATGCAAAACACTCTATCTTTTTGGATCTAGGGAATTTCTATAAACCGCCAATGACAACAGAATCCTACAAGTAGGTGTGTATAGTTTGCTCCAATTTATATGGAATATATCAGTAAAAACTTATTGGTCTCTCAGCTTACTCAGAGCAGGCACTCTCCGTTGGCTGTTTCAAAAATCGACTTAATTTGATATTGTTTGCCATAGTAATTATTGATATTTGTTAATTTGATGTTTCAAACAAGAATTTTCTGTTAAAAAGGCTTTCAACTATAAATTTTTTCATAGGACACGACTCTGCATCTCAGATAACAATAAGGTTATGCGATAAGAGAGAATTTACAGAACGTACTAGATGGTTAAGTCAGATTTCTCTGAATTTGAGAGAAAAAACTCTGCTGGAGATAGCATTGACGAACAGTAAAGATGCAAGAATCTACTTTATACGTCCATTCTTCATATTATCGAAAGACAAAGCATAGAGTTGGTGTTTCCGTGATAGAGACTCCTGTACAATCAAACCGGTAGAGAATGTGATTTCGAGTTAATGGGCACGCAACAGGCAAATGAAAACAAATGAAAAACAACTGGAATACACGCTTTTTTACTAAGGAATCTAGCTCAAGGCCTAGTTCCAAAAGTTCCTTATTTTTGGGCCTCCAATGATCAAATTGTAGCACTAAAAGTTCCTTAGGAGTTCCTTAATTTTCAGCGCATAATTGCGCAGATCTGCCATTAAAATGGTACAGACACATGTAAACAAACATTGAACTCCTGAATTTTGCCTATAATTCTGGCTGCAACGTAAGATCAATGAAAAATGAAGGACTTAACACAAGCACACCGAACAATCAATACGTGTTTTGACTGCACATGAATGGAGACGGCTTCCTAATTCTTGATTGTTTGGTGTTATAAAAAGCTTCAAATTGAAAAGTTCCTTAGGATTTTTCCTTTAATAGTATAAGTCCTTTAAATATTTCGGCAGTCTACATGTAGGTTACTTATAAAGTGTTTCCTTATAAAAAAGGCGTGCAAAGCACCGTAAATATAGCTTCAACACACCAAACATCCGCACGGAGCAAACGTGTGTTATATTCGCACGGAGCTCGCTTGTTAAACCTTGGTTTATACTACTTCTTTAATAACTGTCATTTTATGGATGTCGTTTTCTCCGGTACACGTACATTTTTCTAAAAGAAACCTGACTCACGGCCTAGCAGTAAAAGTTTCTTAATTTCTAGCCACAATTGAGTTCTAAACGTCTTTTAAAAGTTTCTTAATTTACTGAAAAAATTATAAGGCTTAATGGCTTTTAAGGACAGAAAACATACCGTAGTGGACACGTTTTTAAATCTGTGCAGGAAAAATGAGCCTCCTAAATTGTGAAAAATTGCATAGAAACTTCTAAAGTCTCCTAAATCTCTACTTGTAGTTTTAACAGTTTCTCAAAATTTTATTAAAATCTTCAAATCGTAAAATTTAGTCTGTCTAGTTAGTTTTCTTATAAACTGGCTTCTTATGAAAAACATGTAATAATTCTTCATTCAAGGTAACATTTATATTTGAAAAGCTAGGATCAGTAAACAAATTCTAAGCAAGTGTGCGACGTACTATTCAGTGAAGGAAAGGGACCACTGACAAACCGGATGGCTAGTAAGGGCGTCAAAATATGCACTATGTGCACAGCCAACACTACAGCAGAATAATTCCCAAGCTGCAATCTAAATGCCACGACTTTGAAGTCATAGTATTGTAGAGTTACTGAGAGGGAGGAGATTGTTCTTGTACTTATGATACGAATCTCTGTATAGCATCAAAAAGTTTTCAAAACAGAGATTGTATCTACACTATTGGACTGCAGAATAATAGCTCTGTAGTAAAGCATAAATGAAAAAAGATGAAACGCAGAGCAGGACTGAATATGGGAATCTAGGAATTGAGTAAAAATTGTGCCAGGTAAATCCAAAATAAGGCTGCATTTATACAATGAGACAGAAAGACATTCAACTGATCAGCTGAAACAGAAGATCTTGGAAACTTATAGCTGTAAAGTATTTAAGGGGGAATGATTGGACATACTGCACTTGTAATATCGTAGATATAATGTGGGACCAATGCAACAGAATGCTAATATAGTAATGAGTCGTCTTGTGCAAAAATGGACGTGCACATAGAAGGAGGAAAGAATACTTGTTTCATGAACGACCCATGAATTCTGATATGATGCATTCAGGGGTGATGCATTTATGTTTTTGGGACTATGCCTGCATATTTCACAACACCAACTCTCTGTTCGGGCTAAACTTTGCTTAGATTTCACATTTAGCATGAAGGTAAAGCGATACCATTAAGGAAGCCAGGAAAGTGCCTTTCACGATAGGCCACTAAGACAAATACTGTACACAGAGCTATGTTTACCTTGGCTGTTCAAAAACTAAGAGAATTACATTGATACGTTCAGAGTTAACAGAATTCTCTTCTGCTATATCGTAACTTTCATCTTTCCTGGGAAACTGAGTGAACAAGCTATTCCAAATGCGATTTTTCATGTGATTTAGTAATAACAGAAATAAACTCATTGGAAAGCACGGCCTATGCAAAAGTGACACATCTTCATCCAAGCGTTCACTTCACATACAGGAAACTTTGATGGAAAAAATCTGTCACATAACATGTCCAAAGAGACCTAATCATCAACAACTGTTAGTCAAATTTGGACGATTCAGGCGAATGGATTTTCCTTCGATTAAAATGTAAGGACATGCTCTTCTCTAAGTGTCTAATGAAAGAATTTCAACAAGGATATTAATTGGTTTTATAATAGAACCTGATGACACGCACTTACCAAAAAGTCTAGAAATGGAAAGATGCTAAGTTATTTCGGCTACCACTAATCTTCTAAAACGAACAGATACCTTAAAAAATCCGTGCATTTTAAAGCACCAGTTCTAGATTAGAAGCATTGTGCCTCACAGACACGACTACCTAGCGGAAACAACAAATAGACAGACAGACAGTAACTTAGGGAGCGCAGGCCGCTATCTATCGGATCTGGTAATAGGAGCAAAGTTGATAATGCACCGTCACTGAATAACATCAGGGAATTCTCACAGATATTATGCAGCTAAGTACTTACACAATGAGGTATGACTGCGTCTAATTTTGACAAAAACTCGCTGTACGAAGCACCATATGAAGCCAGCTCAAAGTCTTCAGCGAAACGCATATATGGCGTGCAGATAGTAATGCCTATTGAATTCTGAGCATAAACTATTCTTAACAAGTACTAAGCAATCAATTCATTAGAAGCGATTCCTATTCCAGTCCATCTATAGCTACTAGGGTATAATGTTTGGAGAATATTATGTTCCTATACGTATCAAGTGCACTGAAATGGATGGGTAAATGTAACACACGAATCTCGCCGCTTTTCCCAGCATGTGCAGTCGGCAAGCAAGCATACTGGTATAAAATCGAAAAACTAGAAATTACAATAGAGCACTATAAATTGCATAAAAGCACTAATGGACCAAAAGTGTAGAAAATGAAATAATGTCTCACCTTGCCATTCAAAATCATAACTTTTGCTGCTTTCTTCATACTGGTAATTATTGGTAGAGTTTGAGAATGGACTTTTAGAATCAGCTAGATGGGTTGCTGAGTCTTGATGGCTGTAATGCGAGCGACAGTTAGCTTCAGTATCGTTTTTCTCCAGTCCTAGGATATCCTCAACTAGAAAAGATCGCAACTTCTTTGGCTTTGCACCAATATCCATGTTGAACACAACAAAATACTTGAGCGATTCAAGTACAGAGTCCTCTTTCGTAACGTCGTGATCTTACTCAGTAAAAAGGCTGTTATATTTTACGTTGCCAGTCAGTCAATATTTGCAGGTGGAGATCTTCCCTGTCTCTCTGTTTCTAAAAGCTCTAGACTACGAATGAATGCCACACAAAATCGAAGAACTGCGAACAGAGTAGGATGGTTTGATGCTTTCTGACACGACAAGTCGCCAAGACGGCCCACTGGCATTAGTTGGCAGGAATGCATATACTGTTTCGATTCGCTTGCGAAGTGAAGTGAGTATAAAAATATTTCGGTGACATGTCATTTATGAACTGGAATTATGCGCTGATTGAACCGTCAATCATTTATGCAAAACAAAGGCAGCATTTTCACACCCACTTCTTGACTTGATTGACACTGTACAAACCTGAGTAGCGAATAGGAGGCTGCGCATTTCTCGGATTACAGGATTTGACGCAGGTGACTTTCTCGCTAGGTAAAGAAACTCTGCTAGGTGGAGGTCAATCTACAACACTACGAATTTGGCAAAATATTATATGTAGAGAACAAGAAAAAACTTAAACTTTTTAAACACTCCAAATAATGCTGATGAAGATGCAAGTCAAAACGTTAAAAACTTGAAGTTGTTTCTTATTCTATATATATACATGTGAATATATATATATATATATATATATATATATATATATATATATATATATATATATATATATATATATATATATATATATATATATATATATATATATATATATATTTATATATGTATATATGTATAAATATATATTTATATCATACGTATATATACCCTTAAATATATTTATAATGTATATATATAATACACAAATATAAGTATATAAACTATATATAAACTATATATACAATTATTTAAATACATTATATATATATATATATATTATATACATTATACATACATTATATATATATATATATATATATATATATATATATATATATATATATATATACATACACACATATAAATAAATATTTTATATATGTATATATCTATGTACATACATGTATGTATATTTTAGAGAAGACTTAGTGAGAATACTGACAATAAATTTCGTTGAACAGGCGTGTTCATACTCAGGCTGTTCTATGTTCTAAACCTTGTATAATTGGTAGCTTTGGGTGCATGGGTGCGTGCGTGCGTGCATATGCTCATATGTGTCCTATGTATATAAATACATTTATATACTGTATATATATATATATATATATATATATATATATATATATATATATATATATATATATATATATATATATATATATATATAAATATATATATATATATATATGTATAGTTTATACATGTATTGATGTATATATTTACATATATATGTCTACACTACTAAGCAAGTTAATTCCAAGGTTTACCATCAGACCAGTAAGAACTTCTTTTTGAACAAAATCATGATGGAAAACATCATGAAAAAGTGAACCGTATGAAGCCCAGCAATAATGTAGCAATGCAAAGTAAGGCAGAACATTAATAATAAGCTGTAGTTATCAAAAAACTGCACAACGAACAGTTATAAAACGCTTAAAACAAGATCAGGTCTTTTGGGGATAACATATGACAATGTTCCTAGAAATATTTGTCTCTAAGTAAGCTTTCGTGAGCACCGCCACCAAGGGAATTAAATAATTCCCGCCAGACCTACATCTCAATTCAATCAGAAAGCTGTCGAATGTTAAACACAGCCCATGAAATCAAAGACAAAGTTCTTATAAATTTTGAATAATGGTAATATTCACATATATAAAAATAATGGTAATATAGAAATTTATTTAGTATCATGTGATAAGAAAAGTATTGTCCCATATTTTGCTGATATACGAAGTATTGTCTTCAATCATTTTATAATTTGAAACTTGCTACCATTACAAAAAGGATGCAAAATTATCTTTAGTGTCCAGAACTAAGCAGAAAACAACTGAAGTCAGTTCACTAGAAGAAGTGCCGCTGCACTACGTCATTGTAAAAGTAGCAATGAGCTGTATCACAGAAAAAATAGTAAGGCAGATGCCACGTGGCTATACTCGAACTTTGATTTGTGAAAAGTTCATAGGTCCTCTCGAGAGGGTTGTATAGACTTGTGTGGGACTCGATATGTTGACTTATACGCATGAGTGTCCTCGCTGCAATGATGCAAGGATCTTCAATTTAGGAATTCAACACAGCCAGATACCAGTGAGACTCAATGGCATTACTTCTACCTTATAAACAATCTCCGGGTATCTTTAGCTATTATAAATAGGTGTTTAATATCATTAGCTATCGAAACAAGCAGGTATGTACATTGATTGTGCTAATACGGTACCAATTTCGCACATGATGATGAAGCGCATATAAACTAAACAAAACTTGCAATGAAGGTTGCACCACACAGTAGCACCTCATTATTGTAATAATGCTCACGAGAGGTACAGGTATACAACTAGTTCACGAGAATTGCACTGTTCAATAACCAGCAGGTTCGAATCGATCTACCACGGCATTTTACCCTTCAGAATGACTCATTAATGAAACCTCAGGTAGACTAAGAATCGTAACCATGCTACAACACCTCATCTACAATGATCAATAGATTCAGCCTGGAAATTCAGTGGAGCTCAAACGGAGTGAACTATCGTAAATAAATGATTTCAATTGATTTTTACTACATTGAATTGGCTTAGGGTCGTCTGATTCAATAATTAGGAAATACGAATGGACTCTATAAGAGGCATATAAAGCTTTGGTCAAACGACCCAACATTGCACCCAGCATTCACTGAACATCTATGTTTAGTGAAATGTTGGATCGTTTAACCACCATGTTCAATCATCCAACAATGTGTTCAGCGATGTTGGGTGGAATATGCTCGGGATCGAAAACAGCCAAACATTTCATCCAACATCTCAATTGCTTTCAAATGTTAAGTGAAATGATGGATCGTATGACAACCCGTACATTGAACATCATCAAACACAACATCCAATGTTGGATGAAATGTTGGATGCAATAAAAGTAGGATCATTTGACCCGGGCGTAAGCAAAGAAGATTACCCTACAAAAGAAACCATTAAGTTTAGTACAATAATCTACATCATTAAGCTATTGGACCTAAAGTAAAATATCAGGGATAGTATATGTACTATGTTGATGGCATTGAAGAAGATTCCAGAGTCACTAGAGTTAAACAAAAGGCAATGCAATGCTAAACTGCCTTGATTGCTAACCCCAGCAATAGCAAAACAGCTATTTTCACAAAGTCATCGATAGCTTTTGACATTCATCATGATGATTGTTCAACAATAAAGCTTTTTGATTTGTCCATCAATAACTATACTGTAAGATCGTAAAAGGCCTCTCAAGATGACCTAGAATTATACGTTCTTTTGATATGGCACTTATGTGAAGAAGCAAAAGTGCGCATTTTTGATGAGATGAAAACAAGTGCCCTGGGAAGTCCAACGCCTGTAGCAAACAAAAACAACAACATACAAATGGCTGGGCAAACATGATCAAATTGACATCGCGTAACTACAACGATAAAAGTATGTCCTCAATGTCAGGGAATACAATTCAAGTATAAGTTACTTGACGCCTTGACACTTTTTATTTCATTTCTAAATTTCGAGCTCAGCATTAAAATTCTATGTGCAACTAAACTACTACCTTATCACCACAGTTCGAAGTCGGAGCATGCGTAGTACAGGTTACACGTATTTTGTCTCAATTTGATAGGTATAGAATAAGGGTGGGGTGCGATTGGGAAAAGGGTAAAGCTATGGGAATTAGTTTATTGAACAGAATTGCATAGGCAGATAAGCTGAGATTTCGTTGGTTCATCATTGCCAGTGTAAATATGACTGCTTATAAATGGTGTGTAGTGTGACTTTTAATTCAAACAGAGATCTCACGAATAAACAAACAAGCTTCACTTAAAATATATCGAACAAAATGAAATAATACCAAGACCTAAAATCAAGACCTAAAATCGCTGTACAACGCCAGCATGTGTTCTGTGGGTATGTGAAGTAATGATAAGTAGACTGGTAACAGTAAACAGTGGAGACATCAACCATTATATCACAAAGGGGGCATCTGTTACAGGAACGTGTCTCACTCGCTGGATATCACTGCCATCAAAACGGTGACAGTTCGGCAAATGGGTCATGCCACAGTTTGTAAAAGTATTCTCAATTATCAAAAATCTAAGGATGCGAGAAGGTGCATGCAAGAAGTTGCATAAAATTAAAGACTGGCTATTCAATATTGAAGATTAAAATGAAAACCTGACTGAAGAATTTCTAAAGAAACCAAAGTACACCAGAACAGGTGGAATAACTGCGGTAAAAAGAAGGCAACAGATCACTATGAAAGTATGTTTGTGCTAACAAAATTAGAGTAAATGATGTTGATTCGAAGTGACAACCCAACAACAACCAAACAATCCTTTACGACATGATTTAACTCGCAAAACCTAAATTATAGAATATACCAAAAAAATCGAAATTTCTTTCTATAATCTTCAGAAATGCTTCTTCAAAGGAAACGAGTTACAACATTGCGATGGTGCACATAGGGCATGTTACAGCTGATTTGATGAATTATTATGGTTCATGCGCAGTGTGGACAATTTTGAACTGACAAGTATAGAAGAACGTGAAAGAATTGTGACACTAGTAGCTACAATGAAAGAAAACGTAAAAAATGGCCCATTTACGCAGCAACATTGAAAACCAGGGAACTGCAAGCTGTTGCTATACTACAGTAGAGTACAGTGGCAAACAAAGTACTGGAGATAAAAGGTCAATCATAATAGCGTATAAAAGTGCATTAGGACCAGTAATCAATAGATGGTTTCCTTTTCAATCGCTATTTAGAGAGTTGAAAGGGGTATCACTTGATTAGCAATAGTCACCTATTTACTTGATTAACAAATGCGATAGGGAGGGTCCTAATTGACATTCAAGACACGTTTAGAAGTAAATTTGCAGTAGCTGGTCAACAAAAAGGTACCAACAATGTGCTAATCAATAGAAACTAGGTCCCTTAAGATCAACACGATTGCTGTTGGTGTTAATGGCCTTTTAGTTATGTAAATACTGGCCACAAGAACGGCCACCTTAACAATGCAATCCATTCAAAAATTCGACGCTTGCTGATAGGATTGCTAGACTGGTGTATTGTACTTTCTTGGCATCCTAGCCACCAATCTCCTAATAAACATTTTATGATTTATTCAACTGAATGCTCAAGCCATAAAGTTCAAGGCAACAAGCAGGTGATACTGCAAACCTGATCAGTAATAATCCACCCACCAATGCATTCGTCATCAACAATCTCAAAAGTTAGGCTTCTACGTGGCATAAGACCAAAAACATTCTAGGCATGCGTTGTGCAGCCATGCATGGATTGGCCTTGCAACTAGTCATAAGCTTGGCGATTGGCAGTCAATAATAATGCATACTTGAACCAATTGATTGTCCAATGATTCTTGTAACTTTTGAAGATTGCCACTATTGAGAATGTCTCCTAGTCATCCACAAGTTTGACTAGAGTTGTATTCTCTAGATAAAATAGACTTCTTCTAATAGATATTCTGCCTGAACATCAATCCTACACATGTTCTCTTCTATAAGGAACCTTGCACTAGTTCCAAAAGATCATTATTTTTGGACCTCTTTCGCACACATTTTAGTACTAAATGTTCCTTAATACTTCCTTTATCTCAATTGCACATTTAGTGCTATAGACTTAGAGGGCTGTTCAACAATTACGTCACACCTAGGGGATGGACAGTTCTCATAGAGACAGGCATATCTCTATGGTGCACATTTTTCATGATTCAGAGCGTGACGTTTCAGCGCGCTGGGGGGGGGGGTGGGTAGTTCAAAAATGGCCCCTAGTAAGTGTTCAGTGATAAGACAGAGCTCTACGGATACTGCAAGCTTCAATGGAAACACGCCTATGAACCACTTGTTGCAAGGATTACACAATTTCTACGAAGTTGGTTTCTTAATTCTCCATTGTTTTTTGCAATGATAAAGATGTCAATTGGCAATCGAAAGTGTCTCAGGGATTTTGTCATTAGAAGTAACAGTTCCATAGATTTTTGTTCTTCTCCATGTATGTCTATCATAAAGCGGCTCCTTATAGGAAACGTTTATGAAAAACAAGGAAGCAACATAGGGTAAGGACTAAAATATGGCACGTCTATAGAATACTATGATTAGCATAAATTAATAAATCAATACATAGATTTCTTATAAGAATAGCTCATTTTCACTGAGCCTCAATATTCTTAAATTTTTCTGACTTTGAGCCTAGGAATATTCATAAATTATTCTAAAATTTTAGCGATTATAGAGCATTTATTCTCATATAGAGCGCATTCTTAAAACAAAAGTGAAAGTCTGTTGGTACTAAAGAACTTCATTATAGCACGAAAAAGCGGCAACATTTTTTAGATATACTGAAAAGCTTTTCACTATGTCTAAAACATGTTGCCTGTTCTTCGTGCTGTAGCAGAATATAAGTGTGTAACAGACACTCCCTGAAGAGATGCAGAGTCACATCATAGTGTAACGTGCTGCAGAGAGCATAAGTGAAGCTCACTAACAAACTCAAATCAGCAAAACATGTAAGCCTTGATGAAGCTTTAGCCTTGCAGTATTCTTAAATTATTCCTAAATTTCAGAAAATTTTAGCTTTGATATTCGTATAAATTATATTCTTATAAAAAAGTGTGTACATAGTCTACCAATAAGATGCTCAGGCCTAAAAGCGAGAAATTTTCTACTCATTGCCAACAATCCCCGATCCTCTCCGCTAAGAGGTAAACCACTATTCCATTCGGTGAAAAGGTATATTTGTTCGGCAATACATCTCTAAAAGACTAAGCAAAACTGAAAGTATTTAAGACATGTTTATTCAGGTCCACCAACGTGCAGTTATAGGAAATGCATGGGAAGATTGATAGTTTAATCATTAATATTGACAAGCATTTAAACGTCGTTTCTTCACTGTAAAAAAGGAGCTCCTATTGTAAAGGGTCCCACCTAGCACTAAAAAGGGTGTTTTCTTTCTCTACACCTTCCCAACAAATCGTGCACTTTACGATTGGAATATAGTACGACCAAATGAGATACAGACAATCGATTAGACAGAATTCATTATTATTTGAAATATTTGTAAGGTGATTCTGGGTGACATTTAAAATGGCCAGACGGACAAGTCAAAAGCCAAACACGATCTATCTGTCGCAGTGGAATTTTGTACAAGTACCTCAGCGATAGGCTGGAAAATTTATAAGGATTAGATTTATTTACAGAATGGTTGATGTGGAAAAACAGACGTTTCCGATTTTGTTTCCTTTAGAGATCAAAATCCTCTGCTTGGATTAACACTTGAAAATTGCTGGTATCAAAAATCACATTTAGATTACGCCTAAGCGGCTACCATTCGCCTAAATCTTGTCATAAGTTAAGATTATGTTTGCGTTCGGATTACCAGTGAGATTTCATAATCCATGGCGGCAAACATCGAGCGATAATCTTTTACATTTTTCAGTTCTTAATTTCAAGAGCGATTCAACCAATTAACTATATCCAAAGCCACTTGACAGTCGAGGGGAGTGGTCATAGTTGAAATAGTACTCACGAAATGTCTACGCGAACAGAAATTGCTTTGACAGATACACTGTGTCGAGGTTTTCCTCGTTTAATGGAATCCTTGCCATCCGATAAACGCTGTTCTCAAGGAAATGGCCAGACTACACGTTTCTACTTATACGAAACTGGCCTATAAGGAACTACACTCTTTTTATAAGAATTGGTATGATAGAGGTTCCGGATGGCTGTTCTTGATTTTTCCAAAATTTATGACGTTGAATTGTTCTTAATTTGTTAATTGACGTGAATGGTTCAATTACAAAATCTTACGGCCTATATTATACTTAGAGACTTGTAACAGCACTGATCACATCTGACGTCATAACGGCTGCGTGCAGTACCACGAGAGAAAACGCAGTCAAAACCGTCCTTTTTCAGAAAAGGGGGTTTCCCCTAACTTTATCAGCCTCTAGCTCCTAAACCAAAGGAAATACAGGAAAAATTCTTTCAGATCCTGAATCTACGCACTGATTTTCATCAAACAGGTGGTATTGTCAAAAACTCAGCCATTCTCCTTTAAATTAATGAGGGGTAGGTAATTTAGATATTAGGGGTCAGTCATTTATAACTCTGGGTACCGGGGCGGGTTAGAATTTAATAAATGGTCAAAAGTTTTATACCCCTTCAATTTTTGACCAAAAGTTTTCATACCCCATTGAGTTTTCATACGTATGAATATAGTGATCAATAGATTTCTGCAATTCACTGAGTTGATTTTCTTTAGGTTTTGTCTTTACAGGATTTCATATTCCTCAAAAATTATCCACAAATTTTCATACCCCCAAGTGCCCTTGGAAACGTTTTCATACCCTACCCAACTCTAGCCCGCCCCAGTTACCAGAGTTCTAAATTACTGACCCCTTAGATAATATACAAGACAACATTGGATGTGTATGAAACAGGTGTTATTTTTAATAACATTGACAGAAGACGAAAGATATACGTTCATACAGATGTACAATCCATCCAAAAGGTCTCAGTACACTATGCTAACACAGTACCTAGTGTCGCCAGGTTCATGTTAATATGTGAATGGAAAGCGTATGCATTCCTTTCCAAAAATATATTTTATGACAGTTCCTCTGCCTCAGTTTGTTCTTAAGTTCTCTTTAATTTTCAATCAATTTTGATGCTCGTGTTCTTCTAAATTGTTGTTGTACAAAAAAATCCAAAATTTTACCTTGAAAATGAAAATTAGTGATAAAAATAGCAGTGGATGCTACAATTGCCAAATTTTCTTTCAAAAGGAAAAAGGGCATGGGAGCATACTACACTAAAAAAGCGTTTCTTCTAGGAATGGGTGTAGCTCTGGAAAATTATCCTTCGGATATCACCTATAAACCCTTGATGTATGTTAACTAGTGGTCTTCTAAACTGTTTATACCTGCTGAATAACATCTTGCAACACTTTCTCACTTTATACCCTGGTCTAAATGGATGTTTTGGGCTAGAACTGTCTGGGAATGTGGTCCTTTTTGCATGACTGAGAACACTGCCACAGATAATTAAAGATATTTCTGTATTTATCATTGATCTCTAATAACACACTTCCCTACACTTGCAAACAGCAGTGAGAAGAAACCAGGTTGACTGGGTAGGAAACTCTTTAAAAATATTTCGATAGCTGCATTCAAAAAATTATACATTAGCCAAGGATATCATGTTGTTCTTGCATGAAGATCACTAAGGCCCAGTATAAGGACTGCTCAAGGTGCTTAAAATCAAGCGACAACTTAAGATGACCTCAGACGGTATGAAATCGAGACGGCCTGATGTGATTCATAACAGATCAACAACGAGGCTATTCTGTCTACTATTTCTGTTGGCCTCATTATCGATCTGCTATAATATTCATTCAGAGGTATACACGAAACCATATTCAATGTGTACCGTATTCAAAAGCTTATTCAAACCATACAGCATTCACTATGGTCTTCGTATAAATGGAAAGTCACTAGTATGAAAATATACTGGATTTACATGAAACCAATAACATATAAACATGGTAAACCAATTTCATTTCAGATCGTAATAATCGTAAACTGGAACACAATGGTCCATCAATTACATGGTCATTAAGTAATATCGTCCAAGCAATGTTAATCACTGGCCTTTCTGGTGGCTGTTGCAGATTCTCCTGTTCACCTGGTGCAGGTTCGCCAATACCAATCAACATTCTGACAGGCGTGTTTTCAGAGGCCGCTTTGTTAGGCCGTAGAGTCTCTCATTAATTCCGCAAATGTTTGGTTATCTGATTTACCGCTGGCCACCTGGCACCCACATCCTTGTTTAACTTAGATACAATATCTTGCATTGAGTGCCTGTATATTTGCATTGGTGGCCGCATGATGGGCTAATTCGTTGAGACAGAACGCGCGTTGACTTCATTTACCAAGCAACCAAGTAGCACTCGCATATCTAAGTACTATCTCATTTAGATGTCAGGATGTTATGTACTATATGAAGGCAATATTCGGGCATGGCAATAATAAAACACTTTTTTGAGCAGTATTTCCTAGGATGTTATGTACTATATGAAGGCAATATTCGGGCATGGCAATAATAAAACACTTTTTTGAGCAGTATTTCCTAGGATGTTATGTACTATATGAAGGCAATATTCGGGCATGGCAATAATAAAACACTTTTTTGAGCAGTATTTCCTTAAAAGGAAAACTAACTATAGACAGCATAGAATCTCCTACACGAAGTTACTGTTTCCGTCTTACATTTCAATGCTGCTAGGGCTACAAATGGCCACTTGAATTTTCGCGGGTTTAAATAAAGATTTACTTTACATTTTCAACAGTTTCATATGTCGTTGAAACGATGATTTGTAATCCTCGACTATTAAATGCAATAAGTTCAAGATGAAGTGATGGTGCTTATCTAAAACCTCAGTTTCGTCTCTTTGCTAATTAATCGTTTTGAATTAAAGTACTTGCTAATTTGCATTAAAATTGTTCTTTTTCACACACAAAACGCTCCAACTACCCTATTTTTGTTGATATCAGTATAAAACTCAGTCTTTCCTGGAAAAATCTTGATAAAAAGGATCCGATTTTTATTCCAGTTATAATCTTGCTTACAAATTAGAAACAGATCTCCAATAAGACTATGATGAACCAACATGTGAAATATTTTTAACCGTTTCTACAAAAAAAACATTTTCTATTCATTCCAGCTTTCATCGTTCTAGCCCTAATGTTCTATGAAAGAGTCGGTCTCTACCGACGATTTCATTGTCCTAGTCAATTCATTACATTTAACAAAGTTTGACTACAAGGAAGATCCTCAAGCTGCATTAGTTTCTGTGATACCGCACAGTATCTTGTCAATGCAACTCTGCCCTTACCACCACATTTCTGAAGGCAAAATGATATGTACTACCTGGTAGCAAACTACTTAAACCCAACACAGATTATGAAATTACTCTGCACAAGAATGACAAAAACATAAGCAAAATCTCCATCTCCTCCTGGTGTGCCCTTCTAACGATGTAGGAGATAACCAGTTATTCTTATTACTTCTCTCATTCGATTCTAATCGGAGATCGTCCACTTGTCCATTACCATACGAAAGGGGTGTCCATTCAGTACCTAAGCATTTAAATCGACCGATCTGAAATTTACTGTTAGAGCAAAAGAAATACACGAAAGAAAAGCATTTCCACGAAAGAAAAAACCATGAACCAAGTAAAATTTCCTTCGAAAGAATTGTTGTAGATCAACTTAGCTCCCTAATTAATCCGTCAAATTCGTTAATAGGGGCGTAGGTATTCAATGCAGTCAAAAAGGATAAAGAGATAAAATTTCGAAACAAACAAAGAAGACAATTCTAGGAAAATTTTATGTGACAGTCAAGTTTTCAGGCCTTGTCACTGACATCAAATGATATAGTCCGGGTCCTATTGTGAATATATTCTTGCTCCATGCTAATTGTATTCTTGATAACTAACTCAGGGTAAAATCATGCGCTCTTCTTGCAAATCGATGTCACCAGTACACTTGAGTTGTAAGAACAAATATACAAGAACACATATCCAGGGCAAAAAATTCCCCATAGATTTCTCTGTGGCCAGATATTACTCATCTCTAAGTGCCAGTGTCTGTTTATGGGGGAATGGAGTATCTACACTCTTGAAGTAGATTAATTGGCACTTTTGCACTAAGTCAAAAAATTCTAGGAACTAAACATAGATTGATATCAAGCTTTAGAGCTTTCCAGATGCCTTATATAAAGGAAGGAAAGAAATTCACAAACTGAATCCAGGCACAGCTTAAAAAGTCAGCCATAGGAGTTACGAAATAACTGGTGCAGGAAGAACTCTGTGTCACGTATTTTACAATAGAAGACAATGCCAACACTGATACTCTCTACCCCCCAAAAGATTTACAAAAAACCGGCACTGCTAAGAACACCGAGCAGCATGACACACCAAATGGTTTGAAATCAGGAAGCATAAATCAATATATATACAAGCCCATTGTTCATAATAAATAAAGGTTGTTGTAACCGTGTATTTACCGTAATAAAGTCCTAAATTAACTGTCGTCAACTGCGAAAACTGAACAGTTGCGTGCTTCAATAACCATGGTTTTCATCTTGTGAATTATTAAGAGATAATTCTTTGACCCAGTTTTACTACTCATCCATTATATAGCTAAATAGGAACAAATACTGCACGTAATTTATCACTTTCTGTCGCGAGCACGATTTCTAATTAAGTTCAGCCCATATCCCTATCTCAATATCACTTTTCGATAAGAATAGCTTAAGCAGTTAATCGACGCTTCATATATCTCCTCCATAACTGACATGCATAACGCATTCGAGGTGATCCCAGCCACGAGATTGTTCGCACTCCGCCCCAAAACCATTTGAACGCTCTCTGCAGCCTGTTCTTGATGGCCTGGTCCCCAGTCAGAGTTAAGACCCATGAGAAACAGTCACTTAGTAATCGATTTTTCATTCATTATGTCTGCCCTGCTGTTCATCTTTGGTGGTAGGTCAGTAATCTCTATCGTCTGTGGCGTAGTTTTGTTGACTCGAGCAAGAATAATACAGCACTTTGATTCATCATTAATCTTAGTGCAGGCTCCTTAACTGCGCTAGGCTGGCTATGAACGACACCCACCTGAAACCTCAAATTACTTTTGTCCCAAAATCTGTCCAAGGCGAATTCATTTCAATGAATCTTTGGCAACATATAGCACGCTAGATAATTTACAAAAATACCTAACTGATAGCTCCATCAATGGTCTGTGGTGACTTGCTTTTACATGAATGCACAAACTCTTGCTAGGACTAAATACTCTTTAAAATAGTCCCAACAGAACTTTGATTTATTCTTAAATCATTCTCAACGTAAAAGGGAGGGATTAGCGCTTCAAAGTATCAATAAAAACCTAGAAGATAGATACCATCAAAACATGATACCAGTACAAATTGTACAGGGTTGATCGTTCGGGTTAGGGTAAAGGTTAGGGCCAGATTTAAGGTGAAGGTTAAAGGTGCAGGTTAGAGCTTAATGAGCAGAGCTGGGCAACGATTTGGGCCAGAGTATTGTGGTAATCTGGGCCTAGTCATAAGAGAGACAGTCAAGTGAAACTTGAGTACATTTGTAATGAAGTTTGAACTAGGCTCTAATTTCAGCAGCTTGCGAGACTCAATATAGTTTTAAAAATTTATTCTCATAGAGAAGACTGTATTCCATCCCCCTCAATTCAGAACACAGGCACCCCACTAGAAAGGGCAATGCAGTGATCATTAAAAACCAAACTCTACACTTCTTCCACATGCTTATAATTTCTATATCAAGCCTTCTTACTTTGTCCTTGACTTGCTTGACCAAACCAGCTTTCTTAGATAAAAACTCCGTATTAAATGAAGCTTTTCCCAACAGGTTGCATACTTCTTCCCTGCTCATATCTCAAACACCAGTGACTACTATATGCTAATAGCTTCCATTTAGGAGAAGTATCTCGCTGGAAAAAGAACCTCAACCAGAAATTCTACACGGAATGCAATTGCATCCTCAGCTTATGCAAGATACTCCAAACAAATATGAGCATATCTTGATCTATTGTTCGCAATTTCCAGTTTAAAAACGAGTTTCTAAAGTTCGTCATCATATCGAGAAACAGGCTTCTTCTAGAATCCTGGTATTTTGAAGGCAACAGGAATCTAAAGAAATGAAAAGTGAAAGTTCGAGAAAATAACCGACCCTGGCAGTGCTGTGTACTTAAAAACCAAAGCTTGCTTTGAATGCATCTAATAGTTCTACATCCATCATGGTAAAAAGTAAGTTGGAAGAGTTTTTTATAATTAATGTATTGAAAGCAATAAATATTTCGCTTCAGTTAACTCACAATTTCTCTTTTGCTACATTATGAAAAACATATCATTGGAGGCTGAAAGCAAAAACCTATGACTTAGGTAAAAATGCAAAATGAATACAGAAAGGTATGCGACATTGATTTTATATTAGTCTCAAAGAGTTTTGCTTAGCATACTAACTCAAGAAAAAGTAAACACTTATCTATGGGGAAAGGTAGTGAGGTTTGGGGGTGCAGCAACCCCTAATGATAAAAAAACAGTCGGTTTTCCGGCAATATGTTTGGCTGCCCGACATTGTGGACAACTTCATTTACTTAGCTCTTTAAATGCTGCTTTCTGCACTAGAATACTATGAAGTTTACGGAAAATGAACAGAACTAATTGTTTCATAGTTTATGTCCCATCTTTATTGCCTCAGTTTTCATTCTGTCGGGCAAGACAAGCGATTTCATCCAAGCAAATCATGCCCTTTCGTCAGACATCTGTGCGTAACACCCCCATAATGAAGAAAATGAAGTTTCACTCTAACACCTATCTCGCATTTCGCGATGTACTGTAGCTAGTTCCTTTCCTCGCCACCTTCATTTCCATAGTCTTGCCGTCAGGTATACCTGTGTTGCAGGGTAAACAGTAAACAACCAGCTATCACTCGAGACATCGATTGAGCCATAGCGGACAGGTGTCCTAGCAACTCAGCTACTTTTTCATCGTGTAAGTGGGGCAATGCTGCCATCAATGCAAGCAATGCTTTATACTTCTAGACATAGGAAGAGCTAGTGGATATTCTGGAACAATGAATAATGACCCCTACTGCATAGAAAACCATTTGTATCAAATTTGGTTTTACCATGTGTAACTACCTCCTTTTCAATACCCTCTCGAGTTCTATAGCTCTGCGCAGGAGCTAGGCTACCACGCTAAGAGTTCTTCTTTGTTCTATACCAAGGCTGTTATAGATAGCTTCCTTGAAAACCACGTGCATTAAATACTTCTAAAGCACGTGCACAAATTGTTATCATTTCCAATAAAAATGTTCTAAATTTTCTACAAAGCTGTCCAAACGTCTATTATCAGCACCGTCCACGATCCATTCATATCTATTAATAAGGCAATCCAGAATTCCTTTCTTAGGAATAAACATATGATTTACTTCAGTCAACACCACTTTTGGGCTAGATGAAATCGAGCAAATATATGGAAACCTCTTTAAAACACGGCAAGAAATGTAATGCATCCAACATGCCAGTATTTGTTCAGATGATACTCAAGTAGTCAGGAACTGGGAGTGTTTCTGGACGACAGTATGAGATGCTTTCCAAAGCTGCTTTTACGCTCTTGATTTAGAATGACGAAAGGATTTTAAGATAGGCTCTTTAGCATCAAATGACTTGACAACCTTGCATCGCTCAAGAGCAACATTAAATATATGCACGTTTTTACTAGTGGCGCCTGCAAGATATATTCACGGAGAACATAAGTAATAAGTAAATAGGTAGTTCTAGTCTAATATTATTGAAGAAATTGTAACAAAACAGCAAAATGTACCAGACTTCATTTATATAAGTTTTATCTTCTACGAACAGCGCCGCTAAAACTCTTTAATAAATTATCGGTGCACAAGCTATTTGACCGTGGCGCCTGTACGAAATTTTCGGGGAAAGCAAGAGAAATAAGTAAATACATAGTTTTTAGTCCACTAATAGTGAAGAAAAGTAACAAAACAGAACATGGTATATGACTTCATTAATGTATGATCCATCTTCTACGAAAAACGCCACCAAAACTCTTCACTAAATCATCCTTTCACAAGTTATCTGCTTCCTGTTAGGCATTTATCCCATTCCTGATACTTATTGAATTGAAGTAAGTTTTGTGCGCCACATATTTCTGATTAATCATCCCTCCGTCCCTTTCAGGTTCAGCTGGTCTTAACTAGAATTAAGGCACATGATTCAAAGAACGATGGAAGTTCCACGATGTATTTGATGTGGCATCAAATCTAGCTTGGCGGCTAAACTGACCAGGATAACATCATTGAAGACAAGAAAACGCTTTGTGATGAATCAACTAGAGGTACAACAAAGTGGAACTTGTCCTAGTCCTTTCTCTAGTTCTGCGCGCTCATATCCTTAGATTATTATGAATCCCAGTGTTCCGCCACATTCCAAGAGGCATTGGTCCTTAAAGAGGCTAAAATCATAAGACTCGTTCACTTTGAACTGCAGATCACTGGAAAGGACATAACCTATGACCCACGCTCCACATTGATGCACAAATAAGCAAACAAAATCCGAAATAAAATCCGGATATCAAAAATAGAAGCAGAATGTAGAAATGGAAACTCTTGAGAACTTCATAAACTCAAAAAAGAAATATACGAACAGACACTGTGAACAGGAAGAAAAATTGAGCATTTTATAATAGAAAGTACTATCGTAATTTCCAACAAATGAATTGCAGTCATAGCTAACAAGCACCGCTGAGAAAGTATGATAAGTTTAGGGCAAAGAGTCATGAAAAGAAGGACTGGAGGCTTTTTTGAAGGAAAACAGTGTAAGGTGAGGTTCCATGAAAGATACACTGGAACCTACCATAATGGTATTACTGTGAGATGGAAGCTTCCTTGCTGTAACCGCATTGCGAAATAAATCTGTTGCAAATGTAAAAACCACAAAGACACGATAAAGCAGGAAGTCTAATTGGGGGCAGAGAATAGCAATTGATGGGAGCAGGATACGACAACATGTAGCAATACAGGTTTGAAAATCGACAGCCATGTCCCCAATGCAAATATATTGGATTTGATTATTGCAAATTATATTCTGTTATCCTCCTTTCCAGAACAATTGGTTGCTAGACCTTCTGTGCACATGAAACTTTGTACTCACATTTTAGAATGAAAGCAGTGTCATATAAGTGCTTCGTACATATCATTCACCTGTCAATGACATTACACCTCGCTCAGGTCAATGTCTGTTTCATAGTCACTTCCATTATTCTTTCTTATTAGTTTCATATCGTGTAGGAACAGCTTACTTGGCCCCAGGAACGTTACAATAAGCATTTCTCCTCATGTTCACTGTAATTCATAACAGGAGCAATTTTGCCTTATACAGCAAGCCAGTAAAACGTGTTGGGTTGAAACTCAAATCTACAAAATAATCCACAACTTAATAAACTCAATTGTCTCAGCCAAACACTATCTGAGCTACACAGTTAATCATCACCGCTATACTTTCAGAGTATAAGTTTAGCTGATTTCCCAAAAAGTTAGATATACCCGATAACTTTCAAGAAGTCAACATGTGACGTACGTGTTTCAATTTCTTACACGAAGAGAATATAGTAAATTGAAAAGGTATTTGACCTTACAACAGGCCGTTTACTTCAGTCATAACCTTTCTCAATATGAATGCTTGAACTCAAGAAGATCAGTAAGAAACACCGTTTCAAGTAGCTAAATGCCACTCCACATGTGCTAAGATAAAGTTTCAGTTTATCGCTTTGCTATGGAACGTCAAAATTGAAAAGTGAATCACTCAGCATAACTAGAAACAAGTTTAGACATGACACTATGCGGGAGCTACAGACGACATTGAAAAACAACTAATAAACTAATACATATATATATATATATATATATATATATATATATATATATATATATATATATATATATATATATATATATATATATATATATATATATATATATATATATATATATATATATATATATATATATATATATATTTATGAGTGTTTGCGTGTGTTTGTATGCGTTTGCGTGTGTTTGTGCATGTGTTTGCTCTTCACAGAGAAGTGGATATGGACTCGTTGTATATTCGCAGAAACTCGGTAATCTATATTCTAACCAATTGAATGACCTTTCAATGACTATATTTGCTATTTGGGCACAAATGTTGATAGGGATTCACATGACGAGTTATTCTTACGATGGAATGATTTTTACATGGATCATATGAATTACGAGACTATATGAGATTCCAAGGATATATTGCGAGCAACAAATCGAAATCCTAACCTTAACTCCACAAACGATCATAATTCTGGCTTTCGATTGACGAACACATTAATTAATATGAAGACTGCATTAACTGGAAATCTTGAGTAGAGATCAGTCCTTCATAATACGCCAGATGAGATTTCAAGCTTCATTTATTAAGTGGCTTTAGATAGCAAACCAAACCAATGTAAAATGTGTGGCAATTAGTTCATTCGGTGTGCGCAGAACCTCGCTGTGAAATGTTCCAAAAGGAATGCGATGGAGAAAGCTGCGCACATGACAGTTAGAAGGAACCTAGCTCAAAGCCTAGCTCGTTTATTTCAGTATTGTTGGACATCTCTTGATTGCATTGTAATACTAAAAGTCCTTTAACAGTATCTAACTTCTAACTGCAAATGTAGAGCCCGGAAAATAGCAAAGAAACTAGAACAACTTGCTAGAGTCAAATATTAAGACAGGATACCACATTGTCAGTGGAAATCCTTCTAAGAGCCAACTTCTACGTGGAATGCACACAATTCATGTGAATTTGAAAACAATGATAGAATCAGCAGCATCCTAACTCTGAATTGTCTGCAGTGATAAAGATATTTGAAATTGAGAAGTTCCTTAGTGATCTTGTCTTTGGTACTACAAGTTCTTAAACTACTTGGCATTGTACACGTAGGTTCGTATAAACGGTTCCGTAAAAAAACGTGTTACCAGTGGTGATGTTGAGACACACGTTAAGTAAACTCAAAGACAAGGTAGGAATCGCAATTTGCAACGGCAACAAGCAGTTATTCCCAACAATCCAAAATAAACCTAAGAAATCAAAAATGATTCAGTATACTAAAACATACACTGAAATTGGCACTACAAAGTTATTCAAATGACGCTAAAAGCTCCAACAAATAGGAGCGTGATGAGAATAAGTACCCGACCTCCTGAAAACAATCTGAAATGCCTCAAAGCATGAAAGCTACTAGCATTACTTTGTATAAAGATGATGGATGTAAATAATCAAGAAAAGATGCCAACATGCTGATGACAAAATATTGCTGTACACATTTTTTTAAAGGCTTTAAGTATTTATAGTCTATAAAAATATTCCGGCTAAAATTTTCGGAAATTTAAGAATAATATAAAAATAACGCAAGGCTCAAGCTTCATCAAGGTCTAGATTTTTTGCTGATTTGTGTTTGCTTTAGAAACCAAAACGAGAGTAGTTTCACTTCTGTCGTCTTGAACTCGTTACACTATGATGAGACTCAGTAACTCGTGAGGGAGTGTTAAACAATTTTTATTACAAGAAGATAGTCTATACGAGAATTAATGCTCAAAATTGCTAAAACTTACGAATAATTTAAGAATATTCTTAGGCTCAAAATCAAAACAAGTTAAGAATATTGAGTCTCAGTGAAAAATTAGGCATTCTCATAAAAATGTGAGCAGTTACATTTGGAGTGATTCTTCTTTTTAGACTACTCTGCATCAACTCAATTTTGCGTTAATCTGCTACCACGGACGAGGCATTAAAATACCAAACAATTCCGACATCATTGTGAAGGAAAAGTTCTCATGTTATCTTAAAAAAGGCCGACAATTGCTCGAAAGCACTTTCCTTCTACAAGGCAATTATCCACTCGAGTTTAGAGAACACAAGTATTCGCTTCCCTGATATGAAGGTTTGTCACTTCAAAACTCTGGTCGGAGACCCATGTATCAAGTTTCCAAACTGAGGCCCACCAATGCGAAATAAAGCAGCGTTAGAGCGCAATTCATTGCAAAATCAGCTTTAAAGAGCAATTTTGATAAAGATAAGCAATTACTGAGTATAGCTCGTTAGAAATTCATGTAATGGCACTGCACTGTACTGCAGGACTTCTAGTTTCTCCAGTAGCCTGGCTTCCCCCGTTTAACGACAATGAATCGCAGCTAATTCACTAAAAAGCAACTCATTATATGACTGCTATTGCCACGATATCACAAAGTGGATTTGCGTTTTAAGTATCACTGATCACTTGCAAACTAGACAAATACAAAACTCGAAACTGGATGAGCTAAACAAATCGGAAAGCAAGTACTTCGAGGAATAATGGCCGTGCGGTCAGTTGTCCAATTAGCCAATCAACAGTTCAGTCAGTGGACAAATGAGAGTCAAACCTACGAAAACAGCCTGAAGGAGCAATTAACAAGTAAACGGGCTATTTCAAGTGAAATAATGCTCCTCAAAAGCTAACACTAATGTACTGCTCTATACATACTTCTTGGGGCATTTTGGTCCTGCCGAAAGAGTCACTGCTAAGTATACGTTCAAACTTGTCAAGACCGCAATGTAACATGCTTCAAAAGAAAAAGCATTCGTTTGACAAGACAACGTTGAACAGCGATCGGGCAACAAAGGATACGAAACAAAATGGCGATTACGTCACTG
The DNA here is from genome assembly GCA_964019165.1 of Mastigias papua. Lineage (NCBI taxonomy): Eukaryota > Metazoa > Cnidaria > Scyphozoa > Rhizostomeae > Mastigiidae > Mastigias > Mastigias papua. The sequence goes on from OZ025277.1 coordinate 10,215,895, forward strand.
TAACGGCAGCAGTGAATATGACTTCGACACAAGAGGACAAGCGTAACCAACGCATTGCTTTCATCATGTTTACGGAGCTTGCCTTGCGCGCGATGCATCATCGTCGCAGCAACGCCGAATATCTATAATGTAATTAGATTATCCCACATACCTGAGCGAGAAGGCCAAAAAACTTCTCATAGGTTCTTTGCTGCGCGCAGCAATCAATAATCATCTGGCAGAACTCATGCTACAATGGAAGAACTAACAATTAGGATCTAAAGAGACATTTATTCGTATGTACCATACAGCACTACAAAGCTAGCAGAGGTGCGGCATTTGCAAGGTATGATCGATAGTGCCAATAAAAGTCAGTTGCTGATAATAGAATACAATGCCACGCCTTCGGGTACGTAATGGTAGCGAAGAACAGGTGAAATTAAGCTATGGTGCACCTCGCCAAGTGCAACTTGGATCCAATAAAGTAACAACTTGTGAGCCCTGTTTATTACGTGCTTTACTATGGCTGCCGTAGTCTAAAGATGAGCTCAAAGGACTCTAGTAGGCCACTGCTGGTCCTATAATCAAGAAAAACCCCTTAAAGACCATGGAAGTCGAATAATGTCTCTAAAACAAAGTCAAAAAAAAGGATATGGACGATCGCAATACGTAAACAATGTCCTTGGAAAGTGAACGCACTATCACCTAAACAATCAAATTAATTTCCTTTTCTCTGCTGGGCAAGCATCGCTCTCGATGCAAAACAATTGATTTACATGTATGCTTACCCCTAACGAAAAGGAAACTGTTAAAGAATCAATTTTCCTTTCGGATCTTTTTTCTAAATCAGGGACTTCCTTAAAATTGCTATGGGTCACGAACCCATTAGGAAATCGAAAGACCATATGAAGATTAGAGAGGCCTACTTCAATTAGACCTTTGAATCAATTGAGATATTATCTTTCAAACGAAAATGTCAAGTGCGCTGAGTTCCAAATGGAAATACACTCTTGCTAATGCAAACGATATTCTAGCTTCATGACGCAACTTCAAAACTGTGTATGTACTTTCGCAATTCATTTGCTGTTTGCATCAACAAGATTGTAAACCACTAAGTTCACATTAGAATGCATACACTCCCAAAAAAAGAAACAAGGGTACAAAAATGTAATCCGTTCTGCAGTGGGCTACTCGCGGCTGCTACCAGCTAAATATTATTCTGTAGACCATAGTACACGGTTTCAACGTTCGGCATTTGTACGGAAGATCAGTGGTAGGAGGCGGGCCCTCGGACCATAATTTAGATTCTCGCTTACTGTCCACCCAGCAGTAAATGGGTACCAGGTAGTAATACTTGAGAGATAAAGGCAGTGAGGAAAGGAAATCCCCACCCTACCTCACTACGGCCCAGGGTACGTGTTATATCAAACAAGCACTCCCCAAAGTACGGAATTGTACACACTTTTTCAATATGGACCTTCTGTAAGGGACCTGCATGCAGAAGGCTAAGATATCTAATGAGCTTTTATCACTCAAAACAAAGCCCCTGTGAAACTTCTAATATCGACTATTCTTTTGATTTCAAACAAGCAAAACTAAGGTAGCCAAATCTGCATATGTTTCTTGCAGCAAGTGGTTGGTTTCTGTTGAAATTTGCAAAGTCGATAGTGCTCCGTCTTAACATGGAACACTTACAACGTCTGTAGCAATAAATGCGCAGTTAATTAAGGAACTATCTAGGTATTTTTCATCTGTACCAAAACATGATCAAAAGAGGTCAAATCATAAGGAACTTTTGAAACTAGGCCTTGTGCTACAATCTTGGTTTCTATATCTCCCATACCCCCCAAGAATTCCATGCTTGATTCGAGAAGGCTTTTCACAAAAAATATACGAAGGAACAACATTAAGAGGTGTGGGGGGGGGAATCTAGTGTCAAAATCTTGAACAGACAGTGCGGATATATTTTGTCCATGATTGTAGGTTCCTTAGAAAAAAGAGTGTAAGATATTATCGTAAGATACTATCCTTTGCCTTTCACATGAGTTTCAAATTCACTCAAAACTTTAAATCAATTACAGTTATATTGATATTAAAGTGTCCTGACTATGAAAGGTGCTAATGAGTCACTACTTTGACTTGGATGCTCACGGTTTTCTTTCAATAGACTAACAACGTCACAAAATGACCCAAAAGGTACAGTTATTATGTTGTGCATTGTTTGATGTGATCACCATGCCACAAACTTTCAAATGATGTCCCACAAACAGCAGAGTGTCCGAAACTGAACTAACTCTTGCGTCTTCCATATATTCTCAAAACTTTGCAGTAATTCTATAGCAAGCTTGCATGCCTCTCAGAATTATTCATACTCTTTGCAATCCAACACCTCAGAGCACTTGAAATCCTTTTTGAAAAACTAATTTCAATTAGCCTAGGTTAATAGCGATCCCACATGTTGACAGAAGGCCAGTATCGTGGACTAACACAGAGGCATTAGTGTGAGAAGGGTCTAGCCCTTATAATGCCTGATGAATTGGTGAAATGATTTAAGAGGAACTCCGAGAGTACTGACTATTAAGGTCCTGAAATACTATACAATCTGTTTATATAAAATGCCACAGTTGCTACCGTTCCTTTTAGCTTTATATAGCTCTACCCTTATTGTGCTGTTCCTCTAAATGCCTGTGTGTGAAATCACTCAATGACTACTTTTTGCTACGTAAAAAGCCCTGAAAACATTAAATAGGAGCGAAAACTGATAGCGAGGAAATGACTCAGGGCATGACTGCAGAAAACTCGATTCAAGGTAGGGGAAATGACTCTTCCTTGTATAGCTAATACCCTACGGTAAGTAACTACAACTCTTACTCTTATCCACTGCTATAATCTTTAGTGTCTACTCTACTTCTTCAAAAGTTGTAGTCACCGTCAATAAATCAGAAAAGGCGTTCATGACTGGAAAGGACTTTCTGCAAATACACGTATTTTTTTGTACGAAAGTAAGTACCGGTGCTGGTAGGCAGTTCCTTAAATTTTCTAGCCATTTTGCTATCAAACGTTTCTTACATATTTTTTAAATTTCTTAGATAATGAAGTTTCTTGGTGAAGCCCAAGGAAAGCCGAAATTTCTGCTTCCTCTCCATCACGCTTATGCCCAAAGAACGTATATTTACTTCATGAAGAGGGCAATGCTTGCAGTAAAATTCGAGGTTAACAAGATAGAAGGCCTGTTGAAGTACACTGCGAAGGATGTCCTTTCCTGTTTTGTCAACTGCAATCGATTTTCAGTTCTGAAATAGAGCCCTAACAAAGTGATCAAGGAATTTTGTTTTTCCTAGAATGACTAAATCTATTGAGATCTGTAAACAGTTAAGCTCATTGAACTTCATCAATGTCAAGTTGAAGTCAAAACAAGTTTCTAAATGGCAACTTCTTGAGTGTGCAATTTACTGAGAATGAATGCAAGCTGCATGTCAAGTATAGTGTTGTAATTAATATACGGTGATGTTCGATGTCAAAACTGTTTCGATTGTCAATTCGGAAAATCAAAAATGCAAATTAGAAAAGCTTCTTAGCTTTTTTCAATTTGGGTAGGGTTGTTTCTTTCGAAAAATTGAGCCTACCGTTTCTTAAAACCTGTTTCTTATAAAGAAGTGTGAGTATTGAGAGGTTTATAATAGATTTTATGGCACAGAAATTCCTAGAGTTTCTTCACTCGTTCCTTCTAGTTCTAAAACTGTCTTAGCCAGTTTCTTATAAAAAAGGTCATACACAAATATTTAGAGCTATCCTAGTGAATACTTGTGTCATTCAAAAGAGACCATGGTAGGATAAAGAATCAGGATTGCCATTAAAACCTACATTAAGGGTCTTTGGACAAATCAATACCAATTAACACAATCTTAATACGGAGGTAAAGACCAGCCCCTCACTTAAAATGCCTTTTGCCCTTTCAATGAAAGTATTAAATACTGTTATGAAAGAGGAAGATACCTATTGATCACGAATTGAGACGATGAGTTTAGAAAAACCGTCCATCCTTATGTGTTAACAATACATTTGTTATCAGATATAAATCAAGAGCATGCAAGGTTTAAGAGGTTTAGGATTTGTGGCCAAATTGGTCGAGATTTATCACCAAATACGTTAAGACTACATTTATTGTCATATTTCATTGTTTCACAGCCTGCGTATCAGCATATTTCTGAGGAAAAAATCCATCCATGTTTGTAGGAACGACTAGCCACCTTAACAAGGGGAATGTATCTCTATAAAATTCTACATATGAGGTACAGGCAACATGCCTCACAACAATTCACTACATTCTTTTGCAATAAACTTCAATACTACTTAGGAATTTTCCCACCCCGGGGAGACTTCATAAAAACGCCTTATTAAGTCTGTCCCCCAAACGACATATCAATGTACCACAAATTGTGCACAAACTTTCAATTTAATTTAGTTTTCGACCGGAGGGGTACCTTAAAGGCCAGGTGATAGTCTGATATTTTGCACCCCCTGGTATCGTCCTTGTATTATTGTAAAGTAGCTTGTCAAGTGGTAACTTGTTTATGTAATTTCTTATATGTATAGAAAAACAATCTAACTATTCCTTTCAAAATTCAAACCAAAGAAATAGAAGAAGAGTACTGAGGAAGACAATGCCTCAAAAACTATTGCAGAAAATGCTCTCTCTCTCTCTCTCTCACACACACACACACACACACAAACACACACACACACACACACACACACACACACAAACACACACACACACAAACACACACACACACACACACACACACACACACACATATATATATATATACACACACATGTACTGTATGTACTTCAAGATGGCAAATCTATTTACAATCGACCAGGCCTAATTCATCAATCTTCTTAAATACACTTTCAATCATTCTTACGATTTATCTAATGTGATATGAGCTCTGGCATCCTCAGCTACTCTTCGTGTTCAATTTTAGCATTACTAAATATAAATCAATTTCCTTCCTCCCGCTACATTTTGAAAGCGTATTGTCGCACCACAGCATGCCAATGTTTATAGGGGGTAGGCTCTTGATTGCTGGCTGAACTTCACCCCGAGCGTCCTACTATAGAACCTTTAATACAAAATGGCCAATTATAACGCAGACAAATGCTGTGTGAAGACAACTAAAAATTCCCTCTATGGTCCCGAAATTCAGCTTGTCACAAGTTGACATTGTTTCTAACTTCCATTCGAAATTTATGACATTCTATAGTTTTCACTCAATTATGAAAACGAGGTGAGCACATATGTCTTAACAAGCTCCAAGAAAATTATCCACCGCAAAAAAGAAATTGTGCACAACGGAAGCCTTGAAGGAGGACACACTTGAGTCTGCTCAGTTAGCAGAAGAAGCTAATTGCTTACATTGTAGTTCCCTTTTTATCATGACTATGGACTATGAAGCAACTTGTGAGGAAACATGGCGTCTTCATATGGCCCGTTTGGAGAAAAGAGAAAAATCATGAGGACTCTCCAGTCAAGTGGCAAAAGACTGGCATGAACAGAAGCAAATTTTGCAATAGCCAATGAAATGCGATCCTCAACAACCAATCAGAAACCTGAACTAAACGGTAACGTCACTTTGTTTAAATTTTGCCTGCCGCCCCCTCTAGCAATGGTAAAACATAGCTGCACAAAAAAGGCTGATTATCGATACATAACTGCATAACTTGCACATTTCCTGTGACAAAACTGACAAGAGAAGGGGGACAAAGAAAATCAAAATCCTTCTTTAACATACTATTGTTTCATCATGGCAGCATCTTTCACAACAAACTTATTGCTGACTGAAACGGAGTTGTAAAATTGCCATTCGGTGAATTAGAATTATTCCATTCGGTGAATTAAACTCCATATGGCTACAGTGAACGTAAAATTTGCAATGGCTTCCTTACGTATTCTCATTCTCATCGATGACATATATTTTTCATAAAAAGAGTGTATTTATTTTATCTACTTTTGCGTCAGCAGGTGTTAAGCTTTGCAGGACTGTTTCACAGAAATTTCCAAATTATTATCTATTTTTCGGAGGTGGGAGAGACAAAGTTGAAATTGAAATAAGAAATTAACTTCAAATTGAAGAGGCTATATAGCTAATAGATTAATAATGGAGGTAACAACGTCACTTATTTTGTTCACTCAACTGATGGAGCGAGCTTTTTAAACTACTAGCAGCGCACCCCCTATTTTGTTCTTTCCTTTCGTTGCGTTATTTGATTAATAGTTTTAGAAAATTCATCTCACATTAGCTGTCAAGAATTTTTGATGATGTGTATGTATTCATGCTATAGATCTGGAATTATTTGGAACACTTAAACTGTCCAATGTTTATCTTGTCTGTTTCATGTCCAAAAGCTCGACATCTAATTTGATATGAACTTTATTTATTCCCCATTGCTAAGAGGGTGTAGCAGGCAAAATGTACAGCAAAGTGACGTCACCCTTCAGGCTTCTGATTGGTTGATGAGAATGCCTTTCGATTGGCTAATTACAAAATTTGCCTCTGTTGCTGGCACGTTAAAACCTGCCCCCCCCCTTGCAGAAACGAAGCATTAAAGATTATAGTATATACGGTAAAGCCGCTTTCAGGCTATATTTTGTCATAGATGGTAACGATTAAACGTCGATCAGCACAGCCGCCAAATGTTCGAGAGTCCTGCCAGGCCTATTTTCTCCCAACGTAATTAACCAATCATCGTGCAAAATGGGCCTAGTCTTAGCCTGTGTGGTCAGAATCCAGCATGATGATTGGTCAATTAGGTTGGAAGAAAATAGACCTGACAGGGCTATCAAACATTTGGCGGTTATGCTACGTCGATCAATAGAGCGATCAAGTTCAAATCTAGTGTTCTGACGGATTGTTCAAGTCCTAACTAAGCCTAGGAAATGAAGAGTTGCACGCTGAAGCTGGAGTATACAAGGCCAATCTACTTCAATCGTTGCAGATACTGTAATTTACATTAAATCAAGGATAAATCCAAAGATTTGTGAACTTATGAACATATCAAGCATCCCGCCACAACTTCTATACTCTACCACATCAACTTCGTCATATGTCAAGGTGAATGTAAAACCAACACTAGGCCCAACAGACTCGCTAACATACGGCCATATCAAGCACTCACGGGGATTTCCCTTCTCTAAATATGAAATTTATCCTAACTCAAAGTCAGGCCTTAGAACAAATAAATTTCTGATATTGCAAACTAAAATAAAAATTCCCACCATTGAATATATTACCTGTTCAAAAACATATCGTTCACCTCTAGTCATTCGTGACTGGTAAAATAACAAAAATTAGCTGAATATCATACAAAATGAACTTTACCTTAACTACTTAATCAAAACGGATCTTAACTATTTTTAGTGCGAAAAATTCTTTTCACTATTTCAAGCTAAAGTACATCCATTATCTGAAGGCAAATATTAGCTATTTAATTACAACATACTTTGCTTCAATATTAAACCTACCTCTTGGCCAGGCTTCAAGTTCATTTTCATCATTTTGTGCGCACACTCTTCGTAATCCAAACTGAAAAATAGCAAACAATCTCGTAAATATGTCCAATACTTGCCATCAGTCAACTATTCTCATAATTTATAATGACCAGATTGGCGAACTCAATATAGCAGAATTCTTAGTGAAAGGGTCATTGAAACACAATTTCATGGATGGAGTTTCAGTTATGGAAATCAGTGATATTTCGAATTAAGTTCCGAAAGTATGGCAAAAAAGCTTTAACATAATCAACCCATGCCTTCTACAATAGTAATTGTGCTATAGGGACCTAGCAATCGTGGCAAAAAATACAAGATAGTTGTATAGGTGTCTTTGCTATACAACACTTAAACAAATATGAAGAAAATTCTCATTTCAGTAGGTTTTGTCCAGAGTTGCTGAAAATAACTGAACAGCTCACGGGAGTAGTGGCATACACTCATTTTTAATAAGTGCACACTTTATGAGAATACTGAGGCTGGATTTGCCAAAAAACATAAGAACACTGTTATAGCAAGGTCAGTCTCAGATAAGAATTTTTACAAGCATGCATTCAAATATTAGCATTCTTTAGGGAAACAAATTCTGACAAGGTTGTTAATAAACATCAGCATCCGTTGCTATCTTTTCAAATGTGGCCCAGCCGAATGTCCTAGAAACCGCATACAACATGTGGCTCATCAAATATTTGCACAAAATTACTTTTAAAAATACAGGAAGAATCTTAAGAGCATTTGAGCCTAAGACTATCAAAAAAACTATGAACAACGAGCTTCAGCCAAAATTATCCAGTTCATATAAAAGAACGGTGTAACATGATTCAAAACTTTAACATGCAAAGGTGATTCCCCTAGAATGAAGGTTTGATTGCAGGCGATACTTGGGCCATAACCTCTGCAAATCAGTGCTACTATTAGCTACGCAATGAGGATTTATTACGGGGGTGTCAAAGAACGCCTCCTTGCATTTCAGTAATCAACGCGAGCCTAGCAACAGCCATGAAACGCACATTAATGTTCTATAATGTACAGACAAAGAATGCAAACAGCATTTGAATTGAAAAGTAAATATTTATTTTTATAGACTTCAACGCAAATGATAAATGAAGTATCTTAAAACGTTGGTAATACCTCGATTGAATTGTTAGATAAATAGTCCGTCTTAAGGCAACCAAATTTGTCTCTGTCTTATCAACAATATCCATCTTCTCTCCATCTTCAAGGCAAACACAATATGTTGCGCATGTTCAATAAGAAGGTGGGCACATTTACCAAAGTAAAGTGAAGGGTTCTGTTCACCATATGCAAAGGGTATGAGAAATATAGCTTAGAACAATGAACATGGCAGTTATTAAAATCTTAACAAATGCAAATAAGACAGTTTAAAAAACAACAGAAGACTTCAACACACTGAGAAATAGTAAATGATCGTGACGAATGGGAAAACTTGACTGTTTTAATTTGTAGTGACACGCACGGTAAATACACGCTTTTTTATAAGGAACCACTTCATAAGGAACCTACATGTAGAAGGCCGAAATATTTAAAGAACTTATACTACTAAAGGAAAAATCCCTAAGGAGCTTTTCATTTTCAAATTCCGAGTACTGTACTCAGATGCAAGTGAAGATTACATTACATTGGATGATATCAATGGAATAGACATGATACTTCTTGATTGAAATTATGCTTTTGCACATATAGAACTTATTTCCTGTCGCATTTGTGCTTTTGAGGTTGAGTTCTAGCCAGAATTAAAGGCAAAATTCAGAATGTCAATGCTTTTCTAGTGTCTTTGGCATTTTGTGGCACTCTATGTGCAGTGAAAAGCAAGGAACTATTAAGTAACTTTAGTACTAGAATTTGATAAAAAGAGGTCCGAAAATAAGGAACTTTTAGAACTAAGCCTTGAGCTATGTTCCTTATAAAAAAAGCGTGTAATGATACAGTTGAAAGTCGAATGTGCAACAGAGGGCGATTGGCCTTTGATGATAATAATATTTTGGCATTTGTACAACATTACAAGGAACCTGAGTGAATGCAAAACAGAGGAAAAAACAAATCGAAACTCCTCTTAATTCATTGAGTACTCTCTTTGAAAAGTAATAGAATCAAAGTCAAGGCCACTCTGTTATTCAAGATTCACATTATCATCGATCTGGCTGGATTAGATAGTTGAAAGGAATCAAGTATCCCTGATAGCTACTATGGAATCACAAAGAAAGCCCCGAAAAGGGCCGTAAGTACTACTAATTGGTAAACCTCTATAGTGAAACAAAGTGTACTAGTATCCTATTAAGCGAGTCTTGTAATACAAATGCATGAAAAAAGAAACCCTCCTCTCCAAAAGTATGAGTTGTATCCTACTTAAAGAATAATAACATATTAATAGCATATTGGATTCTAGAGGCTTGATACTGCAAAGGGATACTATTTCATCCAAAATATATGCCAAAAAGTCATCTGGGCTTTTTATGAAATATAAAATAAAGCATAATGGTTTCACTGCCTTCAAGTATGAGACATCAAATAATCATGGACAACAACCTCAATGGTCGTAGTTTTCTGCTGTCAGGATTAAGATGTTATGTACTTAGGTAAAATGGCCCCTCACCTCCAGCTTCTTCACCTTCTTCATTTTCATCATCTTCATCATCATCTGAATCACCAGATGCATCAGATTCATCTTCACTATCATCTCCAATGATTTCTGCACGAGAATTATATCGAAAAATACGGTAATTACCGAGCATGTGATAAAAAAGGTACCACGAGGAAAGAGAGAACACTAAAATGATGAAAATCGAGCACAATTTACAAAACTTGGGTAGCACAAAATGAAAACTATGTGTATTATTCAATTCAATCTCAATTTAATTTAGTCGCAATTGAGGACTATTATCTATATTCAATAAATTTAGTAATTTAAAGTGTGTGCTGCTTAAAAACTTTGAACTTAGAAATTAGAATATTCTTCAAAATTAATAACACTATAAAGGAAAAGAAAAGTATTCACTAAAATAAAAAAAATCAATAAAATAGGCAAGATGTATAAAAATGAAAATATTGTTGCATAAAAGCAATGAACTAAACTTCGAGAAGTATGGAGTCAGAGAATCCTGGCATTATAACGCGTCCTCTGAGGAATTTCTAACCTTTGAATATTCCTAACAAACTAGATCTATCCATATGCATTCAGAACCGTAATTATTGAAAGTCTGTCAGTGTCTGATAGATGTCGTCAAAGAAAGTTACCATGATATTAATGCAGCAATAAATACTTTTTCTTTTGAAAAATTAAGAAGGCAGAACGGCATAAAGAACAGAGAATTTTCCAGAATCTCTTTTCTCTCCAGAAAAGACTAGTAGATTTGTAAAGTACCTTTCTTAATCATCTTGTATTTTTCTTCGTTTTCTTGATAATCTGGATCTGCTTTAAAAACATCTAGAAATCGAAAAGAATCAAATCAAATACCGCCTTCAAGATTTCGGTGAGACGATTGGTCCTCTGGCAGTTGCTACAGACTTGTGGGCATATTAAGCACCCCCTTTCTTCTTCTTAGCGGTAACGAGTAAAGGCAAGATACGGTGCAGCAATCATTGCTAATTGGCAGGTAAACCCAGATGGTACAGGATGAGATGTAAACGATGAATGTATAAGATATCCTTAGATCCAAAAGATCACTGCTAGCTCTTCTTGAAAAAAATAACCATCACCTATCATCATCATCACTTTTATCATCTGGGCTAGCCTAAATCTATAGCCCGCACTGGAAAAATTTCCGTCCTTCAAGGTACATTCGCACTCAGGTAATTGGCTTGTTCTTGGTGTTTTGCATAGTAAACCTACTGTAAAATACACAACATAAAATATACAACACCAGCTCATAGTCCCAAACATCTACAAAGCTGAACAAAATGCTTGAGGTGCTACAATAAGGTCATAAATTAAACGAGCAAGCAATTTTATTCTTTAAGTAAAAACTAAAAAAACTCAATATCACATCGCATACTTAAGATATCCTCTGTAGCACCATCATCGTCTAGCCTTAGTAAATGTGTTATCTGATCATCTTCTTCAACAAGATCAAGGTCAGTAATGACAGCTTGATGGTCCTTAAAAACGAGGTAAAATGAGATATAACAACAAGCCTAAAAATAATCTCATTGATTTACACTACAGAAGTTGCCTAATGCAGTCCCCATTCTTTGTGCAAAATTACTTACACATTCCTCTTTTTATCAGTTTTTTTCTCAAGTATTTTGAGTTTTCATACGAATTACGACATTTCTATAAAGACTTGTATTGGTTTCAGTCACACTACTACTCATAATAGTCAAATACAGTTGAGCTTCGCTATATTTTTAACTGACTTTTTAAAACCTAAAACAACAAAAATCTTATGCACTATCCAGCTTGCTCTAGAATACCCTTGAATAATATATAAATGAGTCTTGTAAAACAGGTTCTCACAAAGCACAGCTATGCATGTTATATCACTTAATATGGCATCGCATGAAATTCAAAATATCATATGAATGTCCAAATATTATGTGATTATAACTATATGACATGAAACACTAAACATTGATTGCTCCCATGATTCATATTGAAGAAATGAACCATAGACAAAATTAATTCGAGTAAGTGGAAACCGATATTAGTATACTAAAGTGTGTTTTTAGACTCTTGCCAGAGATTTCTTTATTAAAGAGGAAATACTTTAGGTCTGTAACTAATCTAAGGAAATGTAGTTACGACGCTTCTAACACAATGCAATAATCAACGTATTCTGGAAGCATTCTCTTTGTTCTGATAATCGCCGATGAGAGTCTAAATACATATCGAAGAATGTTTTTGTTGCCTTCACGAGGTCTGGTTCTACAAAAGGTTGCGTGTCTCCCTAATGAGTCAATAGATGGAACCACATTCAATAGGCCATTATCAAGTTCATTGTATATCTAGATATACTAAAGGTCAATTCTTACCAAGTATAAGTAAAGATAAAAGTTACTCAAATACACAATTTGTACGTTAAGAGAGCCTGCTAGAAGAGACGTATCCTAGGCGATTGGCATAGCGAGGTAGGGTGGTGAATGCCTTTCCTCATTGCATCTATCCCTTCAATATTGTTGCCAGGTGACCATTTCTTGCCAGGTGGACAGAAAACAGGTATCCGAAACATGGCCGTAGATGAGCGTTGAACTATCGATCTTCAGTGTAACATACGAAGGGCCAACCACTCTGCAAATTCCTCATGCCAGTGCAAGTAAAGGACTTTAAGTTATATGTTCTCTTACGTTTTATAGCAATAAAAGAACACGAGTGTAGCATCAAAAGATTATCCTGTTCTCTGAACATTGCTACAAGGTTCACAGAAGCAAACAGATATCCTAATTTCCTGCTAAAATGCTTTCATTTAGGGAGCTCAACTGCAAAATTATTGGGTACAACCCAACATGGTCTCACCTATTTGTTTTAAAAACAGATGCATTTGACAGGATAAGTAAAAATGGGGGTCTCACCTTGAAGCCGTCTTTTCTGATAGCAAACATTACTTCAATCATATACTGTACTCTTTTGTCAACAGCGGATTCATTTAGAATACTTCTCAATCTTTCAAAAACGGCTGTTAATAGGAATGGAGACTAAGTATCAATAGAAATAGACGGGGCAAACAGTACAACAAGAGTATAAAGAAAAGTCTTCATGAACAAGTTCTAAGCAATGAGAGCAAATCAACTGCAAGATTCAGTCTGCAACAACTGCAGAGGCCAAGATAAGAAAGTCAACATACTTCCTCGAATCACAAGGAACTACGCATCATGAACAAGCTCAAAAAACTAATTGAAAGTAAGTCAATTCCACCTACGATCTGCAACTTTATGACGCCACTAAAACGTGTTGAAATAATTTCTTCCAAAGAAAAATTATTGAGCACAGCTGGAGGTACAAGGGTATTTTACTGTGCTTTGCCTTGGCCTCAACAAAAAATAAAAGCGTGATTTCCAAATCAAAAAGTCAAAAAGGATTTTATGGGATTTAAAATGGGAGTCCAATGAAACTTTTCGTAACTGCTCAAATGTTAGTTACAGTGAGTACTTATGCACAACAGATACAAAAGTTATGTCATGAGAACTCAGCTGCTAGGGCAAGGAGGTAGATATTGTGACAAGGGGTAGCATACCATTTAGACCTCTTGGAGAAACTTCGCTGAGTTTTTGACCGACGTCTTTAAGAAAAGCAACCTAGATTGAGGGAAGGAAGTTAGCCGTGTATGAAGTTTAAGAGACATCTCAGAAAACAACAGAATGACAAGACAGTGGCAAAGTATGATTAAATCCAGTCTGCATTAAGAAATAAGAACGCTGGCAAAAATACGATATAAAACAAACATCTTAGAAGCAAAGGTTTCAAATACAAGACTATATCCAAAAGATAGCACGGATTCCCTACACCTGAAAGATACTTAAAAGATACGTTTTTGACAAGATTGTTATAAATTCTATGTTTCAATCTGTATGTTTCACAGAACCTCAAACTACCAAAGATTTTTAACAGTTACTTTAATACAGGATGATAAAATTTATAATGAATCAATGGAACACTATTAAGATCACTCAAGGTACTGCTAAGGCTCTCAAATGGCAATGGAAATGGCCAAGGCTCTAACTCTAATATGAATACCTCATTATCAAAATGGGCCTACGATGGGACGAAGGGTAAATACATGATTGCACTAATACAACGGCCGATCTACGAAACAGAAATCTATTTGTTCCAATAAGCAAATTGGTAACAAAAATAATAATGGGCCAAAGTATATTTCTATACATACTGCCACTTCAACACTGTCATTTGTTGGGTTCTGCAGCAACAAAGTAAGTACCTCCAACGAAAGCAACTCATGGGCCTATGAGTCAAAAGGACAAACAATTAGATGGTATGAGCATTTGCATAGGCATACAAAAATTCCATACAACTATCTATTCATGATGTCGGGGATCTGAGGTGCTCATCCGCTAGCTAATTTTCAAGATAATGTCTTTCATCGTCTGCAATTTTTTTCAGTAAATCCATTCTCACCTACCTTAATTCATGAAATTTTCGCGCGAGTCTAAATTTCACGCATTCAATTTTCGTGCACCTGGATTTTGCACAAATCTAATTTTAGCGCACAAAATTGTGAGGGAGAACAATATAACATACTTCATATGCAATTCTAAATATATTTTTCACATTTGTCACGTTCGTTCTTCGATAAGATACAATAAGCTAGTGATGACGCATAAAATATTAAACGGATAATGCCATGAAAAATTGAAAAATGGATCTACATGCAGATACTCTTGTTTTTGCATGTTTGCAATTCAAATTTTCGCGCAACAAAATGCGCGAAAATTAAGTATTTTCGCGCAACCAAGTATTCGCACAGCCCAGCTGCGTGACATGCGAAATTAGACATGCGCGAAAATTTCAAGAATTAAGGTATATCCATTCAAATGTGTGAAAACTGATAAAAAATTTATCTGATTGATGAACAAAATGCCTAAAAAGTTACAACAAAATTCCACAAAGCAATACCCTTGTCAAATACAACGATACTATTTATAAATCGCACAAATTTATCTGCGTCATTCGTTTATCCATAATCGTTTTTTCGCAACAGATATCAATACAGATCAGTCTTGCTTTGTTGCAAACTCGAAGATTTGATTAAGATAAAAATGACTCTTGTAAACGATTCCTCAAATTTACTCATCTTCATCCACAAGTAATATCATGTCTCCCAAAGAATAGAGGGAACTTAATTGTCAACTGCATGCATTCTAACTATGTGGCTTCTTCATTCCTGAGGAAGTTAAAATACTGGAAACATATGCAACCGACACAAAACAACAAGGCAATAAGGTTTTCAATAATTTTCAAACAGATACGTACAACTTGCTGATTCACAAGGTGGGCAATAAATTTAGCGCTATTGAGACAAACAGTCTAAAAAAGAAAGAAAATAATCAACAGGATTAAGCTTCTTAGTGCGGAGCGCATCTGTTATTAGGATGATAGCACTCTTTTTAATCCTCCTATTCAAAACAAATTGCATCATGTTCACATATGCTACCTAAAGAAGTAGATTTTGCGGCCAACAGTAGCAAGTCAACAATCAAAGAATCATCAAAGTTTTAGGAAAGATTGACACAATACGAAGAAAGGAGTGATATGTGGAAAACAAATACGTGTAAGTGAGCATAGCCTAAAATATAAAATATATATATTATATCATTACATACGCACACAAACACACACACACACACACACAAACACACACACACACACACACACACACACACACACACACACACACACACACACACACACACACACACACACACACACACACACACACACACACACACACACATACACACCACATAATCATAAACATAAAAATACACATAGATACAAACGCAAATATCCATATGCACAACAAGTGATAACGTCTTGTATGCAAAATATGATCTTATTTACAACAAGATGCAAATAATTACAATGATATGTACAGACCCAGTAAAGAACGTGGTCTATAAGACGAAAAGCAATGCAACAGACTTGAAAAGCAAGTCTTCTCTTCAGCAGCCCTATAGCAATTGGCTGCTAGTAAAATTCAAATAGATCTAGTTACCTTATCATTTCTTCTGTATGATCTTCGAAATTGTAGGATGAGTCGTCTCAGCATAAGTTCCCCAATTTTTGGAAACTGTCAAAAACAGTCAACAATAAGACGTGAAAAAATATCAAACTATTGCAAAATTAGCCAAGGTTTCTTCTGTCAACATCAGTGTTCATAGATCGATAATCTATCTTCGATATATTACAAGATAAATATAAATCGAAAAGTTAATCTCTATTTAAAAAATTGGTACTAATTTTTAAAAATAAACCTGAATTAGTGAAATATACGAACCTTTGTGTTAACTATTGCCATCAATGCTGCATAAACATTTGTGAAAATAGGTGATGCAACCTGAGCTCGCATAACTGATTGGCAAAAGAGGCCCCTACAGAGATATAACATGAAATCGTTTATGAATTAGCAATACTCATAAGAAAATCACTTCCAATCACAATACGTGCGGAGGACACTTTCAAATACATATGAAATATTTTCAGTCAACACTGCCTACGTTTAGAACAGCGATTGAGTAGAATACATGGGCACACGACGAACCATATGGGGGTTTAACAATATATGTGACGCAATAATATCCCTTCTATCTGTCATGCAGTGACACAAACGAAACGCAACAGAAGCTTCATAAAGAACCAATACTCCTATATTGTCCTTTCGACAAAAATGTCTCCTTACAAATTTTGCTTCTCAATGTTTTACGTCACTTCAAAATTTATTAGGAGCCGTTATCGCAAAATAAGGTGTAAAACTACATTTTACTAGCAGGCAACATCGCAACAGCTTTACTCGGTAAAGGAAGAAGGTCTGATTTCTGGGCACTAAATGCGTACAAGCAATTGGATATAACTAAGGTAATCTTTATCGCCAGTAGTCTTAAAAATTCACGATGATGCAAATTATGAAAGCCAAAGTCACATCACAACAGTATCTTCACAAATACAATCCGAGATAAGACTATATAAATAGATTTTCTGGCACACATTTTCATACAGTTTGATAGGATTAATGATAGATAGCTAAAATGTGTGTGTGTGTGTGTGTGTGTGTGTGTGTGTGTGTGTGTGTGTGTGTGTGTGTGTGTGTGTGTGTGTGTGTGTGTGTGTGTGTGTGTGTGTGTGTGTGTGTGTGTGTGTGTGTGTGTGTGTGTGTGTGTGTGTGTTCATACACCAGATAGAATGTACAGAGCAAGCCAAAACAGCATACCTCCCTCTGACAATATTCTCTTCGAATAATTCTTGAACAATATTAGCAATGTTTGCAACGTTTATCTAGAAAATTTGGTATTTAATTAAGGTTCAAATGCACATTAAAAAAACCTACTGCAAGAATAGTGAGCTGAAATGAACTTAAATGCAACAGCGAACCGTAGCGTATACTTTTAGTGTGAACTCCACAACTACCACTTGAAAGTAATAGGCTAATTGCTGTATAGAATTACAATCCAATCTTGCTCTGGTGTATATAGGCAAAATAAAGTTACATACGTCAATTGTTTTCATCTAAATCAACCAATATCAAAGCTACAAGGGCAAAAGACATGTAGCCACAGCTATATATAAGTAATACCTTTTGTCTGGGAGAGATAGTAAACGGGGGGCTCAATATTTACTGAAAGTTATAGGAATATTACTAAACTGCACAAGATTTTTGAGTAAATTCACCTTATTAACTAATCCATTTATACTTTTCTTCAGTGCTTCCCATGCCATTCTCTGATACGCAACGCTAAAAGTCATAGAATAATCATCCGTGTTTCGAATATACAACACTATATCACGAGGAATGTAACATGAAAGTTCAAAGCAAATGGCAAAAAGAACACATAAATTTTAGTACTGATTGTCTAATTTTTCAAAAGTTCACAACAGGATCCATAAGAGAATTACGTCATAAATTAGCTGGTATAGATGCCATGCCTGGAATCAGTCGCTTGGCATATAGCATCGATATGTCTTGGTATAACATAACGGAAAGGTAAATAAGGAGAAAAATAACTAAGCAAGACAAGAAAACATATCACACTGATGCACAAACAGCTTAATATTACCAGTGGCTGATACCCTGGAAGGTAAGAGGGCGGTCACCCTCCCCCCATAATTTAATAAACAACGGAATTTGTAGGGCGCGGTCCCTAAAAGTGATCTTCGGAGCTTCCCTCTAGACTCATGTGGTCTGTGTGCTCCACCCCCCAATAAACTGCTAAGTGTTCGCCACTGAATATTGCTTGTCCTTAACTTGCTAAAGACAATGGCTTTACTACCAAAAAACATGACTTAGGCAAGCGGTTCCTTATGCAAAAAACCCAAAAGCCCATTATGCTTCCATATAATTCGCTGAAATAGAAGAAAGATACAGTACAAGAAAATAACCAACTAGATGCTAACAGGACAGCAAGGAGCAGGTGATATTAGATTATGTAATAATAAGATGAATGGCCTTGAACTTCTCCGTGGATATGGCCAGGAATTTAATGAGCATTGTACCTTGATTTGTCTGTGATACTTTCTTGCATCTGCTTTAGTCTGGCTGGCGGTATGTAAGCTCCACCTTAACGATAAAGTATTGAAACCATACGTAAATATATAAAATCTGTGGCTTTGAATATGGTAAAAGTATTTTGATTGAGTTCCCTTTAAAAGTGATACACACGACCATTAATACAGGAATCCTTGATAACTACTGATAAATATTAAAATAAATATTTACATTTATTATACTTTCTAATAGAAAAACAACATGAAACTTGTATCATCTCTACTCTCTGAGTAGTAAATATGAAAACTTGTTCTATGGTCTTTTCCTTAAAGCAAGAAGAAACGCAGCTGCCTCTTCTGTACAGAGCATTGAATTTTCCTAAGTTTATTCGCCGAGTTTCATTTGATGAGAATTTCCATTGAAGGTCCTTCTTTACTACAATATATAGCAAACCACATATTACGTAATAGCAACTTTGAATTGACCAATCAAGTCTACTACCTTCACGTTAACTGTGGGTTGTTTTTTTCGTAGGCTTTTGGTCGGCCAGAAATGAAGCACAAATTTGCTACATACACGTTTTTTTATGAGAGACAAACATTCTTACTTTAGCCTGGATATTCCGGAATATTTTGTCAAATCCAGCCTTAAATGCTTCTTAAGTGTTTCCTAAATTTCTTGAAATTTCCTAATACAACAAGGCAACTGAGGCGAGAAACGGAATTTTTAGTTAAAACATTTGAGAGATAGATGCTATTTGTGTTTTGATTCCAGGTTATTGACCAATTTCCTCGCAAAAACAGATTTTTCAAGTTTACCATTGAAACTCAACCTGTGTTTCTTAAATGTTTCGTAATTTCTGCCTAATATGAGCCCCATGTTTGTTATAGATTTGCTTCTTATACACCTGATTTGTGCTACTGAGAACAAGAATTGCTCCGTAAACACGCCTTGTAAGCAGATTGATAGTGAGCATCCTACTGTGACATAATAGCGAAAATATATGAACGTTCTCATTGTTTCAGTGGGATATAACTGGCAGACTAACGTAAAGAAAATCACCAGAATTGTATCAAGTAATGGTGATTATATCGCCTTCTAACCAACATCTTTCAGCTTCATTTTGATCAACATAACATGCCTTCCTTCACTTGAATCCCCTGACCACCTTACCATTAGGTCCAAACTCTTTTCCTCCCTTTAACTCGTCTTGGATCGTTCGGTATCGATATATCATCAAATCATTACCAAAATGCTTTTAATGCAAGTAGACTACAGGTCAGCACCTATGTCAGCTTCTTATCAGCAGGCAATATGGCTATGCAGGTATAAAACCTTGCCCATTGAGAAAAGCTGGCAGAATAGGAGCCAGCCTTTTTGTCTAAATCCCATCTTAATTCTTTTTAAAGCTAAGTGTCGCGTAAATTGGAAGTATGGGTCCATTTTTGCACACTACTGCTAAGGTCCAAGGCTTGCAAATGGCTGGTAGCGCTGGCAATGACGCTGCCAGGAAATATTCGACAATGATTTCTTGCAGAAAATTTCGAACGGTTTCGCAGGAAACCTTTTACTGTTGTGTTTATCTGTACTATACCCATTAAATAGAGCAACTGACTGGAAATATAACTTCCAGTTGCAGAAAATTCTGTAATTGCTTCACAGGAAGTTTTGAAATTCTATTGTGCAGCCAGGAAGAAACAATCGCTTTCAAACCCTACATGGATCATTACGGTAGACGTCTGTATAAACGGCGAATAATCAGCAAACGAGCAGACTGCGTATCAATTCTCCTCCGTTTCGGTTCACTAACCTTATTGATCAAGGTAGTGAAAGCCTTAAGGAATCATAACTGTGATAAGAATAAATGCATACCTGTTCTAGTGAGTATATCCATAATATCTTTTTTCTTTCCTGCTGGCTCTTTCTCCTTTTCTTTAGTGCTCTCTTCTTCCCCCCTTTGAGCTAATGATTCGCCCTTGGATTCTTCATTTTGGTCCTTTCTTTTCTCTCGCTCTTCTCTTTGCTCTCTATACCTTTCTTTATCCCTGTGTCGTCTATCTCCTTCTTGTATCTTTTCTCTTTCAAATCTGTCTGCTGCTCTACCCCTGCGTCTTCTGTCCTCTTCTGAGCTTTCGTCTCTATCTCTTTCTTCGTAGCGATCATTACTACGGTTCCTATTCCTGTCTCTGTCTCTATATCTGTGTCTATTCCTATCAGCATCTCTCTGTTGGCTCCGATCTATTTTCCTGTTACCATCACCACTGTCTTCTGACTCACTTTTGTGTTTCATACGATCTGTCTCTTTCTCGTGTCGTCTTCTATCCTTCATTCTCCTTTCAAACTCCCTATACTCCTTGTTTTCAAACGTCCGTTGGTCTCTAATGTTCTCTTTATCCTTTTCATCATCACTCGGTACTTCATCCGCTCTTTTATGTCGATTTTCCTGTTCTTCAATGACTCTTCGAGACTTTCTTCTCTTGTGATAATGATCCTCCTCACTGAAAGTATCTCTCCCACGATCATCGGAGTATTTTGTTGCTCTGTCTTCCTCACCATCCCTTCATTACAATAATTATACTTCTTTATATTCGGTAGGCTTAATCGTCCATATACATAGCTAATTCAAACCAACAAAAGGAACACAAAATAAGCCAAGATATATAAGTAATACTAAAATGTGTCTAGCATAAATAAAATATACAAAAATAACTAAAGGTATGAATTGCAATGTGAAGCTGTGCAAAAGGAGCCAAAAGCCAATTTAAATAAAAAAGAGTAATTACATTGTAAAAATCATAATCTACTAATTCCTTTCACGCACCATGGTAATCCTCAACTTCAAACCAACCTATTCAGTTAGTCTATAAAGGAGATTCAATGGCTTGAAAAGCAGACCAACCTTGGAGAATACGATCTGGACCTTCGACTTCTTTTAACTCTATTCCCTGATTTCTCTGATGACTTTTCAGGAACCTGAGAAATGTAAATTCTTTAGGTGAAAATCTTAAGACAGGGTGAAAGTAAAGCTAATACTAAATGACGTATATCGCAAAACAAGTCTGAAGCAAAAAAGAATAGACCTACCTTATACTAACCCTAGGAAAAACATTGCAAAAAGGGTCTCTGGGGGTGTAAAATAAAAATCTGCTGATGACATGGGCATGGCATCAATGCATCAAAGCATCAATTGCAATGACTGGGTGCGGTTTCTGGTAATTTCCCAGTGTGCCTTTAAAATACAGATAGCATAACTTAAACTTATGAATATCCTAGCAATCATTTCCGAGAAGCCATATGACGTAGCACAAGATCATGATCTGCCAATCATTACAGAATGGTTGCTATGCCCCAAATGCTGCCCATGTGATGGGCCTGATTGGTACCCCATCCTAAAAGCTGTCTTTTTTCTTCACCCATAGTGGAATCAAGGGTGTTTCCACCAAGACTATATGGTGCAATGGACTCTGCATTTTTCCTTAAGCCAGCATATGCAAAATGTCAAAGTAGTATTGTTCTGCCATAAGCTACACCTTACTGTTGCATAGGCTTATCATATGTTGTGAAGCAAGATACAACCTATGACTTGCATAGTAATATATATATAAATATATATATATATATATATATATATATATATATATATATATATATATATATATATATATATATATATATATATATATATATTATATATGTGCCACTTGAATTTTTCATTTCATGCATTTACTAATTTTAACTCTTGGACCCTTTTTCACACAGAAAGCACCTTTTTCCTTATGACTCTTCATGGTTCTACCTGTGCATCATTGTCCTAGGACAGCCTTGCAACAAGAAATGTTCTGTCACAGCTCCACAGTATTAGCTTAGACAAAGTAGTTAGCATCTAGCTGGTGTAAATGAATCAGTGCTGAAAGCCATGAACTACCTACTGGCATATGAAAGATTTACCCAACTGACACATATGATGCATGGTTGTGCCTTGATTCCACTATGGTTCTCCATAGCCACATGTCAGTTAGCTATTATAGACCTTCCATTCACACCTGCTTAGTTCACTGTTCATCTCAAAAATCTATGCTTTGATATGCATGTACTAGTCAATCTGAGCCCGATTAGTTGCTTATAGTGTAAGTTCCTTTATCTATTATATCTCACCTGAACATAACTTTTTACATTCCTCACTTCACCATCAGAACTGGCATGCTCATCACTGCAACACAAGAGAGACCATCACAGGATAGGAAAATGTTTAAAGTTAGTAAAAAGAAGAGAAAAGGGAGAGAAAATGATCCTAAACTTATAGACCAGAGTAGACTGGATACCATGTGAAAAGATAGCATCATCTTCTCCTACACCCTTTCTTCCATACTGACTCAAATTTCCTTTTAACTTCAACTGTTACTCATGGTAGTCCTGTTGCATTGTGTAAAGTACTTTAGTGCTATCACATAATTAGTGATTTGTACTTTGTGTTGTCATTATAAATGCACTGATAAATGTAGCTTGAACATCATTACTCAAGATGGTTTTGACCAAACTGTTTAAAAATCTAAAATAAGGATTATATATATATATATATATATATATATATATATATATATATATATATATATATATATATATATATATATATATATATATATATATATATATATATATATATATATATATTCGACAGGACATGGAAGACTTTAAACGAAGAATTAGACTTCGCTGGTTTTTCAAAGATAGGACAAATGACGCTACTGAAACTAATAAATTTAAAGTTAAATCTTCTTGGAATCCTCCTAAAGGTGACCCTTTGCTTGAATCCTATCTTTCTCTTGTGGAGAAGAGGGTACTGTCCGTTTCAGCGGAGGGTAAGTCTTATCCTAATCTTTCGCATTCTGAGCTGTCTGCTCTTAAGTTTTTGAAATCTGATTTTGGTTTAGTTATTAAGGAAGCGGATAAGGGGTCAGCTGTGGTTGTATGGGACAGGGGGGATTATGTTACAGAAGCTGTCCGACAATTGGATGATAGGCAAGTTTATGAGGAAGTTGAGGTGGACCCCACTGTAGAATTGGGTAAGACCATACACGATAGGCTAAAAGAATTAAGGGAGGAGGACCCGGGGTTAGAAGAGGTGACTGGTTACTTAGAGGTTAATGATTCTAGGCTAGGTAGGTTTTATCTTTTACCTAAGATCCACAAGGGTCTTAGTAGCGTTAAGGGGCGTCCAGTCATCTCTAATTGTGGTAGTATAACAGAGCATATATCGGAGTATTTAGATCACCACCTCAATCCGTTGGTCAGCTTCACTAGGTCTTACGTTAAGGATACTAACCACTTTTTAGCTAGGCTAGGTAAGTTAGGTAGCATACCGGACGGGGCTTTTCTCTGCACTGTTGATGTAGTAGGGCTTTATCCCAGTATACCCCATGGGGAGGGTCTTGAGGCCATGAGGGAAGCACTGGGTATGAGGGTTAATCCAACCGTGGCTACTGACACCCTGGTTGGGTTGGCATCCCTGGTCCTTAAAAATAACTATTTTGAATTTAACAATAAGATATATAGGCAAAAGTTAGGAACGGCTATAGGCACGAAGTTCGCTCCGGCCTATGCTAATCTTTTTATGAGTGGGTTGGAAGAGAGGTTGTTGGAGGCTTCGGCGGACAAACCACTAGTCTGGATGAGATTCATCGATGATGTTTTCTTCATTTGGACACATGGGGAGGAGAAACTGAAGCTTTTCATCAACTTTCTCAACAGTAGCCACGACAATATCAAATTTACAAGCGAGTATTCCCGAGAAACCATAAGTTTTTTAGATGTCCAGGTCACTATGGGAGAGGGGGGAGTCCTAACGACAGATTTGTTTTGCAAACCAACTGATACTCATCAGTTCTTGCATAAGAAATCGTGTCATCCATGGCATACGAAGAAGGCGATTCCTTATAGCCAAGCCCTTAGGTATCGTAGGATATGTTCGGAGGATCGCCAATTTAGAGATAGGGTAAGTAATTTAGCTGGATGGTTAAAGGATAGGGGCTATGAAGAGTCAATAGTTAATGAACAGATAGACAGGGTACGTAGGTTAGATAGGGAGACTCTTCTAGCTGAGGCAGACAGGGGACCCAATCCTGGGAGGGGGGATAGGATTCCATTAGTCATTACATACCATCCAGCATTCAACAGTGTGGGGAAAACAATAAGGAGTCTCCACTCTATGCTTTCAAACTCAGAGGAGCATAGGGAGGTTTTTCCTGAACCTCCGGTCACTGCTTTTAGGAGATGTAAGAACCTTAAGGACCTGTTAGTTAGGGCTAGGCTGGCTACTAACAATAACTGTGATGAAAGGGGTTGTACTCGTTGTGAAAAGTCCAGATGTCAAGTGTGTAAATCTATGTCTGAAAGTGATAGTTTCTATTCCCACGCAACTAGTAAGGAGTATAAGATTAACTTTTCATTTAACTGTGATTCGTCGGGTGTTGTGTATTTGTTTGACTGTGTTGTGTGTGGTGTTCAGTATGTGGGTAGCACTAACACGCCTTTTAGGCTTAGGTTTAATAATTATAAGGCGTGTTATCGTAAGTTTAGGTCAGGGTCTTCAGTTCCCCAGATGGACTTTTTCAGACATTTTTCTGAGGAAGGACATCATGGGTTCGTGGAAGACATTCGTGTCACTATAATTGATAGACTTATTGGGAGGGATAGGACACGTGAAAGTTTCTGGCAACATAAGCTGGACACTTTCACACCCCGGGGTCTTAATGTTAAGGAAGTAGACACATAGGATTATTATTTATTTGAGTTGGCTGGTTTATTCTATATGTATTCACTATTTATCCTGCTCTTTTAATTTTATGTTATGGTTTCTACTTTTATTCAGTTATGCTTGTCTATTAAATTATTTATGTCGCACCTTTTCTTACGATATCTCCCTCCTCTCAATATCGTCCTTTCTAGGTCATATTGGGTTTCCTTTTCATTTTATGTTACTTCACACCCACTTTGTTCTCGCATGGTTTTCTCTATACCCCGCTGGGACGGTAGGTATCAGCTTCTCCAACACCCTTTTCTCTTATGCTAAATATAATTTCCCTTCCATTCAATTTCAAATGCTATCCATTGTAAGTCCAGTTTCATTGTATAAAGTGTTCTATTGTCGTAAGTTAATTAGATATTGTTCCTTTGTTTTTATCGTTATATATGCGCTGTATGTACCTGGAATGTTATAACTGATGAAGGCTTGTGCCGAAACGTTTTAAGAGTTGGAATTTTTTCTTGAGGGTCTATATATATATATATATATATATATATATATATATATATATATATATATATATATATATATATATATATATATATATATATATATATATATATAACAATGAGCAAATATATATATGCTTTCTGCAGTCAAGGGCCTAATCTTGAAAATCTACACAACAACATTCAAGGAGGTCTGTTAAATGTTTAGGCTGTGATTTTAGGAAGGTGGTAAGAAGAAATTAATGTAACAATACACATTTTCTAATGAAAGAATATTTATTTCACTGCATTTAAAGACAAAATATATTGGACTGACAGTTTGTAAAAAATTTTTGCTGTGGCAGTTCTCATCAGTTAGACATTTGGTATCTGTGTTCCATGGAACAGTTTCAGGTGAGACATGTGTTACAATGACAATAAGCATGTTATTTTCTAAACTTCCTCTCTTGTAGTTACTGCATGAGCCCTGGCTTTGCAATTATTCTTGTAGGAATTATCAAAAACCAAACATGTCAGATATACTGATAAAGCTCTTAAAATAATGCTATTTTCAGTTTTTTTCATGCCTAACTTACTTTTTACACACAAAGAGAACCTCCAAAAATGACTCAACTGAAATTGCTTTATGAACTAAACTCTTTTCTTCTAAGTATCAAGAGGTAGTTTACCAAAAAAATCACAACCAATTTCAAGTCTGACCTACACTGGCCTTGAAATGCTAAAATATCATACTTTTGCTTTGAGATATACATGTTGTTACATATACATGTTTTTCTTACCACCTTCCTAAAATCACAGCCTAAATATTAAACAGCAGTCCTAAAATCACAGCCTAAACATTTAATGGCACTTTCATTACTTTCTCTGTCAATAGTTCTCAATAGTGGCAAAAAGTTTTTGATTCAAAGTTGAGTAAATGATGAATAATTTCCAGCCTAAGCTAAAATGGAAGAAGCCTCTGAATTGTGATAATTTTATTCTGTAAATTTCAAAGATTAGGCCATTGGCCCATAGACAGCTGCCATTTTTAGCAGGGTGCTGTAATACTTTTGTCTCATTAGTGTGTGTGTATATATATATATATATATGTTTCAATGTAGAAGCATTAAAAGTCCTGCCATAAAATCATGTAACTCCAAGTTTCACGCTTATGCGATCATCAGAATTATGCAACCATATAACTATAAATGTAAATATATATATATATATATATATATATATATATATATATATATATATATATATATATATATATATATATATATATATATATATATATATATATATAAGTAAACAAATCGAAAACATACTTAACTTAAATTATAGGCGTTTCGATAAATATCTTCATCCATACTAAGCTTACAATGATACCAAGCCTGCTTAAATTACCTATATAACAATGGGGTGACAATGAGCATTGCCTAGGGGAGCCTACCTATAAAGAATTGTTCTTAACATTAAAAAGCAATTAAGGGAGAGGGCCGAAGCCGTGAAGACCCTCTGATTCAGTGGTATATGTATATGTATCTCCTCTCCCTTCTACACTATTTACTAATCAATTTGTGAGTAAACTTTTAGCTAATTCGACATATTGTTGACTTTCCACTTTTGCTTGCCTCATGGTGACGGTATCACTGGGAGAAATAGAACAATCACAGATAATGACACTGAAAAAGCAAAAAGCCAATGAAATATGCGATATTAGCTTAACTTATAAAAAAACACTGTTACCTTGATGCCATAGTACTTCCTTCTGGCGGATTCTGTCTTGAAATATCTAGCAGTAGTTCCCTGCTGCCTTGCGTACTAGATTGGCCTACCGCAGTCGCAAAGCACTATCCTACCTAACAGATGAAGATATACTGGTTGAGTAGTTCAGTTCAAGACAAATTGATTCAGTGGAGCATAGGGAAGTAAATTAAATGCTGTTAACTCCACGGTAAACAAAACCTTTTTCGTCTTTGAACGTCGAATAGCTGTTAGGCCAAGATTGCGATACTCCTTTGCCTAAGGTGGCTCGTTGATGCGCCTTCAAGGCGACCCTTTACTCGGCGAAATGGCCTAGCAAAAAGGTGCATGAATGCACAGTTCGTGCTGTTGCCAGAAGCTCCCCGCATAGATGTAGAAAGCTAACTCAGGTTTTCCTAGGATACTTGCTGCTAGTACTTCTCCTTTCTTGCAATCATTAAGCTAGGGTTTACTCTTACACGCTAAATTATAGCAAACTGTGATAGAATCATAGAATGCTTAGATCCTTGCCTCGTTTCCGAAGGGCGGAAAATATCTTTTGGTGGATATGAGACAGACTATCACTATGAGACAGTGCAATGAGACTTCCATTAATCGCAGCCAGTCTCTGAAATCACTTGTTGAAATGAAGGTTAAGATAAAAAAGTGGACTGCAGTTGCAACATGGCATTGGACAGCAAATGATGAGAATTGTGGCATATGTAGAATGCAATTTGATGGCTGTTGCCCTGATTGCAAAATACCGGGAGATGATTGTCCTCTAGTTTGGGGACGATGCACTCATGTTTTTCATATGCACTGTATCTTGAAGTGGTTAAATTCTCAACAATTGCAACAGTTATGCCCGATTTGCAGACAGGAATGGCACTTCAGAGACTGAAGATCTTTGGGTACCATTTCATGGTAGGATCTACAAGCAGGCTCTGGATAACAGCTGCCTCCATTTTGCATTTTGAAAACTGTACAAGGACTTTTGGAAGAATTCGAAATAGGATCGAGTTTTCATTGTACCTATTATTTCTTATTGAGAGTTGAAGGCCATTATTGTTTTACCCAAACTAAATGGAAAGTTATGTCAAAGCTTGTAATACAAACTATTTTTCACCAGAGATTTGCTGCCTCATAAGGATGATGTGACTGTTGATATGTGAACAATTATATTTATGGAAGAGAAGAACCAGGCTTGGAGCAGCATAGGCTAAATAAATCTTGAACAAGAACTCACATCTTATGTAGTATGTGTAAATTGTATTTTAGATGGTATCAAGAACCATATCCCATTAGTGCAATGGGCAGTCAGTTAATAATACATTTGTGCATATATGAAATTCATTTCATTCTATCTTTAATACACTACAGCTGCAATCACTTTCATGACTCTTAAATTACAAACAACAGTATACACATAAGCCTAGATGCATGGAGCTTATTTACAGTTTGCATGCATTGCAACGAGTTGATACAAATCACAGTTTATTCCAGTTTTTTTAAGAGAGGCTGCCTCTGATGCAATAATCTAGTATTCCAGTATAATACTATGAGATAGGACTAGAAGCTTTTATATCTAGTTCTTCTATTTTGTTTATTATTGATTTAGGCTTTTCTTGCTCTGATGCCTCTTGAGATAATGCTTGTTCTGCCATCTTCTTTTCTTCTTCTAATCTGCGTTCCCTGTTCCTATCCATCCAAGGCATTAGAAGAACTAAAAGACCTGCTCCACCAAGGAGAAGACCAGCCCTGCAGACAAGTGATAAACATCAAATAATTTTAAAAAAATCAACAGTTGGAACCAGCAATGCAATAACAATCAAACCTCCAAGCAAAAGGTATAAAATGACCAAATGGTGCGTCACACCTATGCTAGACATGCAGATACCATCACCTTCAAAAGTAATCTCTATTTTAACAACATTTCCTGCAAGAGACACTGTTTATACTACAGCTTTTGTTTGGAAAGAGGGGGGGTAGTCTCCTGTAGTGGCAATGCCTACTTTCTGAAGTTGAAGGGAAAATGATAAGGTGTCCATAACAAAGGCACAGAGAACATGGGAGCAATGTCCCTTAGACTTTATGGATACGCCTACCCTAAGACAAAAGATAGCTACTGCAAATGATGAGCAAGAGCAAATATCACTCCTGCCACAAAGACTCATCTTGGATTTGCAAGGCTCTATGGTAATCAAAAGCTATTGTAGTCAATTTGATA
Organism: Mastigias papua; assembly: GCA_964019165.1. Taxonomy (NCBI): domain Eukaryota; kingdom Metazoa; phylum Cnidaria; class Scyphozoa; order Rhizostomeae; family Mastigiidae; genus Mastigias; species Mastigias papua. The sequence goes on from OZ025277.1 coordinate 10,245,803, forward strand.
TATGAACATTCTAACCAGTATTGCAAGATCCAAGAAATACTTTTCTACACATGTAGGCCCTCAAAATGTCACTAGAAGATGGTCAAATCAGAAAATACTACTGACTTTTCAGAGTCATCTATTAAGATCTTTTAAACTTCTTTTCCTTTTATTTCTTCTACTTTGCATATATCTTTCTTATAATAAACTAAGTCATTTACCATAGGTAAATTATAACTTGTGTTTATACCTATTCCTCATAGATTTTGTACATTATGTCCATAGACAGACATGCACCTCATACACTCAAGAGACCAATTTCTGATCAAAGCTTTTCAGACATTAGAATATAAACAAAACTAGAGAAGGCTTAATTCTCAAGGAGCTAGCTATGCAAAAAGACATAATTCTAAACAGGATGTCAACAAAACTACTCACAGCCTGCTCTAAGAGATTCAGAATGAGCATGCATACATCAAATATTCAGTAAATAGTCCTAGCATTGGGTAACTACATAGAATACCACAACTTGCATACCCTGACCCTAACTTGCAAAAATTACACAAGTTCAGGTGAGAGTGAAACACATCTTACAATTATGTCAGTAAGTACTATACACTCTCGAGGCAAGTGCCACATGCCTCATAGAGTAGCTACTGTTCTATTTGGACAAAACTAAAAGTATAATATTTATGTTAAGGAAACAGAATTTGGAAGAAGTAAAAATGTGGAAGTGTAAGAAAATAACCTGAATGGGATTCAAACTCATGACCCCCCGATTTTGTACATCAAGTGCTCTATCAACTGAGCTATTGGGCAGTGCTGTCAAATCATTGCTCAAGGGTAGGCTATTTGCTCACATTGCCCCTCTCTTAATGAATTCTCACTGGGGAGCCATTGCAGATCCATCATAATGTGCACTGCATTCTCTGCAGTGCAAAAGGAATTATCTTCAAGGAATAGTTTGATGAATACCCCCTCAGTATTAAGTAATTTATTACTTCTTATGTGATACTAGTACCCCCCCCCCAACTTTCACATGCACCAGGATTTATCTAAGAATAGGCTTCCCTTGCCAGAATCAAAGAATACAAATTATTGTGTACTGTGCTTTCTACAGTGCTAGTTAAAAGTCTTCACTACCAACAACAATAGCTCTGTAAGAATAATATTTATACCATATGATATATATTGATTTTGACTAAAATATCTAAATGTGCACCTCTGCAGTTCCATGTAAGCTACAGCTTAGGCTACATTCTGTGTAGTGCATGGGGAGGTAGATATGAAGAATCTAGGCAGTTGAAATTACAAATAAACTGTATATCATTTGACAGTCCATGGTACATCATAAATAGACAAAATATAGTACTGGCATTGTATATAGCAGGAAGTTTCAATGAAAAACACATGTCCCCATTGTACGGATACACAAACACACTGACAAACCAAAGGTTAACATACTTGTTTCTACACAAATTATTTTCTTAAGGGAAAAGGGGTCATGAAGCAGAGGGTCATGGCAAATCCTAGATTGTGTAGTAAAACTACTGTGATTACCAACCAAAATAATTTAATGAGAGCCCTCTTCAATTTTGCTTACATAAGCACACCTCCTTTTATAATTCTGCAAATTTTTAAGGTGTTTGTGCACAAAAGGATGAGTGTTTTTCACTGTAACTTCAAGCCTGTAAGCAATGCTAAAAATATTATGGCATATTAGTTTAAAACTCAAAGAGTATTTCCAAATGGCATATATATATATATATATATATATATATATATATATATATATATATATATATATATATATATATATATATATATATAGAATAAACCACAAATATACTATCCTTTCAGTACACGTTTCAATCAGAATCTTCATCAGTACTCATGAAGATGAAGTACTGATGAAGATTCTGATCGAAACATTTACTGAAAGGATAGTATATTTGTGGTTTATTCTATTTATGTAATTAATATACATTGTGGATGCGGCTTAGGGTTAGTTTGTGTGTATATATATATATATATATATATATATATATATATATATATATATATATATATATATATATATATATATATATATATATATATATATATAAACATCAAAATGCTACAACCAACCAAGTAATTTATAAGTATAGATAGAATTCAAGAAATAAAATTACTCCATTTCATGAAATGGAGTAATTATTTTATTTCTTGAATTCTATATATATATATATATATATATATATATATATATATATATATATATATATATATATATATATATATATATATGCCTGGATGGCGCAATTGATTAGCACAGGAGTCTTCTGATCTAAACATCATGAGTTCGAATCCGCACTGGGGCCAAAATAAATTTTCCAATTGTGGTAGCCCACTCATGACTTAGTATATATATATATAAATATATATATATATATATATATATATATATATATATATATATATATATATATATATATATATATATATATATATATATATATATATATATATATATATATATATATATATATATATATATATGTAATTTCAACTGTCCAGAATCTTCAACTCTGCCAAAATTCTTCACAACTACCCAGATTCTTTGCATCTACCTAGATACTTCGCATCTGCCCAGATTCTTTGTATGTGTCCAGATTCTTCACATCTGCTGTATGGGGATTATCCTTCTATACCACTTTCACCACTTCCAGCTACATATGAGCTATGAGTCACATCTTAGTAAAGGACATTCAGTAATACCTTCGCAAATTACTTCCTATGCAACAGTAGCCCCCCCCTCCCCCAACCTTCTGGCATACCAGAATTGAACTAAGAATGAATTAACTTCCCTGCACCAAAACCAAAGAATGCAGACTGGGTTAGATATGATACCAAATCTCAATGACTCTTCTAGATATTAACTCCAGTCGAAATTGATTCACAGAGTTATGGTGTGTTCTGTATGAAAGCCCACAAGATTACCCACATTCTGGTATAATGGCTCTCTTGTAGCTTGTATATTAAGTTGAAATTTGAATCATTCTGATTGTATAGATTTTAGAGCTCTTACAAACATGAAGAAAATTTGGCATATCTACACATTATTCATAAATTCGTGCGATAGTTGACCGATAACATATTTACCTATGAACTGAATAACACAACAATCAGAATCGAAAGACTCATGAATTACCCACCGTGGTACAAGAAGAAGGCCTAACAGTAGATGTAACTCCACTTAACTCCAAATAGGTGCTGTTATGTTACTCGAGAGAAAAGTTGGAAAGAACAAGCCTTACCATGCACCAGCTATGACAACGGTATTTCTAATTCTTCGCTTCAAGCTAGCTTCTAGTTCGTGGTACTGATATATTCTGCCTTCTGGTCCTTTCCTAGGATCCATCGTGAGCAACTAAAGTTGGTTACATCTAACGTACTGAATTGCATTTTCCTCATGCAGTTCTCAAAATAGGCCAACCCTACTCGTGCCTAATTGCCGGGGGGGTCGGAATTAACGGGGGGTTGGAATTGTTTGAAAAATTCAATTAAAACTTTATAATTTGTTTTTCTTTTATAACTTCGTTGTCAATTCTACGACTCCAACTATTGAATATTTCTTATGCTGTAATTCTCAAACCCCAAATATCGACTTTTTTTAAAGCTGTTCTTCACAGACCCCAAATATGATTGTTTTTGTAAAATCCCAGACCCCAAATATTGACATGGACCCCCATATAGAGAAGTAGGGAGTACCCCCTGGGTCCGTCAAGGGATATTTCTTCCTCATCTGTATTGATAGCATCAAGGTGGCAGGAGAGGTTTGTTGGATCAACCACTGTTATACCACAAACATTGAGCGACTTTTTCACGACGTAAGTGAAGTGTTATGATGGCTTGACACCTTGGATATAAAACGTAAGCCGCTCTTGATTATAAGCCACACCAAAAGATTCCCAGCAAAACAATGTAAGCCGCGGGTTATAATCGAAGAAATACGGTATCTTTATGCTCTGCTAGGTATGATCTCAGGGGATTCTTACCCAATTAAGTACACTGATTCTGAAAATCTAACGGTTTCCCTCAAACGTCTTCATTTTCTGCTTTTCATGTTCCATTTTATAGAATTCTCTCACAAATCTCATATTTTGTGAAGTTACTGAAATTCTGTGAAAGGTCTAGGCTCGATTATAGTAGACCAAAAACTTTCCCTACGCCTAAGCTATGATATTAATTAATTTCCAATGATATTTATGCTATATTTTGAAGGATAAGTTAAAAACTGCTTACGTTTAAAAGCATGGCTATCTCATTCAGCACCTTTATATAATCAGTACTCACGTGCAAGTGTTTTATGAAAATGAGTATAAAACAGAAATGCAGAAATTTTTGAGAAACATAAATTAGTTGGCAGAGACTAGAATCTACAGATAGTCTTCAAGTGCTAGGTCTTTGTACGTAAAGATGTCGGGAACATGTCATCGAAGTGTGTTCTTAAGAAGGTGTATTATCCTGATTCTTCCCTGTCACCCATTTGTTCTAACTCTAAGTCCATCATTCGTTGTCTGTCTCTGCTTCCTTTGCTTTTTTTTCCCTAGTTACAATGAAGTATTTCAAGGCCATACCACAGAACTATTCTGTGGCCATACGTCGATTTGAATGTTCTATAAAATGCAAGTTCGCCCTTCTACCTGCTTTTATTCTTTAGGGGAAAGAGGTAGAAGACGAGTGCAAGTTAGTTTTGACTGAATTACTGTCACTTATTGGCTCAACTTTACAATTACTAGTACTTTCCTCTGCTTCGATTCTGCCGAATTTTCGTTGCCTGGGGTTTAAATAACCCCACCTATGCCATTTAATTTCTTTTCATGGAATTCGTAAAAAACCTCCGTACATGGCTCCTACCATGTTTCCCATATCTATACATATATATTATGTAGCTATGGTCTAGAACAAAGGATTTGATAACTGAAATGCAAAGCTCAATAACACGAAAAGATACGTCAACGATTCTCAGTTAAAAATCGTTACTCGAAAAGTAATTAAGTATTTGAATAGTCTGTTGTTACTACAAACTTCACTACAGCATGAAAGAGCCGCAACATTTTTACAGACATTCTTTCTATAATAATAAATAATAATAATAATAAATCGAATTTTTATACAGGATAAATCTATCTGCGCAAAAAGCACTGTTATCATTAGAGTCCTGTTCCTAAAGGTTTAATCAAAATTAAAAATTATAAAACGTTTAAAATCTACAGTCAAGTTATTAAAAATATAGTTTTACGCCTATTTACAATGCTCCTCTATTGCTTTTCTAAAGACAGTTCTATATTTCAATGTTCTAACTTCAGAGGGTAAAGAATTAAATGTTTTAGCCGCTAAAAAATAAAAACTTTTTCGTCCAGTCTCTAACTTCACTTTGGGTAATTTCACTGAATTCTCATTGTTTCGTGTCGCATATTTGTGGTCCCTTCTCTCAAAATAGTTTTCAAATAGTTGGCAAATGTTATTGTTCAGACAATCGAATACCATAGTGCATACTCTCTTTTTGATCAGGCTTGATACTGATGGAACTCGTAGTTCAATATTGTTTCCAAGTGCTGATACAATGATGTTCTTTCCCCTTCTCTCAATACTTTGGATCTTTCTCAAACTATAATCAGGTAATCCAAGTGATAAACTACCGCAGTATGTAAAAATCGGCAATACCATCGTTCTGTATAATGCTTCTGCTGCATCAGACGTCAAACTACTTCTTATTTTTCTCATTATGTTTCTATGCCTATGTATGTATGCCTATGTATGTCTACAAAATGCTGTCGCTTTTTCATGCTGTAGTGAAGTTAAATATTTCAAACGTATCAATAATTTAATATCATGATGAATTATAATATATCCAATGTTCACATAAGTTAAACCAAAATACACCAAATTGTATATGTAAAACTATACACCAAGCTGTAAATGTGGAACTTCAAATTAGAGGCTAACAGCTACAAATCATAAGCTAAGTCGCACTGTACTAGAACTTCTACATATACGAAATTTCCTTATAGACAAGTTTTGATGAAGTTGGTATTGCCAACCCATAACTGAACTTGCATATAGTAAATACTGTGCACCGAGTATCCCTGATAACAGAACAAAAGTCTACAAACTTCAGTTCATTTCGGCCCGTTCAGTCAATACAAAGTATTCTCTGATTTCACTTTTGTCTCATGACTGCTGCAACAATAATTCCTTAAAAACTCAACAACAGTAGAGATATCGGGTCAATCACGTTACACAGAACTTTGCAATAGAGACTTTGTGAGACTTCGCCAAACTATCAACAAAATTCATAAAAACACAAGGGAAAATAATTTCTATAACTTATATCAAAATTATGACCGAACGTGAACATATATCCCTTTTGAGGGCATGAATAACAAACAGTAAAGCTACCCTGACATATGAAAGTGAGCTACAAATCTGAACGATGAAATGATATCTATAGCTCATGTGAAACAGTTTATCATTCCTAATCATATGCTAAATAGAGAAGAATTACAAGCTACTCCAATGTTTATAGAATAACAACAAGCATTGATACAGGTCGTTAATGATATTTCGCCATGATTGCAATTCATTTTATATAATGATGCTGTATGAATACATGGCAGATACAGTCAACGATCTCTACTGTGGCGTTAACGAACAAAGATCGGCGATAGAGCAACTCTTAAGGGAATTCAAGTCTTTGAGGCTCCAAAGGGGCCCCTCAAAAGTTTGAAAGGTACAGGTCTTTTGCATTTATTGATGTAAAAATATAGTTAATAAGCCGATATCCCCAGTTCACAAGCCACTACTTATTGCTTCTTTTCTCCCTTATTGATAAAAGTTCATAATCGTCATCTTTTCTAGATTTGGGAAAAATTAAAGCTTAAAAAGGCCCCCAAAAATATTTCTAAGGCCCCCCAAGCTATCTAGTCATGCCAATAGATCCCTATCAATGATTATTGAAATTAAAAGCAACAAGCGTCTCTATTTGACTTTTTCAAAAATATTCTACGTCCAATGGAAGATTTTCAAAATACTCGAATGTTCTACTTTTATTTCTCTTTCTTGATTCGCCTCATTTGAACGTAGGCAAGAATCAAAAGGATCAACGCAATCAAACCAAGAGCCATAATGTTTTCCCATAGTTCATAATATTCTATGCCTTGTTGCTCCAGATACTCATTACCAGTGAAGCTAGGGAGAAGATATGAAATAAGGTTTTGCATAACATCACACTTAAGAAAAAACTTACGATGGAAAGTGTGTATACAAAAAGTGCTACATATCTATCTTGTTCAACATATCATGTGGGAAATATTACATGGTTATTAAGGAATACTTACCAAGGGCCAGTGACATTGCCACAGTTGAATTTCATATTATGCAATTCATTTATTTCTAGCGTCTAAAAAAAGAAGTGAATTGATTAAATTCTGATATAACAAATGCTTCTCCATATAGTAAGTGGTGAAACAGGTGGTATAAGAAAAATTCAGTGCAAGATAATCCGCTCTTAATAGCACCGATATCTAAGATGATAATGCAAAAAGTTGCTAGAATCGAGAAGGGTATTATTTTTAGCGTCAAACAAAGAAGAGGATGGTTGCGGTGTATTCCACAGAAAAGGCTCCATAAGCAGTATTAACTTAACGGTAAGCAGTTCCAATTACAGACTTTTTAGTGAGCACGACCACAGCAGTTTACAGGAAAGGAAGAGGCACCAAACAAAGCAAATCCATCAATAACTCTACAGTAGCAAAAACTAAATGCCTTCAGATCCTAAGTATATGACTAAACATTACAAAAATGTTCTCACTACTCAGATATTAAGGACTGGAATAATACGCCTGTCAAAATAAATGATTTACCAAGATCAAATACTTTTAAAAGAAAACCTAAAGCGCTTCCGAAGAGCAAGGCTTGAAATATACACAACCCCTCGAAGAACACATCCACATTAAGTAAATTTTTTACATCCTATTTGCATTAATTATTACACAATTCAGACAGTTTCTTGTAATTAAATCCTGAAGGATTTTTTTCGTATATAAAGAATTTGAAATGACGTGAAAATTTTGAAAATAATGCAAGAGAGTGTGAGTGAAATGATTTATGTGATGAAGAGATTACTAGCGTCCATAAATTCGATTCAGGGGCGGACTGACCGGTCATGCAATTCAGACGAGGACCGAGATTATGAAAAGGCGTCTAAAAACAAAACAATTCTAAATCAGAGAGGAAACCATAGTTTTATAGTGCCACAAAAACAAAACAGGGATACGAAAAGCGAGAAAGAATATAGAAATAAAGAAGAACTTGATGAGATTACGTAAAACAGCATACCTGCAAGCTGTATCTAAATATACTTAGATACTTCAACCAACTGACATACTTTGATAGAGTCTTAAGGTTAATTAGCATACCACTAAAGATCTACGACGAAAGGAAAACAAAGATATGAACATTGGCACTCAAAACATAATCCTTAATGGCAAGTTTGGTTATAATCACACTGGCCAAACATGCTAGTACTTTCTCTCAATATGCTTCATCCGTTATCTGATCTGCAACTTTGTTTCGCATTAAAAAGATATCAAATCATAATGCTGAAATAGAATGTCAACGCCCAACAATACCGAGAAGAATTAGCAATATAATTGATAAAGTTTAGGCCACCCTCACATGAGAAAACTCAGGCCGAACTGAGTTACAGATCAGTTTGAAATCTGGCAATTTTCCTTCCCCCCGCCCCCTTCCACATGATCAGTTTCCGACCGGTTTGAGTTGCCATCGCAGACCGAACTGAGTTTCAAGTCGATCATAAACTCAGACCGGTTTGAGTTTGCACATGTGAGGGCTGCCTTAGGAAGGTGTTCAAATCACTAAAAACCACCAGGTAGCATCAACTACTATATTTGGATCAAAATAAAGCTTCCTTGTGAAATTGCAACTAAAAAAATCAGAAATGGCAAATTTCCAAGATAGCTATACAAATAATGCTCAGATACAAGCAAACAAACAACAGCATCAAACGTGATGATCATGCATTTTGCAATGACTGAATCGAAAATGATGAGATCAAGGATAATTTGGAACGGAAGGTAGATAACTGATTACCATCATAAATATGTATGGGAGAACTGTAAGTAGAGATGCCAATGCAAAGGTCTTTGTGCTGGAACTGACTACAAAGCACACTGCCACCGAGCTCAGTGAAGTTAAGATTAATGTAAGAGTGTATATCAGGAATTTAATGACATCATTCTGCAAACCTGTAGCGAAAATATTGCTATGAAGGTTTCATAAAGAAAGTAGTAAAATAAGTAAGAGCAATTTAAATCAATAGTGATCAATAGTAAAATTTTTCTGTCAGAACAAACACACGAACGAACGCACAAACAAGCGCAAACACACACACACACACACACACACACACACACACACACACACACACACACACACACACACACACACAAATTCTCGTACCGAAAACAACACTCCACCAATAAGTAGGCAGTAGCCTACCCCATATGTTGGTGGGTAGATGATAGTAAACATTCTGCCTAGAGAGAATGCAGCAATAAGAGTTTTCACAAACCTATCATCCAATAAGTGATTGCAGCAAATATAGTGATCGGTATTATCCTCATTGGTATAATATCGCACATGACCTTTGCCAAGAAGTAAGACGATACTCTGTAATATCCACTGGCACATTCATGGCTGAAGTAATACAACTGAGTACAATGCAAAGCGTCTGCACATATCGCTAAGTCATAACATCTGATGCAATAATATTGTAAGTTGGGTTAACGTCTACTTAATGATGTATACTGGTGAGTAATATGTAAATGCAAACTAATAAATGACAAATTAATAATAATAGTAATAATAATATTACTCATGCATCGCTCATATGGACCCTAATTCAGAGTGGAATGTGCAGATGTTTATTATTATAATTACTATTACTACTGTATTCAAACCAAGTAGTCAAATATAAACTATTATTTGGTGACGTATACAACTGTATGCAACAAATATATTCAGTGACAAATATATAAATTGCAATTAAGCATATGCTCAAGAATTCTCAAATACTAGGGAACAAACAGTACTTATGAAAGGTCTCTTGTATTTTTTCTAATGCTCACAATTCTCACACATTACATAAAATTACAAAAACATTGCCGCAGGGAGTATGCTCTGCCATACCGACCTTGCGGCCTACACATATAAGGGATTATTGACCCTTTACGGAACGCCTCCAAAGGGGAAGGAGGGTATGAATTGATTGATAATACAAATTGTATATTGTATTGACAATACAAAAATAAAGTTGCTGGAAATGGAATGCTTACTAATTTGTCAAGCATGCCACCACCGCTGGCATGCAAAACCTCAGCTAATTCATTACAAGCCTACATTGGCTATGGATAGGAGTCTACATAACTTACTCACATGAAAAAGTTCCGTTCTTCAATAAAAATCTGAACAGCATTCATATTTCCAAATATCATATTCATGGCCAAAAAGAAGAAAACTCCAATCCTATGAGAGAAAAACAGATCTAAAATATAAAAAATTGATTATGTATATCTGAGAAGGGAAGGAAACTCTAAGTTTCCAGAAACACAAAATGATAAATTCAAAAACGATCAAATCAAAATAGACAATACACACGTTTTTCATACGAAGTGGTTTATACGAAAGCAGTACTCAGCTGCTTAAACAATTAGAAAAGTTCAATACTGGATTTCTGAGACCTATGAAAGTTGATAAGTTGATACACACATGAAATTCCAAATTTTAATACGAATTTTAAAAACTTTCGACATGCCATTGGGCGGTCTGACAAATTAAAAATTTTTTGAGCTAGCATCTGGTTAAAGGTACTTAAGGTGTTTAGGTGTTTAAGGTGCTAGAGTCTCCTTTTTGAGACAACTGGTTGAAATTAGCTGAAATTAGTGACTTTTTCTGTTATTTTCCTTTGTCTTGATAAATTGTAATACATTATTATTGCAAGTGGCTGTCATAGATGAAACTTACTGACAAAATATCCTTTCCATCTATGGCAGTCACGGTTGATGTACGTTTATGTAGTCAATTTAATTCTTTGCTATAAAAAAATCCAATTTATAGCCAAGGCTACTATCTCTTTTGTTTGCAATCTAGTTTGTTTGCATCTCTATTGTTTGCATAGATTTCACATTAACATCTATGTATTTCAGTGTTATGTTTGTAAAGTGCCTATCTGTAGCTGCGCAACACTGCAGAGGTACACAAGCTCGAATTCTCGTGTAAGAAAGCTTTAAGAAAGTCCCAGTACTGGATAAGGCGGGAGAATCATCACTGTTTGGATCTTACTGTCCAGAATTACACTTTGCTCCAGAACTCCTAACGGGCTGTTGCAACAAACATACCTCAGAAAGAATCCATAATTATGAGACATTACTAAATTAACAACCCTTTTCGTCAAACATACACTTACACAATCATATACGTAAAAATAGCAATAAGATAGATATATATATATCTAAGATATTGTTATAATTGTTATACTCTTGTGCCTTGACTGTATAATCATGTCTTATTATAATTATTACTATTAGTAGTATCAGTTTTGCTTTAGTAAGTTAATAGAGTTCATGTTGTTCTTACTACTATCAGTATTGAAATTATCCTCAAAGTAGTTAGCCCGCGGGTATTGTTTAGAGATACCCGAGTCAGTGGGTTACAAGGAAGAAAAGGGAGAGAACGAGGAGTAGAAGAGAGAGAGATTTGAGTAGGAGTGATCAAGGGAATACCAAGTTCATAAAGAACTATCAAGTTTGAAAGGAATTACTAAGCACCTGATAAATAGTCATTGTAAATATATACATGACGATATCTATATCTATATATTCTATTATTATTGTATATATGCGATTATTCAGAATTTATATCTACAACTCGGAGACATTGGCTAACCGTTATACGGACAAGAATAAAAACACAACAATAAGTATAAGTTTTAGTATACCTAACATATAAAAGGCTAATTAAAACAGGAGGAGATAGAATAGATATACTGCTCGTTGATTAACTTTGTAATTTTAATCGAATTACTTTTGTGACATCACCTGTTTTGTAAGCCACTTGAATCTCTATCCAGCTGCAGGTAAATCAAACCAATAATAACGGCTAGCATGACATTAATAGCAACCTGCAACAAAGACCGTCAAGTGAATTTTTCATAAAATCAATGCAATAAAGATAATGTCAACCAGAAAGATTGTAGCGCTACGAGGTCTGAGCTAATACAAATTTTCTACATATACGTACACATCGCACACTTTACGAGACTGCAGGATTTAGGACTGTAAGATTTAGACGTATATATATAAAAAAAAGTAACTTTATGTGTACTTTATGTGTAGGCTGCAGGGTTGATATGGCATAGCATACTCCCTGCGGTATCGTTTATGTACTTTGTGTTTTTTATTTCCTGTACTGTAAGATTCAGACGTATATATAAAAAAAAAACTTTACGAGAAAGAGAGGCATATCGATAGGAAAACTGAGAGGGGTACATAAAGAGATAGATAAAAGAAACAGGCAGAGAAGGACTGGAGAAGGGGGGCGAGTGGCAAAGAAAGCAATACAGAAAGAAACAAGGTAGGCAGATAAGTGGAGGTCATTCACCTGGGATATGCCTGTTTTGGGATTTCGTAATAGGTTCTTGATGGCTCTCGATGACACAACGGATAACTAAAAGGCAGAAATATAACAACAAGATAGATAAAACAAATGAGAAGTAATAGCCTTTATCACCGTCCACATTCTTACAAGAGTCCTGCAAGAAACTATGAAAGAAAGTTCAAAATTCTTTAATCTCTACATCGGTGTCAGGAAAGGCTAATCAGACGAAAAAGGAAGTAGAAGGAGCAAGAAGAAGACCAGGATCAAATATACCTGAGTAAATATTGACGTTGGATAGCTGAGGTCCTCATCCTCTACTTCACTGCGGGTGTTTTCATATACAAGTAACTCCTCTACCTGATCCGATACTTCTGTGTACGTTCTTGAAAAGAGTTCTGTTTTTTTAAAGCTGCTGGCAAAACTTTCCCCATGAGCTTGCTCAATGTATCTCCTTCGCTCTTCCTCCGATTGGAGAGCTTTATATTCATGCACACTCATTAAAGCTACAACAAAGAACACAACATCCAACTTCTAACGGCTACACTATAATCATTGTAAACGGCCAATATTACCTATCCTAAGTTTCTTCATTGTCTACCTACAGCTAGCTTTCAATCATAACTATTCAAATAGCAAGCACACTGTTCCTATAGACAGTAAAATACCTAGTTACACTATATTTTTTCATATATGATAATAGCCAAAAAGATAACAGCTTGAGCAGATCTTTTGCATAATCTACACTCAACCCCTGAAGCAATGTCGTCATATTTCTGTTGCAATAATTGATAAGATTCGGAAATATGGGTGTGCACCGGCGAGTAAAGTGATCCAAATGGGGGAATGCTAAAGATGCTTTAAGATACTAGCTAAATTGACGCTCTGATTCACAGTCTGAATCCACAACCACAATTATATTAAGCTCATAAGCTGATGAAAAAATCTATGAAACCCATCACCAGGGTCCTTAGAAATACCCTCTTTACTATACGGGCCTCACATTCACACAAATGTAAAACAGAAGCACACCTTTACTGGATTTCTCTGCAAAACCAATGGTGTCTAAGAGGAAGTCGGCTGGATTGTCATGTTGTTCACATATATGATCTAAACAAAAGTAAGCAGCCACGTACATTTGAATATAACCAAACGATAGCTATAAATGCAACAACATGAAGAGAAAGACAAAATATCACATCGCAGGAATGCGGATCCAACTTTTTTAACATGCAAACATCTTCAAAGCAAAGTGGCTGTATTCTATAACTGATAATTCAGTTTGGACAAAAAGTGCCTTCTTAGTGGCTCGCAGCTTGCAAGTTGCAACGTACAGCATTCTGCTTTGTCAGATTTAAAGTACTACGAATACTTTATCAGACTATTAGCAATAATGAAATGAAGAAAGCCTATTTAAACAATTTTTAGTTGCATTTATTGAACACTTTAATTTTCAATATAGATAAGACACTGCATAGAATATTATAAAATGGTGGCTTGGCTTAGTCCATGTCAAAGTTTCGTAATAATCCTTCATATGCCCCGAGCGTCTGCCTTCATAGCAGCTCCTTTCTATAAGAAATGGGTCCTATAGGATGCGAAACAAGATCGCAGAGTAAAAGTCGCTGCATTTGTAAAGAATGCCATTTCGAATCTTCAAGAAGCGACCTGATGAAAGCAAATTTCATGCATTTTTCTTGACAGAACAATTTACATGGGTAGTGCTTGTTTTGCCAGAAAGATTTTCAACTAGATTGCGAACAAGCCGTCATAAACAATGAAAATGCTACTTGATGAATCAATACTTTAGCAGAATTCCACAGCTTATCTTTAACAAAACAACTTTTATTGGACAATTAACCAACTCCGCGTTTTCAATCTCTAGCTTTAATGCGATGGATACAAATATGATCATAAATTATTTTCTAAATTTATTACACCACTTACCAAGTCTCTCGAAGTACTCTAATACGTCAGATCTTGGTCCGTGGTAAACCATCTCTCCTTGGGACAATAGTGTTAGTGTGTCAAACAACTTAAAGATTGAATATCGCGGCTGATGGATGGAGAAAATGACAGTTCGACCTTTTCTGCCTTGCCTTGAAGAAATTGAAGTAAGATAATTTATTTACACACATATGACTAATGAGTACACCATCAGAATGGCATGAGTAACTAGTGCAACAATGAAATGAGATTCATAGGAAATAAATGAGGCCTCCTATGGTGAACCGACTTAGCTTCCGAGCAGGAATTTTCGCCACTAGACTGTATCATAAGAACTTATCCTGACGCCGTAAAAATGAAATAAATTATAATTCCAGTACTCCTCATGTACCTACCGCCTGGTTTCCTTGTATTCCACTATTGTCTACATGACCTTCTCTCTAACACTTTCACAACTTCAGATATATTCTATGTTCCATAATATGTCCTGTGAGTTGTTTCTTGAGTGATAATTGTCCGCGCACATTGTGAGATTCCTAATACTAAGGCGGACCTTCGTTAGGCCCGAGTGATGCCCTTCTCTCTCTTATCTTCGTCGTTATTCTCAAATTTATTTAGTCGTCACTGCGGCTTCCAAAGAAACATAAATGTGCTGGTACCCATGAAATCTCAGATTATGGACATCTTCGTACTTTTGATCAGAAGATACAAATCTTTAGGATCTGGACTCAGAATCCATCCTAACATTTCTTAAGAAAGTTTCAATACTGTGTGCATGCTCTTTGGTTATATTCCTCGTATACAGATCCAAGCATGCTACTACAAGTAAATAGGCTATAGGTTCCTAGAGTACTTTATATGATACCTGTCACAACATACTGATGGCTAAAATTCTATTGAATGGAGTGATCATATGCAAAAGTAAAAGCAAAACAATACTGCCAGCCATGTTCTCCAGTAATTGAACGTCAAACCTTGACAATAGCATAGCTGCCAAATCTTCTGATCAGGTCTATTTTCTCCCAGCCTAATTGGCCAATCATCATGCAGGATTCTCACCACACATGCGTGCCACATATAAAATTCAGGCCAATTTTGCATCATGATTGGTCAATTAGATTGGGAGAAAATAGACCTGATCAGTGCTCGCAAACATTTGGCGTCGATGCGCTTGACAATAACCTTCAATATCAAAGACAAGACTGTGTAATTTTGAAAATGGAACTTGAATTCCTTTTTCCATAAAACATAAATTTATCGGAGACAGAACTTAAACATATATGGCAACAAAAAAAACATACATGTGCAGCAATTCCATGACCGACGATGCAGTCGATGCATCCAAACCTGTCGTTGGCTCATCAAGGAAGAGAACATCTGGTGAAGTGATCAGTTCCATTCCAATAGATGTTCGCTTTCTTTCCCCTCCTGATATACCTCTGATTAGTTCATTTCCAACCTTAAACAACATATTCCCATTCATTGACTAATTGGTAAAAACACTCCAGAAAAGATGAAAGTCAAATAGGAAATCAGCAAATGATTTGCAAGTCCATTTCTTGACCTACACTCAATATATTATTATTCAGCTGTACTATCACTGTTGTCATAAGACAATTTCAATCTGATAGCATGTATGGAAAAGCTTCTAATTCTATAACAAGACAAAATTCTTGGGGTTCAGTCAAGCCCTCGTACGACTGAACAAATATGCAAAATTTTACTATTAGATAATATTCATATACATGAAACTATACGAAATAAAACCACACCACACTGGATGCACTGCTGCAAATGTGCGCTAATCAATACCTTGCAATATGATATGAAGAACATAGCGCAAAGATCCAAATGCTGCTTGTCTCATCATATGTACACTATACCTTAGAATCTGCTACTTTGCTGAGACCGAGGTCATTGATAATCATCTCTACTCTTAGGATTTTGTCACTTTTTCCAATGTCCGAGGGTAGTCTGAGCGAGGCAGAAAACATTAAGTTTTCTCTAACAGTCAATGTCCCCATAACGATGTCGTCCTGTAAGAAGTGCAATAAATCTCAAGAACAACAAAGGAATGTGCCAAGTATGAACTATAGGAGGAAGGCAATACTATCTTAGAAGCAAGCATATTGCTAGCTAGTTGCTTCTCGACGAAGCATCAAGTCATGGATGCTTCTATCTTACTCGTCCTCAATGCGGTTACAGCAGACTTCTAAAACCCCACTAGATAAAACACGGTGATATTTAACTATTGCAAATGAATAACAAATGACACAAAAATGACACAACAAAGCAATAGACACTGATTCATAATCAACTGCATCACGGGCAAGTTAATAGCATAATAAATCATACCTGGACAACATAACCAGAGACTAACTTGAATTTATTTGGCTGCCTTTTTCCATTGACCAAAACTATCCCTTTCAAGTACTTTTTATTCTTTCTACCAGCAAGGACATCGAGCAGTCTGAAATGATTGAAGTGATAGAAAATTATAGCCAACAGCTTAGAAAATACGTCCTGTACATTTTCATCATAAGATTTCTATTCTCCACCCCCCCCCCTCCCCCATTCACTGCAGTGCTTTGTTCTCCATCCCTACTTTTCTCTCATCAATTGAAAATCGCTATACAACAAGCTATTCATATTCATCCAATGACTTTGCAGTAGTGTGAAGGCTAGACACCTAGCGCCATTTCTGTTAACTGAAATGCATCCTGTTAACTACAACAACATCGATTATGAACAAAGCCTATATACTAAGTGGAGACTTCTTCCTACATATTAAGGCCTTATAGTATGTAGAATATTGGCGAGGAGCCATGAGGCATAAGTACTCATCTGCTGTAGGGAAGGTCCATGGCTCCAAGTAAGTCCCTGACAGAAGTATGCACACTCGCTCACTAAGGCCAATACGGAGGGTATAAAGTCGACGAGTACATGGGCTAATCATCTACTGATAAGTGTCATGAGTGGGGAGAATAAGTGTCATGAGACATATCTGAGACATATAGTAGGTAGCAAAGGCAAACATTTACCAATGTCTTTCCCACGACACCAACTTGTTTCAAACTGCAACACTCACGAAGGGGCATATCATATATATACTATATATATAATTATATCAACCTTTCTGCTTGCACCGAAAAAGGAGAAATCCTGGTCACTCGCCAACTACTGATTGCATATATTAGAGTTGCTTGAGAAAGGCGAAAACCGAAAGTAACTATAAGGTGCTAAAAACCTGAGCACTATATTAACCTTTCTGTTTGTACAGAAAAAGGACAAAATCCTGGTTACTCGCTAGCTAATGATAGCAAATATATATATATATATATACATATATATATACATATATATATATATATATATATATATATATATATATATATATATATATATATATATATATATATATATATATATATATATATATATATATATGTATATATTAACGAAACCAACCGTTTCATACTGACAATGTCTAAATATTTGAATTAATGGCACAAAAGCTGTTGGCATACATACGTTGTCTTTCCACTTCCAGTTGGTCCAAGAATTGCATGAACTCCAGGTTTCATCGAGCCACTATAAAAATCCACCCACATTACTATCGAATCTCACAGCCTGTGGCAGCAGCAATATAAAATACCATTGTAGACATATATGTGTATCTATGCAGGTACGTGAGTTTGAATTTCATGACATATATATAAATACAAACACACACACACACACACGCACACGCACACGCACACGCACACACACACACACACACACACACACACACACACACACACACACGTGCACACACGTCAAATATATACACTTCAAATGCATGTAAAAGATTTAATGTAAAAGATTTTCAACATTCTAACCTAACGTTAAATAGTAGGTTCTTTAGTTTCTTTTCCTTATTCTCTTTGACGGGGATTTCATAACAAACATTCCAGAAAGCTACTTCTGTCCCCGTATGCTGTCTGCTTTGTGGTCGTTCGTACACCATGGCACCACCATGATCTACCCAGTTTGAATGATTTTGATTGACTTCTGATATGCCCTCCATGACATCTCCGTCATCTTGCAGTATCTTGTATCCGTTCATCTGAAGATGAAGAGAGACAGTGAAATTGTAGATAGTCGTTAGTGATTGTCACACCAAGTGCAAGGCTGATACTGTTGTACATAGTAGAACAGAAGCAATCATAAGACACTATCGGAATCCATATTGGAACTCTGAGGCTTGCGAGGTCAAAATATTTTACGTTACAAAATTCACTGCAAATTGTAAATGGTCCTGATGCTAATCTATAAACGCTGGAATCAAGTAACGAACGACATAAGTTTTTTCAGCTATCATCGTCTTCACAAAAGCTGCATATCTTTCTGCCTTTATTGAAATTGAAATACAAAGGATGGGTGCAAATGAACCTAGTATAATTGTTCAAGTTGCCACAGGACGATAATCATATGGTGAATTGACTCAATAACGTAAGTATAAAGGTGACAGAATAAACACATTTGTGCGATTCAGAGCTTTCCTGTAGAATGGTCAACAAGCGTAAACAAAGATCTATAAGTTCTCTGTAAGATCTATGAAAGGTGATGTCAAAACAATTTGTACCCTTTATGGTTCCCAATTTCTCCAACTTCTATTCCGTATTTTGAGAGAATCACAGCTCACAACACACACCTTTGAGGCTCATTGAACAGTGCGAAAAAGTACCTGTTGGTTTTATTAGAAGGAAGGTACATATGGAAGTATAATTCAGTGTTGTGGATAGTTACGAAGTACTTTGCAACGTTGAGAGAAATCCAACTTTCTGCAGATCTAGGAGGATACAGTATATTCCCTAGAAAATGTGCCCACTCTCGAAAAAGCACCCCCCCCTTCCTAATGCACAAAATACATGCAAGTCCTAGAAGCAAGTCGGAACAAACCATTCAAAACAAAATTGTTTGAACCAGGCTTAAATCCATTTTTGGCAACAACGATGATGTAGGGTAATTCGGGGCAAAATGAGACACGGGGCAAAATGCGACAATTCTTCTTTCATAATGAATTTTCGGTTTGTCCGATGGAGAAACAAATCAGCTCAATCTATGATATAGAAATTGAACTCCCTCTTTCGTTGTTTCTGTGGTAACGAACAGCTGAGGTGAGACAAACGAATTTTTTGCGGATTCATCGATGATTAAAACAGCAATTTCGCTAAGGCTAAGGAAATTATCTTGAAAACTTTTCAAATTTTTGCGCCAATGATTCAAGGTGAGTGAGATACAACCCCTATAGAATTTAGTTAAGCACAACTGTAAATTACTCGCAATACCATAGCATGATGGAATGCACAATTTTATGTTTAGTTTCTTTCTTTCTTCTGTTATCAAACTGGGGCAAAATGCGATGATGGCCTAAGTCCATCCTATTCTACCACTAGGAATCATAGTATATACTAGTATTTCTTAAAATGGATTAAAACATATGTTGAATTGACTTTGATTTCAGATGGTACGCACTTATCAAAGAGTATTAAAAAGCAAAACTTTTACTTCAGCAAAAAACTGCCGGATCCTTCTTCAGTGGGAATTCTCTAATGATTGTCGTTTTGGCCTTAGAAACGACTCAATAACATGAAGATTGAATTGAAAATGTTATGTTTCCTTGCTTCAAGAAAATCGTTCTTACAGTATTCGCAATATCCATAGCAATCAAGAAAAACTTTCGTTTGTCAACAGGATAATGCATCTGCTCACAGAGCAGAGTTAACTCGAAACTTCTTCAGATAGCAGAACATTAGATTTGACATTCGAAGCTGTCAAAAAATGCTTGGCTACCCATCAAATCATCGATTAAAGAGCTGTTCTAACAAACGTTTTTCGCAGCAATGTTTAACTTTTCGAATCTTAAAAATTATAATTTTTTTCACTGACCGTATCTCGACTTTCTGTTCTTTTTGATTTGCTGTTGCAATTTGCATCTAATTTGCATAACCACGCACCTCGTTGATCTTTTGCCATTATATAATTTTTAAAAGAATTTCATAAATTTCATTAAATTAATTCGAATGTAAGTGTACTTATTTCAGTCATTTCAATTAGTACTATATTGCTAAAAACTGTTGAATGAAATGCCTCTTGCCTCCGCCTTTTATCATTTAAAAATGTAACTAGTACATGGATGTCTTTAAGAGTTATAAACATAGAAGATAAAGTGTCTCATTTTGCCCCACCTTTGGGGCAAAATGAGACGATATATCTGTTGTAGAAAAAGCTTGAGATTATCAAATTATGAAAAGCTAGGGAAAATTGCTCTTGCTGTTGAATAGTTCATATGTTTATGTAAGTATATGAATGTTGTCCTCTTTTATTCACGTATTCCTTGCTGAGCAAGAGTAGAATATTTGCTTAAGCGTCTCATTTTGCCCCAAATTACCCTAGAGGATGGGAAGGAATGGGAATGATGATGGTAATGAATGGAAATTTGTATTGAAGTTGAATGAACACAATATTCAATTTTAATTAGCTTTGAGAAATATTTTTCTTTAAACTAGCTTTTGATGACAAATTACCCGAGTGAAATGAAGAAGAATTCAGAAAGCGTCCACCCTCGATAAAGCATCAAACCATCAAGCAAAAAAAAATAATTTCTGACATACAACTTGACCAAACAAATATGTTTCCTTGCTTGGCACAATCAGAAAACTAGCAAAAAAAACTCTGTTCCATTTTATGGAAAGATCATTTAGACAAGGTCAAATACATTCCTTTCCGTTACTTTTGAAATGTAACTGTAACAGTTGCCAACAACATTTTGACTGGTTTGCAAATCACGCTTTCCAATATTTTTACACCCCAAAACAGGTATAAAAAGTGGGGGCTGTAAACAATAAATTGCTTGAAAAATGTGACAAAAAGCACTGGCAGGTAAAAGTGGGGGGGGGGGCTGAAGCCCACCCAGCTCTCTACTGATGCCGTGCCTGCAAAAAAGTAATTATGCAAGTGAATGAACAAACACAATAACGTTTGCTCAAAGGTTATTGACTCAAGAAAGGAATCGAGAACTCCTATCCTAAATATATGCAGCACCTCCTCTAGGACCAACATCAAACCTCGGCTCTGGCTATCATCCGCGTAGTCCAATGGCATTTTTGGGTTATCTGCTAGGGGGGACACTTTTATGACTGAGAAAAATAACACCCCAATAATATCGAATCAGACTTAAATTTACAGTTTGGTGTGCTGCCAGATGGATATAATTAGGAATAGATCTCCCCATGATGAGGAATATGTTGAACTTTCTCTAAAGGGATAATTTTCCAAGACCTATTAAGCTAATAACAACTGGGGAAAATTCATGAATGGCCAATTTCAACTCGAAGGTATTTTTTATAAAAAAATTTATTTGGCACCAGCTTGTGGAAATTTTGGAAAGATTACTGTGATTTCGTTAGATTGGAATTACCCGACAGGCTTTGCTTGGTGATAAAGTTACAAAGCTCATAGTATATATAGAGTGCAATGAATATATAGGAAATTTGGAAACAACTCCCATTTGTATTCACAACCCTTCTGAGGAAATAATTCTTAATAATAACTGTGTACCAGCAAACAAAACTTTTTTAATTGGACCAAGGCTGGTACAGTGGCGAATCAACGGGAGGGGCAGAGGGGCCACGGCCCCTCAGAAATTTTTCTGGTCCCTTTATTGGCCCCTCAATTGTCAAAGAAGGGATTATAATTATTTTGGTGGGGTGGGGTGAGAGACCTCTATCAAGATGCAATTCTTCATTACTTCATACCATTGCCATTTATCGCTCTTTCGAAAGCATTTATAAAGTCGTTTATGCTCGCTGTTGTCTTAAATAGTAAAATAGTCCTTTCATTGCATTGAGTTGGATGTGCCAATCAATGGGCGTGGTAATCATAGGGCGTGGTTCCAAAGTCCCTCCAGTCTGCGATGGCTGGCGCTGCCCCCTGCCCCCTCCAGTTCCTATAGGCTAGAATCGCTCCTGTGCTGCTGCCAACGTAGCCGCAATATTCGCCAAAAGTTCTAGGACACTTTGCAGTTTCACTTGAAACCTTTGTATTCTGCACCGACCTTTTATCCCCCTCCTCCGCTGCACGCTGTTTTTTTAAGGCAGACAAAGCAAGACTCATTGTGTCTAGACGGCAAGCAACAGAGCAAGGAAAGCTGAGAAGAAAAAGGCTGAGGGCTATCAAAAAGGGGCTATGGGACCTAACTAAAGAAAAAGAGGCACCTGCTTATGAATCTGGGGCACATTAGGAAAGGAGAATTGACATTATTTGCCTTTACACCTCACTTTAACATTGTTTTTGATATTTTCACCGTTTTTGAAAAACGGGAAATTTGGATACTTGTAACAATGATTTTCAGCCCTCCCTTAAGATATTGACTTGAAACTTGCAGGAGTTGTTTACTTCATATAGTTCTAGAGAATGAGTGATTTTGGAGGGCTCAACTCTCATACAAAGAACTCTATGATCTAATTAATGTGTATGTTCACAAGAACGTTTTGGTGTGGTCATTTTAAAATTTTCTTTCTTCACCTATAAGTTGAGTAGGCAGACCAAACTCACTCATTCTCTACTTATATCCATATACATTCAATCTGCAAATTTTCAGTTCAATATCTCAACTAGTAAGAGAAATTTGTTGTTACAAGCACGAACCACATTTATTCTTTTGTTAATGCCGCCATCATGCCTAATTAGCATATTTTATTCAAACAATTAAATTTTTGCATTCTTGATGTCCAAACACATATAATTGCAAAATTTGAATGAGATATCCTAAAAGATGTAAAAATGTTCTTAGTTGGGGGTCTAGTACCTTAAGGATAAGCAAATACAACATGCAATAATGGAAAACTTTCACTTGGACAACAATTTCAAGCGTCTCATGGACGAAACAACATTTTCTAGGGAGGATGGCTTTCTATCGCTCTTTTGTAAGTGTCACAAGGATTGCTAGTGGGTATTGTAGCATCTGCAACATGTAGAAAAGTCAATATGTCGTATTGGCACCCCTCAAGTACCTTTCTTGAGGGGGGGAAGTGCCCCCTTGCCCCCATGGCCAGCAAGACTGCATCCGCGCACTTCCGATACCAAACTTTAGTACCCAAACTACTCGACTATTGACATCACATTTTTTTCTATAAGAAACCTGGTTCAAGACCTAATACTAAAGGTTTCTTAATTTCTGGCCACATTTCAGTTCTAAAAGTTTCTTAAACGTCTATAAATTTACTGACCACAAATGTAGTGAAAACGAAGACAAAACGTGAAAAACTTTGTTTTTGTAGCGCCCCGTAAGGCTTATGTAGCGGAAACTTCCAAATCTGTGGAGGAACAATGAATTTCCGAAACTGTGAAAGATGGCCCAGAAATTTCTGAAGTTTCTAAGCTGTCTCCTTGTAGTTCTAAAAGTCTCTTAACGTTTAGGCCGTCCAGTACCCGGTTTCTTACAAAAAATTGTGTATCATACCACTTACCGCTCGAACTGGCGGACGAGATCCAAACGATTCACGGAAACGTTCTCAAGTGTACAAATAAAATTTGTAAAGGGCTCTGTCAAAAGCATGTCCAAACAGGTAGCTACAACCCAGCAGAGGGCAAATGTAGAACTATCTTAACTGCCCATTTATCGAATGAGAGATCTAAGATATATGCATTTATATGTCTTCAGGGGTTTAACATAAGCTTCATTTATTCATTTACTTCCAATATTTATTGGAGTGACAGTGTAGCCTTCACCAATGCAAATCCCTGGACTACAGATGAAATCTCCCGAAAAATATTAGTATAGAATACTCCCTGGTGAAACAGAATTGTGCCTCTTACCTTCTTTAACGTTGTTTGTTTCTTATTTGACCATGTTTCGTTCGGTAATCACATCACAACGACGATGCAGGATAAGGTTGTAAAGTTCACACGTACACTATCCCACTTCCTGCCTCATGTCACGTGCCCCACTTTATTGTTCTATGCTGGTGAAAAATCACAAAGGAAAACGAGCACTCTCTTGAGGGTATACTTCAACTCAAAAATTTTTCTGCTGCTTTTACTGCACATGGAGGCAAGCTTGCTTCAAAGGCAGTTGTGCATACAAGATTTCATGAAGACGAAGCAGTAGGAATAACCAGAATAGACCCTTAAAAACCATAAACAACCCATAAAACCCTTCCAACAATGCAATAGTAAACATTTCCGCACTTTATATGTATATTGAAAAAATGCACCTACATTTGATTGTCTACCTGACAATACTTACTTCCTTCCTTTTATGAAAACTAATGCCTAATTACCCAATCCCCATGCTAGTTACACATAAAACAGACGTTTACTGTCAGTACCGACTCTTATGAACGCCTCGTCTTAAACTACATGACGAATCGCAGTAATGTATACATAAAAAGTAAGAAATTTATACAGGGCAACTGGGACCCAAGATAACAGGGACTCCAACTAGGAGGGACAAATTCTACATTTCCTTAGAAATTTCCAATACATCTTCACATATGAAAAGTGAAAGTGCGAAAAATAACCGACCCGAGCGGGACTCGAACTCGCAACCCTGACTTTGCATGTCAAGTGCTCTACCAACTGAGCTATCGGGTCATCTTCTCATACTTTCTCCCATTTATCTGGGATTCCTGATAAATGACACCAGTGGCTCCTCTATAGTGAGACTTTTCATGGCTGCACAGGCATTAAAATTCATATTACGTAATATTTTTATACCAAACACTGTCAGTGTATCCATTCACATTCTTTCTGCTACTTCAGACAGTTTGATTGTTACTTCCCATTTCAACATGCCTTTCGGAATAGCTAGAGAATTTTGTACAGCTGAACCTGCAATCATATCCCGTCTTCAAGCCCATGTTATGAAAAGCTCCGCTATACCGGAGTAACCCTAACTGGGAAATATTTGGATTCCCTTTGGAGTTGGGAGCCCCTGTAATCGAAAGTATACGGTAGTTTTCAGAGCTAGTTCGTGAAGAAAATCTGCCAAGAGAACGGGTGCACTTGCAAGAATTAAGTGTAAACGTTTTAACAAATGGGGCCCTAGGTGAAACGTAATAAAATGCTTTGGCTTTATTGCAACCAAGCCCGGACTGGACTTAATATTGAATTCATGCTAACGGTCGGTTGTCCAGTGGAAAACCGGAGATAAAACGGCTCATCTCGACGTCTGGCAAACTAAAAGGAGGGGTACATCACTCAGAAATGTGTCGCACACTAATCACAAAAAAATGACAAAAATAACAATCCTTTAAATCTTGGACCAACAGACATCATTCCTATGACAAAGGAGCCATTTAAAGGCCTTAACACAAACTGCACTTACGCAAACTTATTCTCAGCCCGGACTGGAAAACTTGCGATTACATGGCAAATTTCGCCAACTTCACTTGGGCTAGAAAACCTAGCCCCGTCTAACTGAAGG
Source organism: Mastigias papua (assembly GCA_964019165.1). Taxonomy (NCBI): domain Eukaryota; kingdom Metazoa; phylum Cnidaria; class Scyphozoa; order Rhizostomeae; family Mastigiidae; genus Mastigias; species Mastigias papua. Next base: position 10,271,922 of record OZ025277.1, read on the forward strand.
AATGCTGAAATTATAGCCCGGGCTGGAATTTTCTTATGTACTTGCGAACTCAGTTTTACAAAGAGATCACTAGAGAGAGGGATGAGCTTTCAGCCCGGTTACCCGGGCTGAGATTTTTCATGTAATTGCAAACTCAGTTTACAAAGAGATGACTAAAGAGGGGGCCGAGTTTTCAGCCCGGGTGACCGCACTGAGATTCCAGTCCTACCTGAAAACTCATACAATCGACATCTAAGAAACCGCGACGTTTCGCATCACCTGCTGATCGATATCTATATTTGCTACAACCATTGTTATGCCACATTCTACAAGAAAGAACTTGAACAGGACTATAGGAGGTCGAGCTCAGGTGTTTCAGCTCCCTTCTACTTTTCGAAATAAGCTGGGCCCTTTCTCCTCTCAGACTATTATGAAAAATGCTTGCTTTCATACATAACGTGTGTATGCTTCGTACAGGTTGGCATATTGGTAGGGAAATGCAGCTTTATGATAACTTTTGGAACCAGAGCGACGAGAACAAGAGTCATAGTCACTTAATGAACTTATGAAACAGCATCTTAATGCATATCAATATTGGCAACCAAAGCATGAATCTCACACAGTGGTAATACGGGTAATTATGAAACGAAGGGAAAGGAAGAATAGGGTCCGCGGGCAAAGCCCCCGAGAAAATTTCTTGGATCACGCCCTTTTGATATTAGGAAAACGCCATTTTTGAATACAGAGGTATGTCCATTCTGGAAAAAAGGCCATATGATGCTACATATGAAAGCATTGACCGTGGGAGAAACTTTTATAGCTTTTATACCATTTTTGAAGTACTCTAACTTACGACAGCGTCAAAGATTGGAACGAGTTTATCCTTCCCATATACGCCTTTGCTGCTCAAGCTACAGGTCTTCTTTATGAATTTCTGTAAGTGTAGGTTGGAAGTCCTGGATAAAGAATCTTGGGAGCTTTCAGTTCTGCTCTGCTTCTGAAGCTGTAATACCGAACCTACATACTGTCTTAGTGAGTGGGTAGTCATTTACTGACAAAGGCAGAAAATTGGGTGTGTCGCATCCCACACCCGTTGTTACTACGTCCTTGGGCATAATAGACAAAAACAGAAAACAGGTGCAAAGTCCACAATAGTGCTTTGTCATCTGGTGCTAATTCATCCTCTTGATTTGCTGCCTCATCTTCTACAATAGTTTTGCAATTAATGATGACGTCAATACAAACTGAAATGTCTAGCCTTAAATTTCTCAAAACCTTAACGTAAGAATTGCTTAAGCATCACTTCTCTCTATGCTATGTCTGAATTTACCCTAATTAATTCACCAAAGTCCCTCCCTCCCCTCAGCTCGGAAGTCCTTTGTGAATGGTCCCTAACACTTTTTTGAATATGAAATTCTCTAAATACGATATTACCCATAGAATAACGATAATAAGACTCCTCTTTTTTATCCATTCCCTTCTTAGGACCACATAGTTTAAATTGTAAATCTAAGATCAGTAGACATATCATTAAATGTTATCCTAAGTGTAAACTGTGGATTATTTTCTCTTCCCCTAAACGTACATCTCATTTTTTCCACTTCAAAGGGACCCTCCCTACACCCTTGCGTTCCTCTGTAGTTTACTGTTATAAGTGTCCTTGCTTCAGTGTCTGCTACTATGGGAAAACTAACCGCGGACCTAGCCTTACGCTCCAGGGAACACATAAGAATCACCAAAACTGGCTCCACAATGGACAACAATAACTCTTCTGCTGTGTACAACAAATTTGCTTCCACTGGTCACTCTCTCTATTGATAATTTTAATAAAAGTAGTGAGGCCAACAACAACAAGGATCTACAAATCCTTCAAGACGGTCCTATTCTCAATTTACCACGGGCGGCGGAGCAACAATTTTGGTGGGGGAGGGCTCGAGTGGAGAGATTAAAATTGCAGGGATACACAGGGTGATAAAACGGGTACTAAAGTACATTTGCTACAAAAAAGTGGAGGGTCTACTGCCCCCAGCAACCCCCGGCTCGGCTGTCCATGTTTACAAATGTCACCATTCCCTCTTACACTTCTTTGAATGGTTTTTTACGTTTGTGTTCTATTAATTTTTCACAAGCTCTTCGTTTTTCCCTTAGCGTATATAGTTAGTCTGTCCCTTTGAAATATTCATACTAACAATGGATCCTTGAATGGGTCCGAAACATTGAAAAGAAACATCTAGGTCCCAAATAAGTTACCGCCCTGTCTACAGAAGGAATATATCGTAGTTGTCTTGATGAAGTTCGTTAAATCATTTTGATTCTTTTTCTCATCACTCTAGTTCTAAAATGTTTCTTAATATTCTTTATATTCATAGCACATTATCTGTGTCGCTATAAATCGTTAAGGGACAAAGACCATATCCATCTTTTAATTCTCTCTTTTATTTACGATAAAAATGCAACTACCTATAGATATCCTTAAAGACTTCAATTTGCTGATTGCATAGATGGCACACTTGACTTCAATTACCTACAAGTCCTTTGCGCCAATTCTGCTTCTAGCAACATCTTTAATTGGTCATTTGGATTGACAGGATGCGCAAGGTACAAAGTGTTATACCCACAACCATGCACACTACCAAACACTAAATTAAAGGACTCCTTGTTATCAATTGGTTCTACATCACCTAAGTCTTTAATCATCATGCCAACATAAATATCTTCCAATGGAAATAACTTCCTGCCATATGAAATTGACAGGATTCTTTCTAAGACATCATCAGAGAGTACATAACCTCCACCAAGACAGTATCCTGGGTAACTGGAGCCAGTAAAATCTTCATAAGAGACGTACCTGTGAATAAGACGACATGAAAATTAAAGGATACACACACACACACACACACACACACACACACACATACACACAGCTATATATATATATATATATATATATATATATATATATATATATATATATATATATATATATATATATATATATATATATATATATATATATATATATATATATATATATATACAAACTAAACCTAAGCCGCATCCACAACGTATATAAATTACATAAATAGAATAAACCACAAATATACTATCCTTTAAGTAAACGTTTCGATCAAAATCTTCATCACTACTAACGGTTAGTACTGATGAAGATTTTGATCGAAACGTTTACTTAAAGGATAGTATATTTGTGGTTTATTCTATATATATATATATATATATATATATATATATATATATATATATATATATATATATATATTAAACATACAATGTGCTCTCGACAAGCCTGTTTCGTGAACGATATTGTTCATTCATAGGGAGAATAAAACGAGCAATATTCCGCTAACACATATAACTGTTAATAAAGTCGAAAACTAATCTTTTGAACTATCGATTGTTCGGCGTCGGGATATGCAGATGCTGATTATGATGTAGTGAGGCCTTATGCCTGTGCCGGCAAGATGATACGAGCTCATTGCATTTGTTGAGTGAAGACAGTTCCGGGTGGCGAATGATGAATAGTTTTTCTTTCAGGCAGAGGTTGCATCTTTTGCTTGTACTGTTATATACTTGGGCTTTTGAAAGGATGCGCCAAGAGAGTGAATAATTAACTTTACTGTCTTTTAGCGTCCAGATATGCTTGCTCAGTTCTGTAGAGTTCCTAAGGTGGGAATGTCTAAATGATGCTGTATGGTTTCTATATCTTGTTTTGAAGTTATTTTCTGTAAGTCCAATGTATGTTTCCATATTCTATATATATATATATATATATATATATATATATATATATATATATATATATATATATATATATATATATATATATATATATATATATATATATATATATATATACAAACTAATCCTAAGCCGCATTGACAACGTATATAAATTAGATAAATAGAATAAACCACAAATATACTATCCTTTCAGTAAACGTTTCGATCAGAATCTTCATCAGTACTCTGATGAACTGATGAAGATTCTGATCGAAACGTTTACTGAAAGGATAGTATATTTGTGGTTTATTCTATATATATATATATATATATATATATATATATATATATATATATATATATATATATATATATATATATATATATATATATATATATATATATATATATATATATATATATATATATATATATATATATATATAAATATATATTTAAATATTTATATATATACATATATATATATATATATTTATATATATATGTGTAAATATATATATATATATATATGTGTATATTTATATATATACATATATATATATATATATATATATATATATATATTTATATATATATATGTATATATATATGTGCATATGTATACATATATATATATATCTATATATATATATATATATATATATATATATATATATATATATATATATATATATATATATATATATATATATATATATATATATATATATATATATGTATATTTATATATATATATATATATATATATATATATATATATATATATATATATATATATTATATATATATATATATATATATATATATATATATATATATATATATATATATATATATATATATATATATATATATATATATATATATATATATAAGTAGAGAAATTTATGTCAACAATTGAAGCTTCATTACAATATTCACCATTTGTTATGTGGATCTCTCACAACTGGTGAGTTGAAATTGCACCAACCACTGTAAAACTTCTGTCTACTTTGGGTTCTTAGCCATTCAACCAAAGGAACTGGATTTATGAAGACATCATCATCTGTCTTCAGTATATATTTTGCTTTACAATTATGATATGCCCATTTAAGACCAAGGCGTGTCTTCATTGTCAGATTTCCATAGTGGTCATGCAGTCTTCCAAGAACAATATCACCAAACACCCTCGCCTCAGTTCGCACAAGTTCTGATAAATCTTTCTGTGATACTGAGCCAATAAGAAATACAGTTTTTACTACATCCTCTGGGAAGTAGGCTTCTACTTTGTTTAGCTTTGCATTTTCTTTATATTTATGTCTGCTTTTTGCATATGACTGACCCCATGTTGCTCTAATGGCATTTCTTCTGATAAATCCATCAGGTGATGAAATAACCAATAGAATCAAGAACACTTCTCTCTTGCATTTTGGGGAAATATCTAATGGGCTTGTGTTATGTTCAATAAGTTTGCTGCGTGCATCCAACTTTGATAATAACCTTTCATGTCCAGATCTATTTCGTGAATAGAGTGGGCCATCTCGATCAGCATTACAAGGAATTACAAAGCTGGGAGACTTTTTGTCACTTATCATTGAGACAGTCAAAAAACATATTGCAACAACACTGACTGCAAGGAATGCAAGGAAATATGCATGTGATCTAAGCATGATAAATTCTGCTGATGAGCATACAGCTGTGAATATAGCATCAGCCTGAAAATCAAGGATAGAGCATTATCACATAGCCTGTTCTCACTAATTTATTTTTGTTTTGCATTTCAAAATTCTTGATCCAGGACTACCACTTAGCTAGAGGAACTGCTTCAAAATGCACCATATAATGAAAAAATAGCCTATCACAATATCTATCAATATATGTATAACAAACATTGATCATTTCATTCATTGCATTTTTCATTTGTTCATCTGACAAAGTATGTTACAAACTACTTACTACACATACACAAATATAATAAGAGAACAAGAATACATATAACACTAGATAAAATAAATATAATGCCAAAAATAACAGAATTAAGATGTAAAATGGTCTGTCAGATCAAATACCTTAGCAACTAAAATGCAAAAGAAAAGAGCAAAAAACTAGCCTTCCTTGAATCTAAGCAATTATGAGCCTTTAAGCATGGCTTTAAACAACTGCAGGAAGGCTCAGCCCATTTTCCAAAGAGTGTTTGTTAGTTTTGTGAGCTCCTACTTTGATGTTGTACTTAAACTAACCCTATACTGTATGGCACAGCTTCCCTACTTAAGTTTTTAGGATAGCACCCCTGCCCTGTCCTACAGTCATAGCAAGAAACCAACTTTTTACCACTCCTCAAAATTTATCTGAAATTTTCCTATTTTGCATTATCTTTTAAGCTAAGGGGACACATCCCAAGAGCAAGGTTGAAATCAATTTGGGTCCTTACAAAACAGTTTACCCTTTCCGATTGCATGAGTTGATCTATTTGATTATGAGAACATTCAGGCCGAAATATGCTGGACAAAAAACCTAAAACAATCCATTGAAACAATCCATTGAAACAATCCATTGATTGCAGAGATTCTTCAAATCAATAGATTGGTCAAGTGACAAATATAGGAATAGTAAAATCAAAACTCAACTCTAATTTCAGTGTATTGAGGCCATTACACTAAAATGAAAGGTCAAATTTATATCTCAATTTTGTTACTTCTGCACTTTCTTATTCTTTTCTCATTTGTGTATTAAGGAGAAATAAACTTCTGTGTCCTGTTCATATGCAAGTAAACTTAGTTTCAATTAGGGGTGTACCGGATCAGCATTTTCAGAGTCCAGCCGGAACCGGATTTACCAGATTTTTTCATAGAATCCGGCCGGATAATCCGACCGGATTTTACCAGATAATCCGGCCATAACAGGATGTGTCTACAACAAAATTTTCATAATTCATCCAAGAACATATGAAGCGAAGAAATGAAAAAGAAACTGTCTTGAACACATCTAACAGTCTTCTTTCTAGTGATGGTAATCATATGTATTTCTGATCTGTATTTTCAAATTGTGTTCGTTTGATCATAAAGCTGATTGAATTGGAGAGATATATACTTATCCTGTAAGATCAGTTTCCACTAGGAACTTTTCATAATGAAAAGGCATTCAACCCTAAATTTCTATACAATTAGGAAGTGACATTTTCTCCTGTAAACAAAAGGATTTCTGCCCACTCAGAAGATTCTACAGACTGAAAATCAGTCTTAAAGATTACATCTTCTATCTCACTTAAGTAAAATAAAAGAAACCTGTTCTTAGTACTGTTATAAGAAGGAAATTGGTAGGAAAGATAGACCCATTTGTAAGGGTTTTCTAGCTGAGAAGTAACCCATTTGAGGGGCACGTCAAGTATTTTTAACAGATAAATACCACCATCCCTTTCATTGTATTGGGAATCTTATCAGTAGCAATCTTACGCAACCTATATAAAATGTATGTTTCCTAATGCTTTGTTCTTCTGCTTTTGATTACTGTTAGAATCTTGTTGTTTGTTATAGCTACACTGTCATAATTAGTTTTGACATTCTCTACGCACTGTCACAGTTCTAAATACAATTCAAGAAAATCCAGTAGATGGCCGGATTTTGAGAACAAATCCGGCCAGAACTGGATTTTTGAAAAATCGGTGATCCGGTGCCAGATTATCTGGTCTACCGGATATCCGGTACACACCTAGTTTCAATGCAGATATGGTACAGGTTGCAACAATTAAATTATCAGCTTGAAAAGTAGGAACCTGACCATGGGAATAGAGTTATGGGGATTAAAGGGCCTAGCCCCCATCTGAAACTTTTCCAAAGGGCCCTAGTCATCCTGCAGAATATTTCCTAATCTGGAAAAATTCCTTATGTAAGTCATTCCATTGCTGTATTATGATCTTTAACCTTGCTTTAAGTAGAGGTACTGTTGTACCTGAGCACTAAACACTCAAATTTTAGTCTGGGAGGTGTGATTCTAATGACCCTACAAGACAAGAAGCAAAAAATATTCCCATGTATTGGAACCAGCCATGGCAGGTCCTCCAAATTCACTACGCTGATCTATCAATGCCCACCTTAAGAATAAACCCATATGAGGATTCCTGATGCACTGCTGTTAGTCAATCAATAGCACATCAGTAGCTAATGCACTATATCCTAAGAATAAACCCATGGGAGCATTCCTGACACACTGCTATTAGCTAATAGTGCATCAGTAGCTAATGCACTATATATGAAACACATTCTCTTTAAAAGTCATCAGTCTCTTCAAAATTCATCAGCCTTTGACTATAGAAATCCTACTTTCTACATTTCAAAAAATTCCTCTCTCAATATAGGGGCATTTTAATACCTTAAATATTGGGGACATATCAAAAAAATTTTCGCCCAAATTTTTGTAACACATTCTATGCCCAACTTCAATTCATATCAATAAAAAATTAAGTGTAAGAGATTTGTTCACACGTTTCAGCTCAAAATAACTATTTATACTTGATCACTTGATATTTAGCAATTAAAAAGTTTCTAATGTTGTAGATTCAAGATAAATATGTTGTAATTCTGAAAATTTGCCTGAATCTTCTCACTTTTCACAATATTGGGAGGTCTTACACTCCCTCCCTACATACCACCAATGCCTCTAGCTGTGGGTTTCCTTTCAGGAATGGAAGGGACATATCTAAATGCATTCAAATCAAGCAATTTAAGCCTATTGCAAGTTGCACATGCAAGTTGAAAATCAAAACTTCTGACTGTTCAGCTGATTGTCATTTGCAGTAATAACAAATGCTGCAGTTTCAGTTGTTACATTATAATTGTAAAATAGGCATGTGTGCTTTTTTGACATACATGAGAGGCAGCACCATGGGGGGGGGGCTGGGGGGACATGTTCCCAGTTTTCTCAAAGATCAATTTTTTAACTAATCTAAATTTGAATAGAATAGGCTTGAGGATGTGGCAGGTCTCTTGCAAAGCACAGCTCATTCTCATGTCATATCATTGCCAGTCAGATTGCCTGTAACTGTTCAGTTGCATATTTTATTGTACGCTGTACTTAAGGGCGTGGTCATAAGGGGCGTGGTCATAAGGGGCGTGGTCTGTCAAAATCCCCTGAGTGTGGTGGCGACTGGCATACATTGATTAAAACAATAAACATGCATGTTACTGGGCATACTAAGGACTTCTGTGATATCTATTAGAGTATTGTTGACTATATCCATGAAGTCATAGACTGTTTGTGCCGTTTGATTACGTATATGCACCGCGAAAGAACCCATTTCTTGATATTGTGAGGGTGACTTGATCAATAGTCTGCACACAGAAAAAGTTCCATTTGGGAATGATAGTTTAGCCTTGTTTAGAACACTTTGTTCTGCAACGTTTTCCAAAATGAGTGATTTCTGTTGCGAGGTGGGCATCATCACACTAAAACCCGTATCCCATCACAGTTTGAAGTCAATGTACTTGAGATGTGACGTTGGAAGTTTCGAGCCACATGAATCCAATTAGTCCCCTAAGAAAAGTTTGCTACCCCTGAAGCACAAGCCTGGCTGCAGGGTTGTAAGCTCTCTAAGAGCAGATTACAATATTACCATCATCTACCCCTTAGCTCAAAGTCTTGGGGAATTAGCAAGGTTTAAGAATCAAGGATGTGGGCTGGGTTAGCTCAGGAAAAACGTAGATGATCAGAATTCCACATATCTCCTCAATTATCAACATGATACGACAAAATTATCCGGTGACTGAAGCCATCGACGGGCTACCCTGGCCCAAGAACGAGCTGTAAGTTCTCCATACTTTATCCGTTAATGAAAAACAGTATAGTAAAAACAGTATACCTCGCACTTAATCAACAGGCCTGTTCAGTTATCCAAAATGATCACCTTGCCTCCAAAAACTGATCGAGATGCATAGCGCTGTGAATTTGTGGAATCAACTGTGTGGAATATTCATGTAATCATATAGAAGCGCCGAAGGCGCTTATCAGTCAGTGGAGGATCGTTGTTGTTGTACCAACAATCATCAGCTTCACACTGGTGATGGAGAACAACCATGAGTACCAAACGCAAAATTGCAACAAATATCCACGAAAACATTCCCTCTAAAGCCAGTAAGAAGAGCGACTACGAATCTGAGCAAAAAGATGGCATTTGGACATTTGATGATCGATGTAGACTGGTTGAAGCCATGAATGATGAGAAATTTAGGAAGTTCCCATTCCTTATTCGAAAATACATTGGTACCAAATCGGTCGGTAAAGTTAAGACGTATATGAATTATTTTAAGTTGTTAGAATCGGGACGTATATATCAAGAGTTTAAAGATCAACCTGCGGCACTAGACGTTTGGCTTGAACTAATGGAGAAGACAACACGACGAGACGACAAAAAAGCAGAACAGTGTATTCCGCAAATAATGACTGTTGCTGCCCTTGAGCCAAGTAATGAAATTGATGCTGACAACCAGCCATGCCCTAATTATTCAAATGTTTACAATTATCTAGCCATGATATTAAAAGGTGAAGAGCCGGTAGATCTTCCACCACTTGATGCGCAAGTTGTTCTGCATCTGCTTGATGGTCTAACAGACGAATTCCGCGATTCACATGTACTCCTTCAAAAGGAATTCCTCCATGAAGCCTACGGTGTACTTGCAAGTGCTGGGGATTCAACAGGGGTTTCATGTAGGATTCTAGATAATAGTGAAAAAAATCCCAGTGCAGACAGTGTAGAAACAACAAACAATAATGCCACTACCAGAAAGTTTCCATCATTAAACCCATTGAATGTGCCCGCTGCACTGCTTGAATTTCGAAAGAAAAAACCAATAGTGCTTGATTTCTCAACAAACTGGAGAACAACACTATCATAGCCAGTCATCTAATTTCATATCTTCTCAATATATTTGGTAAAGTTTGGCAAATGCAGTCAGAGATTGGCACCTGATATAATCAAGTTGATGGGCAATGCAAGGGTGAAATTAGTGGCACTGAATATACATCCCACAGTTTTTGACGAAGAGTTCAAGTGTAAAGTGTTGATAGGCTTTGGGTGTTGCTGGTAAATAAGGGACACTACTTTTGGATGTTGGTTTTCAGTTCATTTCAAATATCATACAATTGTCAAATATTATCAAAGAAATACAAAATCAATTGTTGTACTAGATGCAAAGAGGAACTTTTTGTTTGCATTATCTGTTATAGGAACCATTATTCTTTCCACCACTAAATAGCACAGTTGTGGCATTTATATATCAAAACATCTATCTTTTCATTTCAGATTTGATGTTGTCTAGGAACATCATCATCCGTTTGCTAACATCATGAGAGACAACATCACTTTGAGTTTTCTTCTGCTTGATAAGATGTCCCATATGCTCTGCTTCAAACCTAATTATAGAAATTAAAAAATAAAGGATCAGTAGAAGACAATGTAAAAGAACATGACTATTCAAGCTTAATTTACAATATCAGCTTTATGATCATCAACAATATCACAACAGTGGGAGTTCCAAGAGAGACAACATGGTGTAATGGAAAATGTAAGAGAAGGTGGAGGAATGATGTGAAGAGAAACAGGCTCTGTGTGGGTGCAAAAGTGCCCAGGATGGAGCCTTCATCATTAGGGACTCATCATTAATTCTTCCAGGGAGGGGGTGGAAGACATCTAGGAGGGGGAACCAAAATTCTGCAAACTCAGAGGGATGGTGTTTCTTCTGAAGTCCTGGATTGGGGACCAAAATTTTTAAATAAATCTGAGATGGGAGATGAAAATTCCATCAAATATATGAGAAGGTCTTACACACTCTCCCCACAAGTAATTAATGACCTGCCCCTTAGTGGCATGATAAATTGAAGAAAATAATAATAATCATTATGACTTCATGGTTACTTTTAAGAACCTTTTTATTGTAGGGCTTTTATACTAAATTTAGCTGACAAAAAATGTGTAGGAATTACCTCAATCCAGCACTGTTATTAAACTTTGTGGGAAATATTGTTGCAGGTAATGGGTACTCCTTTTTTTCATCATTGACTTCAACACAAGTGGGACACCAAAATGGAGTCTTCACAGCAATTTTCCCCTTTGTTCCAACAATTACTCCTTCATTTGGTAACTTTATATCTACCAATTCAACAACAATATCTTGCTTTAGAATATAACTAGGTGCTAAATTAAAACACTTAGCTGCAATTTAAAGCAAAACAACATCTATAGTTTTGGGGAGAATATTTATTTTTTTAAGCATCTACTGCTAGATTTATAGCAAAACATTCTTTGAGCACATTGAAAATCATTTCATCCAGCTCTCATTAGACTATGAAACTTCAAATAACAACCAAAAGGTGAACCATAATGTATAGCCATATGCAGGTGGATCCAAGTGATTTGACTTAAAAGAGCAATGTGTCCATTTGGCCATATGATTGAACAACTGCCATCTATTCAAAAGAGCTTACTTGAAGAGTCTAAGAGAGAAAATCAGCTCATTTTGTTTACACAAGACTGGGTTTTTGCATCTTTATGTGAACTGATTCAAAAACATGAAATGATGATGTTCCTTGGCCAATGATCTGAAAATTATAATCTATATATGTTTTGTTGCATTCTGGGTTTTCTGAAAGACTAAACTGACAAATGAAAGATTAATACACAAAGGTTTTATTTGGTAGAGGTAGCATATCCACCATTTTCCAATTTGCTTTTCTTTTTAGGGTTTACAGTTGGAAAACATTGACCACTCTTTGGGAAGCAGTTCAAAAGCATCATAGCAGTAGAGAGATCTATTAATGATGAATAAATTTACATAACAGGACTTGCAATAAATGTTTTTCACCTAATCGCTCATAGCCTACAGATGTATTTGCTCCTTCCAAAGCTCAACATTGACAGATTTTTTGTACATATTTATTGTGGACAAATTTTCTACAAAATTTCTATAATACTAAGTCTCTCTACTGTTTCTATATCGAAAGCAGACATTTTATAAAAAAAAGATTCTATATAAGCATGAGTAAAAATTCAATATGTTCAAAGCAAAATGGACTCATAAAATTATAAAACATGTAGAGAAATCCTATCAATATAACATTTAATTGCATGTGTTGTGCAAAAGAAAATAATTTGAAACATAAACTTTGAACACTTGATGCAAGAATTGATCTCTTTGTATAGAAATGTCTAATTAACAATAGACTATGTAGCATGATCAAATCCAGCTTTTCTAAGAGAGATAAATGCCAAACAAAAAGTAAATCATCCAAAATAAAAATATCACACTGCACTATATTACATAGAACCTACAACACATCACAAAACCACATACAAACTAATTAATACTAATGCTATATGTATTCTCACTGTTGTAGGCTAACCTGGTCTGCACTTCAACTGTAAGAAAAGTAATAAGTTTATCAAAAGTTTAATTTATTGACTGAAAATAAAAGTGTCTATAATCCTGAACCACTCTATCTCCTTACAACAGCTTCTTTTTGTCTCTTAATGTTACAAAGATACATGTGACAACAAAAAAGTACTTACTTCCTGAACATAACATCTGTGCAACTCTGTTTCCATTGTACACAAATGTTATGCTATTAATTATATCAACACCAGATTCAGTAAACACTCCTGTTGCTGAGATATCAATTGGTTTTTCCCCCATAAAAGCAATGTCTGCAAAAGTTACAGCATAAATACCAATGTCACTCAGGACACCGCCACCCAACTCTGGCTTCATCACTCGATCAACTGATTCTAGATCCAGACCAAAAGACACTTGAACTGCCCTTACTTCTCCAATCACACCATCTCTAATGAATTTTTGAATGTCATGGTATAATGGAAAGTGCCTTGTCCACATTGCCTTCAACAAAGAAGCATTATCTAGTAAACAAAGGTTTTTCATTTCTCATTCATAACACATACTTTCATTTTCAACAACGGAAGGACATGGTAGGAAGTGAGAAATACGTCCATAATTGTAAAGACCAAGTTTACCTATATATAGTTTACCCATTTGTTTAGTATTATGTAGCTATATACAGTATTTCTTGTTTACTCAATTATTTGACAAGTTCAAAGTATGTGTGAATTTTATTTTTCCTCTATAGCAGCCAATTCATTGTTATGTAGAATGGTAAACTTAACATAACAGTGACAGATGGAAGTGACTTCAAAAACTAAGTCTTGGACTGGTCACTACTCTAAAGTCTCTCTTTTTTCTCTACCAAATTAGCAACTTCTGCCGTACCTATTAAAAATTTGGTGAATTTTTCAATTTCCCGTAACAAGTTGCCGATTTCTCCCGTCGTAGATACACTTTCTCTTGCAAGTTTGATCACTCTTCGTTACTTTATGGTGACACCTCCTTGCAATGGGGCATGAGAATCGGGCTACTAGGGGACCATTCCCCTCGAGAGTACATACTTCTAAGTTTTCACCTTCCCTGCCTAAATAATTTGAATCTATTATTTATCTCACAACTTTCAAAGTTCGTAAAATCTAATGAATGACCGAAAAATCTAACACTAAGGTTTTCATACCTAGGACGATCTTCCGTGCATAATTTTTAAAAAATAGTGCGTACGAGGTGGGTGGGTAAAGCCAAAAGCGTACTTACGGGCTGTACGATGCAATCACTTCAAAAAGTGACACTTAAACCACTTGTTGCCAAAAATGGGCAAAATTTTTCAAGAAATATCGACGAAAGGTTCATAGAGAGGTGGGTGGGTGGATCATATCAAAAGCGTACTCGCGCGTACAGGGTGGGCGGGTTGATAAAAATTTGATGATTTTGATCGTATGTACTTTATGGATAACCCCAAGTAATAAGGGAGCGGTCATTATTTATGGCCGGGGTGGGGACTGAAGAGAAAGTGCTGCATGCCCTCAAAAAAAAGTTTACCCCACCATTTGCTTAAGTCAAATTTTCTTTACCCCACCAAAGAAAAACGATAAAACAAGGGTGCATTTATGCTCAAATATGGTATGTCTTTACACTACCCCTGTGGTCAAAAATTACTCTTCGACCCCAACTAACACAGCTTATTTTTTCAGTTACCCAATCATTTTATCTTCAGTCCCCACCCCGGTCATAAATAATGACCACTCCCTAAGCATCTGAAAATTACATGGGCGTACGCACGTTCTTTTAGGAGATCTATCCCTTGTGCATTTTCGTATGCTTTTTGGGTACACCTCCCCCCCGCCCCCTTAGAGCGCAGCCTACGTACTTGTGAATGGTCCCTAGTGGTAGTTGCAGTCCAACGTTGAGAATAGAACAGAGAGTATCCCTTTTACCTACACAGTAGCATTTCTAATTGTCCTATTGTGGCAGATGGCTCTGCTTGTCATCTGTCACACTCCCCCCCCCTCACCCAATCTCCAGATGTTCAAGTAATAGAGTGAGAGAAGGGGCAACTTACTTCCATGAAGGTGACATTTTGTCTACTCTGAGCGACAGCTAGGACTTCATCTAGCTCTGCTGAATCCATAGTGACAGGCTTCTCACACAGAACATGCTTATTGTGCATCATTGCTTTGATGGACAACTCCTTGTGGGCTGGACTTAGCGTGCCAATGTAGACAACATCAATTTCGTTATCCTGGAACAACTCATCATATGATCCATAAGCCTTCTCTATACCAAACTTTTGTGCAAACTCTGTGGACCTTTCTAAAGAACGGGCAGCAACAGCTCTGATACAGTGCTCATTGGCCGGGAGGGTTTTAAGAGCTACGCAAAAATCAAACGAGATATTCCCTGCGCCTACTATTCCCCACTTAACTTCCGCCATTATTTGAACGCCCAGGAAACATGGCAAGCTTAAAAAGATCACAATGATCACAATAGACTGCGAAGGCGCACTCTCGTTTTATTCTGATCACTTCCTACGCAAAATGCAACTTCCTGGCAATGGCGGATACACTTTGTCGAAAAACTGCCAGACAATTTTTTAGAAAGTACCGCAATTTATCTTTTAAACCCCCCTTTCAATTAAGTCACCCTTTCCAATAAGCCCCCCTTTTCAGAAGGAAAATTTAGCAAGCCCCCCTCAAAAGTGTGAATAATGCCAAACATGATATGCTCATAATGGGCATAAACTTTGTGGTATTGTAATAACGCTAATTTTGATATATAGATTTTAGATAATGAACGTCACATTGTTAGAACTATCGTAGGACGATTAGGCCAGATATCAAGCGTCTTGTAAAAGTACTTGTATCTATTTTAGTACGTTACAGTTGTTGCATTATTGTTGTTTGTAGTTGGACTCTCAGTGCTTGAAAAAGGCTGAGGAGTGCCATTTCTTGTTTGTTGTTGTGTAACGTCAGAGGCTCCAGGGGTCATGAGCCAACAGAATCACGTTAGTTCTCCGGTTATAGATAGCATTTCTTATTGTTTATCGCAGAGTTATGACGCATGTATTATTGTTTAAGATCTAAGTGTTAAGAGGTATCGTAGATTTGTATTTGAGTAATCACCGTCATTTACTTCCATTATTTTAGGTTCCGGGTTAGTGTTAAGATTGCTTCCTAATGTCGTCATACGTTTTATTGTTGTAATACCTGTATATATACCAGCTAAGTATGTAGAGGAGTTAGAACGTTCAATGGCAGGGACGCAAGTCACCTCGCCGAACCATGTATGGGCCTATATAGTCATTTAGATACTTTACCGTTTATTAAAGATCACATTTACTATTATGAAGACTCTTTCTCTTGGATATATCTATTTGGTACAAAGACCGCTCGCGCATCTCAAGAATAGTTCACATTTGGTTCGCCTTTCATCTCAAGATATTCGGATTCATCGGATTCATCTTTTACTGTTTTCGTCGTCGTCCAAACGAACATTCTTTTAATTTATCAAGTTTACAGTATTGATGATGTTCATTACGTTTTTTTTAAGAAATCAGTCTATAAGCAACCTAGTACTAGACACGCAAAAAATTAAGAAACTTTTAGAACTACAACGAAATAGCTAAGAAACTTTAGAAATTTCTGTGCTATTTCAAAGTTTGGGGTTTGTGAAATATATTTCTTCCACGGATGTAACAAGTGCCAAATAAAAGATGTGAGACAGATCCTTTGGTTGAGAGGAAGATATGCGCCTAAACTTTTGTACCTAAAATGTTGCCAAAAATTACAAAACTTTTAGTACTAGGTCTTGAGCTAGGTTTCTTATAAAATGAAAAACGTGTAGTGCTTTAGTGCGGCAACAATTCAAATGACATTCAAACTCAAACGTCTATGTGCTGTAAACAAAAATGATAATAACTGATTAAGATGACAATATTATTAGAGAAGATTTCTGAAATACCCGTATTATATCACCAAAGAAAATGTGTTCGTACTTCAAAAATTTATTAAGCGCCCCTCTCCAATAGCCCCCTCTAAAGGGCCTGAAAACACTAAGCTCCGGGGGAGGCGTAGAGAATTTACGGTATTAGTGACAAAAGTACGTCATGGGATTGTAACACAGAAGTACAGCCAAGATACTGCAAATATCGTAAAAGCAGGACATACAGTTTTCTTAGTATTCAGCATGGTATTCAGTCAGAGTATTGAGTAATTGGTCTAATAGGTACCGGCTTTGAGGGATGGGAGGGGCTTTAGGGATCCATCACTCCGGCAGCTTCATGATACAGAACAGCATGGTAATGAAATCGCAATGGCAGTATTTTTCTCAATTAACATGAAAGCAAATCAATAGCGTGTATCCACCCACATCTAAGGTTCTAGAGACATGAGCCTTTTTCAAGGAGACTAAGTTGAAGCTGAACCTAGAAATACACTTTTATAGATATTTTATTCCTTTCCAAAATGCACCATTTTTCTCATTTCTATTCCCTAGGCTTGGGATGAAATTGAGCCCCTTTCTCAGCAAGACACGAGTGCTTACAATTGATGATGAGAGTTGGCCCACCTGAAAGAAATCGTACACTACAATGTCAGAAAGCAGATATGGAATAGCATGAAATTGGCAACAAAGAGAACTAGAACCATTTTCATCGAGTCATAATGAAAATGAACTCAGTTGAAGAAGCGACAGTGGTGATAATGATGATGATGATTATGATAATGATGATTATGATGATGATGATGATAATGATGATTATGACGACGACAACAACGACGATAGTGATGATGATAATGACGAAGATGATAAGAGCTCAACCATGGTTGGGGACCTCTTCGTGGTGGTGAACGGGTACAGCAAGATACTGCCTCTAAAAGCTGTACGCAGCAATATTTTGAAATGATATTTTGAAATAATTGTTAATATTTATATAATTATTTTACATCATCTTACAATCTTGGGAATAAATTACTGGACTTTTGCTGATCTTTCCGTTGTAATGTGTTGTACCTTACAAAATGTCCAAAATATTTCAGTTTCTTAATCTGAATACTTTTATATTAATCAATACTGTTGCCAACTTTGCAGTACACATGTTCATTCCTAACTTTACATGTCCATGAAATTCTTAGCATTCTCCGGTAGCACCAAATTTCGAAAGATTTCAATCTTTTACACATAAGCTTTGATATGGGCCATGTTTCTGCTCCATGATTGTAGCTCTTTGCTATAAAGCTGTATTTTCAATTGCTAATATCGGAATAGAACCAGAAGGCAAAATAAAGACTAGGTGACGTTAAGCCTTTACATTTTTATCAAAGACTTTTCCCCTCGTTTATACTTTTCATTGTCGATTTATGGTGGATCCACGCTCAAGCGCAATGCTATTCAATCAAACTGATTAGTCTGGGAGGCGCCTTTCTACCTATTCTAGGAGCAAAACTTACCAAATTTTCTGTCACATCCGATCCGACCATAGTGGGTTTTTCTGTCACTAAACCAAGTTATCAGCTCTCCCAGGTACACACTCGTACCGCGTCCTCCCTGAAGTTTGCCTCTTGAAAATTACGAATGAAAAGTCTGCAACAAAGCGGTGTCTCCAACTTAATTTCATGTTTTAAATTAATTACTTCTGTCAGCCATACCCTTTGAAGCAAATTAACATTTGTTCCCATAGAGCCTTCCCCAATGCTCAACCACTCCACGCTAAATCCGCTACTGTACAGTCATCTACGCTTCTTGTACTACAATATTCAAAGGTATTTAATCATATGGGTTATTAGAAAATGTGATTAATCCCCAGCAATACCCATAACCTGAGGAGTTGCTTGGAATAAGACAAATAACAAGTAATATGCACTGTACCTCAAGCTCCTCGAAAACAGCATGTTTTGAACTTTAAATGGACAATGAGGAAACTGTGAAAGACAAAATCATAGAGGACTATCTTCAACATTGAGGGGCTCCGCCTCCCTGAGATGAGCATTTCATATTTCCCTTAGCAACGTTGATTTTCGAGGGACCCTTAAAACTAAAAGAAAATTGCTAGCTATTAGATAAAGTAAAATGCCATAATTTGAAAACCCTACTAACAACAGTGTATATAAGAAGAGAAAGCAAAATGAAAATATATATTTAAAAGAGCTGTTAAAACTACCTAGTGATGATGCTTGCTTAAATTCAGCTGAAACTCCCACAGTTTAGCTCCTCTTTGAAAAAAGCATTTCTGCCCACTTGATGATTTCTTTTATAGGCAGTTTTTCGTTTGTTGCTGTGCTGTAATCACGGGGATTGCATAGAGGTATATGGTATCGAACTCCTAAGGTGTCTATTATTAGCCAACCAAAGATAAGATTGCGTAACAGTCACAAGACAAATCAGTGTTGCCCATGGTGAAAACGTATAATCTAGAAGCAAGTTGGCCGGGACAAAGAGTCAGGAGTTGTTTTTTAAAGGGATCGTCAAGCATGATTAGCTTATACTATAATCGAGAATGCCTTAAAAAATGCGGATGTAATATGGCAAAAAGTAATTCCCATGGCAAGAAGTTATTCGGTTTCATACAGCAATCTAGACTCGGTATTATATGAGGCGAAACTTACATCCAGAAGATTCACGGCAATATGGTTCCAGCATATCCAATATATTTTGCCGTTAGTTGCATTTGTCTATTGGTGGGAGCAATGGGAAATTGTGCTATATTTGGATTTTGCTTGAGGAGAACAAGATATTACAAGATGACAAATGCTGAATTCCTCCTGAGTGTCCTGGCTCTCCTCAACTTTATAAAACTTGGTGTATTTGCTACTGTGGCACAGGCTGCGTACCATATCGGTAGCTGGAACAACGGCCTACTTTCTTGCAGAGTTGTCTCAAAACTCGGTGCCATAGTAATACTTATGTCTGAATTCGTAATCGTATCCCTTACACATATCTGCTACAAAATAATCGTCTCTGCCTCTATTTATATTGACATATCGCGAAAATTCATATGTTACACATTTGCTGCTGTGTGCATTGGCAGCTGCGCAGTTCTAGCAATACCAGGATTCTACGACTGGAGAATTACGCACTTAAAACTAAATACATCGAGCTGTCTAGATGGCGACAATTCACCACCATGTGATATTAGGATATGCGAGATTGATTTTAGCCTGGCTCATGCAACCTACATCATGGTGGCCGTCCTCATGGGCATTTTTCTACCAACTTTCTATTTGATCGTTGCAGTTACCAGGGTGCAACACAAGCTTAAAGTCTCTATAGAAAAGATTCGCTCAAATATAAGTATAATGTACTATAGGCAACGGGTAAGGGAGAACAACAGGTATTTGTGGATTTTAGGAATTACATGCTTTGGCTTCACGGCTTCTTATATACCAGTTATGCTGTTGCACTACGTTGGCTACAGGGAGGAGCAGCTCCCTCCCCATGAAAGGATAGAGGAACTCTATTCCTGGTACACATTTCTGCTCTTTACTCTGACCTCGGTCGACACATGGTCCACACCCATTGCTTACTTAACTGTACACCCATCCTTCAGGAGAATGCTGTACAAGATCCTATGCTCTTGCTGCAGAACTCGTATACTCAAACGGAGAAAAACAGTTGTGCTCAAAAGGCAGCCGGTCTTCATTGTTGAAAGGTCTTCGTCAAGTATTCTTAACAGATTTTAAACTAAACAAATCTGCGTACCGTAAGAGTAAGGTCCTGTACGTGTCATTTAATGTGATGCAATCGTCAATTAAGCAAAACGTTATGTAAAGGATAAAGTGAAGAAGTCATCTGACAAATCAAACACACATTGAAGTAGGGAATCTTCACCTAGGATCGAGTGCTTTCACAGTGATATCTCTTCATTCTCTTATTTTGTAATTAAATATTCAGCATCCGCTCAGCTGATATTTTGCAGAAAAATAGAAGGAAAATGTCATTTTTATCATTATATGACAGTTCAATCGGAGATGGCGCACCAACCAAATGGATTGATAGGGATGTATATTAAATATTTTACAAACGTAAAGTTCATATTTTATGCGATTGGCTGCTATTATTTTGCTACTAAGTTACAATCCGCTAAAGATATCGCTCTTGAAAATCCTCTAGGTAGAGTGCAATTTTTCCTTTAACTTTATACTTTGGCTCTAAACTCAAAACTTTTATCTATCAACTACTTAAGGCTCAAAAGTAACCGTCGAATGGTAGTGTAACATCAATTGAACGAAGACAATTTAGGCTAATATATCACAGTTGGATAAATTTGCAAAACGGAAGTTTAGAAGCAATTTCCTCTGAAGAAGCTAAGAGCCTATGTAAAACTTTCTAAGCACATGGAGTTGCCACAACTTTTGTAACCATACGTTCTAGGGCTAGTAACACAGAAGCAAGAGTGGCTGTTTTTCATCAATTCTAATGGTCACAGGCAAGTTTGCTACAGCTTCAGCCCAGAGTAGAAATGCAAAAAAACCAAAATCATAGCATACTTTTACTATCAATTGAGATCATTTTTATTTATTGTTCTTTCTTCTATTTGCCAGGCAGCAAGATTCCTTCATACTGTAGAAAAAATGACCCTATTAGTATCAAATATCAATCAGCAAAAATCAATCAGCTATAGGCACTGAGCCACTGTATCATGAACTAGTAAAGTATATACATGATTTTGTTTTCACATCTGACATTTCTTACTTTCAGCCAATGATTTGTCATCTCATTAGTAGTAATCATACAAAGGAAAGTGATACTAGGAAAAGAAATAATATTTCAGTGCACATCACTTAATTATCTAGGCAAAGATGACATGCAGATTTCTTTTTCTGCAAATCTCATATGATATATCTTGTTTAGGTTTCAAAGTGACTCTGTACTCTTAGGTTCCTGGTCTAATAAATTGATGAGGATCAAAAATATTTCTAAGACCTACTAAAAAGGGGCTCTTAATAAACATGGGGGGAGAGGTTATAAATATTTCTAAACCTAATAAAACTCAACTGTCAATTGCCCTTTCAAAAAACAACAAATGACATTCATTTGGTGACAGAAATATTCTGAGTTTGTGAAAGGAAATATGCCTTTCCTCAAGGAAAAACTTAAGCATCATTTTTCATTCCTTAGACGTTAACATGGGTCCTAATAAGCTCCAGGGGGTCAGAAAAACCTAAAAAAGTAATACGAGTACCCCGTCTGTTAGGAGCCTAAGAGTAAATAGAGAGGCACTTTTCTACTATTGCAAAGTAGTATTGTTGTAGTTTCCTTAATTTATGCTCTTTTATTTGCAGAACTGAAAAAGCTTCATATTTTTTCAAATTCAGCTCTGTTGCTGATGAAGGAATTGCTAATAAAGATCTGATACGTTTTATAATTTAAGTACATTAAAACTCAATCACTTTTCTGTAAAGCATTAATTGAGCATATTTTGCATATAAGATTGGTGTAAATAGTAACTACCTTTTTCTGGAACCATTTCATGGAATCATCCTTGGTAATTCTATGGCTGAAACCAATTTTGCTTGGGGAGCGCCTTCTTTTTGAGACTCTGGTTCCTGGTCTTGACAAAACAACATAGAAATCCATTCCATAGATACCAATGTTGGGGTCATACTTGAGGCCAAGATCAATATGTTCCTGGATACCAAACCCAAAGTTACCTGTTGCTGAGAAGTTCCCCTTTCTCAATTCATATTCTTTTACCTGCATGATTAAACAACAGTAAAATAAAGCAGGGCGGCCAGGATATTACTAGAAAGAAAATTCCCTGATTTTTCCTGGTTTACCAGACCAAATGTATACAAATTCCTTGATGCTTTCATATTTTACCCAGCAGTTCCCAAAAGGCCAGGGCAAGGATATGGCATACTTATATAAGCAAAGGAGCAAAATGAATGAGAATGTGAAAATATTCCCAGACCAGAATGATCTCCCTCACTTTTCCAGGTATACCAGACTCCTGAGAACCCTGAATATAAACAATTGGACAAGAACATCATCTACTTCAGTTATACCATGGCTAATCATATGTGTGTGTGTGTGTGTGTGTGTGTGTGTGTGTGTGTGTGTGTGTGTGTGTGTGTGTGTGTGTGTGTGTGTGTGTGTGTGTGTGTGTGTGTGTGTGTGTGTGTGTATGTGTGTGTGTGTGTGCATGCATGTGCGCATGATATAGTTTAGCACTAACATCCTACTTCAAGAACAAACCATCTAAAAACACAGTCTCACCTTTAATCCCTTCTCAAGGATTTCCTCAGCTTTAGGGCCTCGGACTGTACAATGAACGGCAATTTTTTCATTCCTTCTGATTCCAAATGACCTGACAGTAAATCTTGCTGCAAAAATTATATCAAATAATCAAACATTATTCAGTCCTATGACTACATTCATTCCAACTATTAATTCAATCAATATTCTGCCTCAGAAGGTGGGTTCTCTACACAAGCTCTCAGTTAGCAAATATTCTGACAAGCATCATTGGCAGATGAACAACACAACAATACATACATCAGGGGCGGATCCAGGACAAATTTTGACATTCGCACAATGTGCGAAATAAGTGCCACGCCCAAATAACCACACCCATAAACCACATCTGCAGAGTCCCTATTCCAACCCCAATGCTGCTACCTAGTACAACCCCATGTAAAGCAGAGGGAGCCCATAATATCTATGTAATAAATGCCATGATTTGTTATTTTCAGTCAGCAGCAAGGAGTAGGAACTATTGAAGCAATCTCTACCCGAAACCTTAGAGCACTATTTTCTTATTGACCACTTTCTTATCCCAAAAAAATAATAATTTCTTTCCAGTAAACATCACCCGATAATGACACCTTCCCCATAAGGCAAATTGAGTACACATTGAGGTCTAGTTAGCTTTCTGATAAATATTTGTGAGTAAATCGAATTGTCAGCTGGTGAGGGGGTTGCAGCTAAATAAATCAGACAACGAATAGATCCACTACGGTCCAAGCCTAGGGGTATTCGTTCAACATTTAGAAATGCTATTATTAATTAACTTTTCACTGAGTGTTATCGACTTGCAGTCTTGGCATATATCCTTGTTGTAACAAAACGGGAGCTTGGTCTACACTTCCTGCAGAAATCGACGGTTATCCAAGTGCTTACCATGTATGCCTAACTGAAATCGATGGCAAAAAATGCCGCAAATACAAATAGAATAGCTACAGTATTGGGCTGCTATCGTCTTTGGTATAAGTGTTTGTATAGCCATTCACATCCCATATGGAGACTGCTAATAGACCTTCATAGATTCATGCTTCTTCCTCAATTTGCAATTGAATCCCGTCAGCTGGATATTTGGGAGAATTGGGCAAACTGTACGCACAAGATATCCTAGCGGAAGAGAGGGTTATCAAGACAGGTAGTATAGGGCTATCCCCCGCTCTCTTCCATATAACATCCGTCGCCTCTACCTTCGCCACATTCGCACAACCATTTTCTCCATACACTTTCCTATACACCACTTTCACGGACCGCGCACGAGAGGACTGGGCCGAGATTTGGGGTGAAAGAAATTTTTTGTTGTATACAAACACCTATTAATACGGCTGGTTGATTGTGACTATCGTTGGTTATTCCGCGTGTCTCTCGTCGTTTTCATTTGTCATCTGCTGTTATTTGCTAATATGTGATCTGGCTGCCTTCGGAAGAGTGTTTTCTCAAAACTTTTACGAGTACTTTTGGCTCACAGCTCGCAGAAGTAGAGTTACACTGTAGTGGCCTAATCCTACCCAGTCGTATCGTTATGGTCAATGGAAACTGTGTTTTAATTGGTTGCCGAAATAGCAACTACAGATTGAAACAGCGGAAGAAGAAGGACTGTAGTGAGCATAAAGATCTTTCTCATTGAAATTGCCCTTGTCCAAGACCTTCCACACTGTATCACTCCCTCAGTAAACTCCTCAACTCAGAAACGGGAAAGTCTAGATTTGTAAAATGAGAAGGGTATCTGGAAGGAATACAGCTTGGACCCCAGGTGAGAGTGATATAGTTTGTTCAGAGCATTTTGTTGATGGACCACTAACTGTTGAAAACTCAGATCCAACTTGGAGTTTAAGATACATAGCTGGAGTGAAAAGCAAAGAAAAGTTTTGGTTTGTCAAACTGAGCTTCCAGCAACTGAGCATGTAGAAGAGCTGAATTCAAGTGTCTCCATGGATGTCATCTTCCTGAGGAGTCATCCTGTGTAAGCTGTCTAAATATGGGAGCACAAAGTGCTGCTTTGCAGAGTAACATTGAAGTACTCAGAGCAGAACATTTTAAGCTAATGTGATAAAGTATCACATACAGTTTTAAAAGAAATATCTGCAAGAAAGCCATTTTAATGGATGCATAGAAAACCTGATTCTACAATGTAATTTTACACTGGCTTGCAAGCTGTGACTATATGTAACTTAATATTTAATGTATATAGCCTAGCCTGCCAACAATGATATATTGGAGAGGAAAGCAAACTAAGCCAACATCAAAGTGTAAGTTCTCACTAACTAGGAGACAACATAGAGTGACCCATAGAGATAAGTTTCTACTGGTTCTTATATGGATTAGACTTGACATTTTGAATGAGGATTTAGCAGATAGATTTTGTTTTTCCTCTGGTGTATTCTCAAAGACATTTATCACATGGATCAAAATTTTGGCAAGCTTAAATGGGAATACTCTCATTTTCTGGCTTCCAAGGGGCCTAATTCAATCAAATTTGCCTTCTGCACCCAAAAAGTTTAGCCCAAAAACAAGATGCATAATAGACTGCACTGAGATTTTGTATTGAAAGATCAAAGTCTTTGCATGTTAAAGAATGAACTTGGTCAGATTATAAGAATCACAACACAGTTAAATTTTTGATTGCAATGTCCCCAAATGGCTACATCATAGTCTTATGTTGATTTTATAATTATTGCTCTTTGAATATGTCACCTGGGCTAGAGTAGAGTCTCAAATGACTGCAGCAGAATGTGAAAAGACAGAAGATGTTGCTAATTTCAGAATTCATGATGAACTTGCCATTAATAGAATAAAAGAATTCAAGATAGTTACAAATACACTGCCAGTAAATGCATTACAATTAGTAGAAGGCATTATGAAGCTGTGTAGCAATAGGCAATATTCAAGCACCATTAATTAAAAGTTGAGCAAGAACCAACTAGAAGAAGTTATACTATTCACAAATTAGATGTTAAGTGCAAAAGATGAAACAGGCTTTATTTTTATTAAGACTCAGGAAGCCAAGTGATAAGAATAGTTTAACATATTATAGAATAGTACATGATAGTGAAGTAAAGTATAATATAGCATAGTACAGTATAGTATTGCATAGTGTAGTATAGCATAGTATAGTATGCTTTAGAAATGTTATATCAGTAAAATGGTTATATACATTTACATATGGTTCTTTGCTGAGTGTCTGATTTCAAAATTTATGAAAATACTGAAGGAACATAGTGGACTAATGTAAAATTCTTCTGAGTTCCTTTCCAACTTTAGCCAGTGCTCTCTATCAAACTCCAACTTTTCAAGCAAATGGCTATGGTCATTACTGGTAAGTTCATTAGGATGAAAGCTAGGACTTAAACCTGCCCCTGTACAGTGTAACTGGCCAGTATCTAACCCAACCCTGATCCAATTTGAACGGATCTGGAATCATATGGCTGCCATTCACATACAGCTTTCTAACAATGCCTAGCAATATCAGCTTGGACATCCTCAGCTGTTTTATTCTTCCTTCTTTCCACTAATTCTCAATCCCCAAAGACGTCCTTCAATTCATCAACTTTCGTTGTGGATATCGTTGCCAAATCCATGTTGCTCGATTAGGCCTATTTGCCACCGTAGTTTATCTATTTCTGTGAGCTGTGAAACCTAAAGTACTCGCAATTGGTTAAAGAAAACACTCTTCCCAAGGCAGCCAGATCACATATTAGCAAATAATAGCAGATAACAAATGAAAACGACGAGAGACACGCGGAATATCCAACGATAGTCACAATCAACCAGCCGTATTCATAGGTATTTGTATACAAGACAAAATTTTTTTCACCCCAAATCTCGGCCCAGTCCTCTGGTGCGCGGTCCGTGAAAGTGGTGTATTGATTTTTGACGTACTAATAGCACCATCTATTCCGAAGTTCGCACAGCCTTTGGAGGTACACTTTTCACGTACTATTTCTCTGCGCACGCACAGATAAGTAGATGCTAATTTTATGTGAAGGTCGCACAAAATAATTGGTTCTGTGTAATTTATGATGTTGGGGATCACCCAATTCAAACAATACGTGAGGGGAGACCAAAAGCAACGTACAATAACAAGTATTGCCAAAGATAAACAACAGATAATGTTACCACGGTTACGAAATGGGGTTGTTGATAGATAGTGAGGTTTTGATATGATTATTGCCAAATAAGAATGAAAGGTAGTTTCTATACAGAGATCTTTGACAGCTAATGTGCAGTTAGAAAATCTGACCTTCGCCAGTGCGGGTGTTGCGAATGCCTGGATCCGCCTCTGACATACATGGATTCTGCTAAAGCCACAGTGCTTCTGCAGGCTTAAGATACAGTTTAAAGAAGGACATATATTCATGCTGGCCTTCTACATCACATGAATTAGTCAACTGGATAAAGGTGGCTGAAGATATAAGAAACTTTGTGCTACATACCAACAATTATGCAGATGGAACTTTATGTATTTGCATTAGCAAAAGCTCACTTGACAAAACATAATCAGCAAAAGTAGAGATATGCATAACTTGGATGAATAGTAATGCAACAATTTCCGTATGTAAAAAAACAACCCAAAGTCCTATTCTCTTAAGAATCACCTTAAAAAGCAGAGGGTCACAAGTTCAATTCCCACTTAGGTCCTATATTCTTTCACTTTTTTAATTCCATTTCACCTATAAAAGTGAAACTTCTAAGTCTCAGAGCAGAA
Organism: Mastigias papua; assembly: GCA_964019165.1. Classification (NCBI taxonomy): domain Eukaryota; kingdom Metazoa; phylum Cnidaria; class Scyphozoa; order Rhizostomeae; family Mastigiidae; genus Mastigias; species Mastigias papua. Next base: position 10,299,956 of record OZ025277.1, read on the forward strand.
GATGCAGGCTTAATACATGATTACAATGAACAGCAGGCAATAATAAATCATTAAGACTCATAGAGCTGGAGCATGGTAATTGATATCATTATTTCACCATCCCACAATGCTAGTCAAATAAATGAAGCTAAGGATAAAAGATTATATATAAATAATACCTTTAGAAAAGACAGGTGTTTGCCCTGTAAGTGCTTCCAGAACTTTTCCTGCCCTTACAAGCCTGTCACCACTTTCACCAACACAGATGTTAAGACAGAGCTTTGAGATCTGAATATCTCGCATAACATTTTCCTTTTCAGATGTTGCCTAAAACAATACAGGACAATTAATATCTGTAATAAATGAAGCAAACAAGGCTGATACATTTTGACATCTATAGCCATGCTGACTAATGAATAGGTGACACCAGGGTTCTCAGGACTTTTTTCAAGAAATTTCTCTGACTTTCCCAGGTTTTCCAGTGCAAATTTTTAAAAATTCCCAAACTTTCCACAGTTTTCCCATTAGTTTTTGACAAACCAAGGAAATAGTTTGGTATGTCTATTGACAATGAAAGAGTGAAAACAATTAGAGTGGAAAAAATTACTTGATCCAAAATTTATTCTGAATTTTCCAGGTTTTCCAGATTTCTGAGAACCCTGGACACAAAATAACCCTTCACATAAATCTCATTCACCCAATCAAGTATTTCAGATCTATAAGACAAAAGAAATGGTTTCTGCCATTCTACTCTTCTTTTCTACTTTCATGTAGCACACAGCCTGGTTCACCAGCTGTGATATTAGTGGCTTAACAACAAATTTTCTCCAGTTTTAATCTATCATCAGTTACCACTGAGATGTCACTGAGCTAGAAGTTTCTCCTTTTTTGAAAACCATGTTCAAATATTTCAATTTCTCGTCCACCCCTTCTTCTTTGCCTTCCTTTTATAATGTCATAGACAATGGCTTTGCAAGTTTGTGTCAAAATATGGTAATGCTCTCCATTTTTAAACAGTTACAATATATATACATTGCTAGCTACTGATTGTATGTATTAGAGCTGCTTGATAAAGGCGAAAGCCGAAAGTGACCATAAGGTGCTAAAAACCAGGGGAGTTAAAACAAGCCACTGTGGTCTAGTGGTTACGACGCTTGCCCGGAATACGAGAGACCCTGGTTCGATCCCAGGTGGTGGCAAATTTTAATTTTCTCCTGGTTTTTCTGAGCATTATATCAACCTTTCTGTTTGCACGGAAAAAGGAGAAATCCTGGTTACTCGCTAGCTACTGATTGTATGTATGTATGTATGTATGTATGTATATATATATATATATATATATATATATATATATATATATATATATATATATATATATATATATATATATATATATATATATATATATATATATATATATATATATATACATATATATATATATATTAGAAATACACTTTAGGAAAACGACAATTGCTTTCAATTTGTAAAACATGTTTCGATTGCTTCGACAACCATCTTCAGTTACAGAATAAGCATATTACATGGTGCAAACGATATAAAGGCAAGTGATTACTCCCTAGGGGTCTTACAACAAAAACTGTGTTGTAAGACCCCTAGGGAGTAATCACTTGCCTTTATATCGTTTGCACCATGTAATATGCTTATTCTGTAACTGAAGATGGTTGTCGAAGCAATCGAAACATGTTTTACAAATTGAAAGCAATTGTCGTTTTCCTAAAGTGTATTTCTAATATATTACTGCTGAGAAACTTTGGTAATATATATATATATATATATATATATATATATATATATATATATATATATATATATATATATATATATATATATATATATATATATATATATATATATATATATATATATATATATATATATATATATATATAATCTTTATTTGCATGTTTGTGCAGAAATTCATATAAAATCTGTACATTTGAAAGTGAATATTCCATTGATGCAAAAAAATCAATGCTTCTTTCTAAAACAGACTTCAGTAGACTTTTAAACTCCACACTTTAACCCTAGTTTTGTTGTCATATTTTCACAGACTAAAGAATCCTAAATAGGGTGCTAAAACACACCAACAAGGCAAGCACAGCAAGAACCAATTTATACAGCTCAAAAAGCTTTTTCGAGCAAAACGTGAAGTTTTGTAGTACCAACAGAGTTTTAAACAATTTATAATGCTACTTGTAATGCTTGGAAAACTGATAGTATTTTACAAGAAAAAATAGCCAGACAGACCCTTGGTAATGTATGAAACCATGAATTATAAGTATTCAAAAACACAAATTAAAAAAGGCTGCAGCAAAGATAAAATTGGGAAAAAGAATTCATAAAGAATAACAGCACAAACTTTCCATTGAAAAAGAAAATAAGTGCACATATTACAAGACAAGTTGCAACCTGCATAACAGTGAGGAGACGAAAAATACAAAACTTGATATAAAGAGGGGCATGAAGTATATAAAGGACTTTTAAAGGACAGGTTGGGTGTGAAAGAAATGCATACTGTACTATGCATACAAGTAAAATTTGAGACGAAAGAATTGACCAGAGATATGTTTCCTTATAAGGATAAGGTCATTACAGATACTAACAAAACTAAACAAGATATATCCCTGATAACTACTTCAAAGTAGCAAAGAACAAATGCAAGATTAATGAGAGAGAATAGAAGAAAGGGAACAGGATAGCATGCATATTTCTGAAAAACTTCAGGGAATACTGTGATGTACAGGTAGAGCTGTAGCCAATGTGCATTCTGTGTAAAGCTCACACAAAAGATTCAATTAGCAATTTTTGCCTTCATGCCAACACAACACAGATTAGTCATTGTACTGTCATATGCCCACATAAAATGACTAAAGGAAAAATCTCAAGCCAGCACACCAAAGAAAAAGCATAGGCCATGACGGATATCTGCAGCATAGGCTACATGGAAGGAATGCACACTAAGTGTACAGGCTGCCATTGTTATAATATCTATAAAACAAGCAAATACTACAAATGCTATCATGTAGAAGATTTTTCACTATTAATTCCCATTATTCTAAAGCCATGCTATGAGAAAAATGAGAGACATTATCTCATTGATGTCATAGGAATTACATCTGAAAAACCTCATCTTCCACTATCTGTTCATGATTATTTTTCCATGATTTGACAAGACCATCTCAGACTACTTCTTGAGCCATGTACTCTCTAGTCTGGAACAGAAGTCCCACACTGAATATTTATTTTTCAAAAAATGAATACCAGAACACTCTTACTGCACCCCCCCCCCCCACACACACACACATATTAATTCTGAGCCAAGAGGGCATTTTCCCAACAAGACCCAGAAATGTGTGTGACAGAAGTAGCTCATGGTCACTGTTTCTGGTGTTGAAAAAATGTTTGTGGGAAACAAGTGCTGTAAGAGGCAGTGAAAAAGAAGCTGAAAGTCTTGCCAATGATGATGAACTAATGAACAGAGATGATAGACACCTTTCAGTATTGTAGAAAATATGCAATAAAAGTTATAAGGTCTTTGTCAAAATGCTAAATCTTATTATCCAATGCACATGTTGGCCTTCTCTCCATCCCCATCTTTAATAGTCCACCCTATAGACATTCATCCTGGAAATTTTTCCAACCTCCTGCTTATTACAACCCCCTCCCCCATTTATTTACTGCCAGACTTTTCAAACCCCCCACTTATTGGCACCCCTTCTATTCTGGACTGGAGAGTAACAATAAAAATGAGAACCACAGCCTCATCACTATGATGGGAACTCCATAGCTGTAAAGTTCAAATGTTAAAACTGACTGAGAACTTCACTAAAGGAGGGACTTCCAACTTTTCTAAGGAGGGTCAAGTATTACTTGAAGGACACTACTATTATCAGCAAAAGAGTTGGCAGGACGGGCTACAGTTTACTTTCTAATTCAAGATCTTCATTTATCAGCATTCTCAACTTAATATAATAATTGTAGCATTTCTATGAAGTACGCAAGAACTTCCCTTCCATGGGCACGAGAAACTGTCGAATTGCGTGTATCTCACACAAAATGCGTAGACTTTCAGTCTAGGGCACCTTGGGAATAACAACTAGATATACGCTTCTTCTAATAATCTAGTTGTCGGCGGATGTTAACAATCCGGACAGTTGAAATTGCATATAAACTATACATCATTTTGACTATGTACGTCAAGAATGTGCAATAAAATTTGTGGCATTGAGTAGCTAGCTATGCGAGAGAAATTATAACGAAAAACACTGAATGCTTTGCGTACTAACCCCTTACGACTCAGTAGTATCTAAAACCGGAAGCATGATCATGTACGCAGTAGAAAGGATCATTCCTGCAAAAATTTCTTCAGTGGAGACACCATAGTACTTGAAACAAACAGAATCTTGCACTGACCCTAACCCTGCGCTCCGCGACCCTATCCCACGAGAAAACACAAGGCGCAGAGTCGATTACATCCACCCTACTCTTATCATTAGTTTTCAACAATTCCATTTGCTTTTTAACCGAAATATCTCTGATCCGCTGGAAGAGGGGGGGACACACTTAGATTTCAAAATTCCACGTGAAAATCTCTACTCACCGCCATCTTGTAGAATCGGGAATGGTACAAAGAGAAAGAACTGCATTCTGGGGGCATGCAAGTACCATGAAGCACAGGGAAGCAAGAGATGTAATCATTAGAGCCTCATTGTCGTGCTTGATGGTCTTCTTTTGAGGCCAGTGCATGGCACCCAGTGAGTGGCAAGATAGAAAAGTTCCGTCCACAATATTTTCAACGCCAAGAGCCTGAGTTATGTAGCTACCCATGCAGTAAAAGCATCTTGATGAGTAAGACATAAATGGGTTACATTATAAAGTGAAATAGGAGTAAGCTAGTGATCATGTTCATAAAGTGCTACTTGATTGGGATGGCTTGCAAGGGTGCCTGCACGTACCTAGGGCAAGGAGGCAAGGTTTCCACTGAGGGCACCTCGAGGAGGTTTTCTAGTAAAATACGTTAGTAAATAGTCCTTATACTATAGGGGTAAAGTTCTTGGTTATGTATGATACCCCAATCAATGATCTACGTTTGTAACAAAGGGAAGAGCACCTTTAGCCAGTCTGATTATGGTAGGGGCACAATGTATCTTAGTGCAGCGAGTATCAGTTAGGTGGTCATCCTGGTAGCCCCTAGTAGTGCTAAAAATATATTGAATTACTTGCTTTGAGTTGAATTACTTGCTTTGAGTTGAATTCTGATATGCAATAAGAAACGATGCAAAAACTGTGTTCCATTTCTAAGGGGGCACCGAGTCAGTTTTTGGCACTTTAAGGATCTTGGCTCCCAGGTCTTCGAATATAAACATATGGGAACTGGAAAGCGGGAAATACAATTGATAAGAACGCTTTAAATGCTATCGGTCGGCTGAAGAATGGAAAAGCATCAGGTCCAGATAAAGTTACCACAAATCTGGTAAAAGATGCTGCTAAATTTATTGCCTACCCCATCATGTGCATTTTCAATTCCTCAATAACGAATGGGGTTTTTCCAGATGTATGGAAAACAGCAAGTGCTATCCCAATTCATAAGTCAGGATCTAAGTCAGACCTAAATAATTATAGGCCAATTTCAGTGATCCCAGTATCTGCAAGGATGTTGGAACGACAGGTACATGACCAATTATCTGATTTTCTGAAGGACAACAATATTCTAACGAGCAGTCAGGCTGCTTTTCGCAAATACTCCACAACGACACCCCTAATAAGCAGCACAGATCGCTAGCAGGAGAATATGGATAGCAACAAAATGAACCTTACCATATTTCTATACTTAAGGAAAGCTTTTGACCACAACATACTTATAAAGAAGCTCAACTCTTACGGGATTGAAGACAGAGCTGGAGATTGGTTTGAATCTTATATAAAAAACAGAACCCAGTTTTGTACATTGAATGGAAACAAGTCAAAACCGAAGAAAGTCGCATGTGGTATACCTCAGGGTTTTTGTTTAGGCCCCCTTCTATTTATAATTTACCTAAATAACTTGGAAGATAGTCTTCAATATTCAAGAACTATCATCTATGAAGACGACACAAATATGTCAGTTGCATCTAATGACATAAAAAGATTGACAGATGATGCAAGGCAGGAGATGCTAAATCCTTCTGAATGGATGAGAATTAACAAACTCAGCCCCAATCTTAAAAAACAGAATTCGTGGTCATAGGGCACCCTGGTAAGATAAAACACCCCAGCCTCCCGGAAAGTCTAGTGCGTAATAACCAGAGCATAAAAACAGTAACGAAAACGAAGTCCACTGGATTGATTGTTGACAAAACCTTTCATGGGAAGGTCAACAACCGCACAATGGACAAAATTTACTCTGGGATTTGGGCATTAAAGAGATTGAAAAATATACTTCCACAATCACAACTATGCATGGTCTGTTATGCAATAGTAGAAAGTCAATTGCGCTATGGTGATGTTGTTCGGGGCAGATTGTCGAAAACAAAACTGGCTGCCTTGCAGAGACTCCAAACACAGGCTCTCAATATAATCAAGAATGCCAAAATAAAAGACACTTGGTCATGTCCTGGGATGAGTGTAGAAAACATAATTTCGCTTGATAAGAATGTTATGACCTATAAAATCACACACAAGCTTTGCCTAGAAAGCTTTCTAGAAAAGTCCCTAAGTAAAGTATAGTAAAAACCAAGGTCTAGTTTCTCATCTTACAATACAAGAAATAGCCAAAAACCTCCAGATCCCCAAGTATAGAACTGAGCATTCTGAAGAAAGCTTTAACTACTCAGCTCTTAAGGACTGGAATAATACGCCTATTAATAAACGTGAGTTGCAAACAATAAATAGCTTTAAAAGGGAACTGAAATTGTATATGAAGAGCAAGACATGAATAAACACGACCCCCTGGAAGATCAGCGCTACAATAAATAGGTTTTTCTTCTTACTTTTTCTTGTTGTATTGTGCGTTGCTTTTATTACAAATAACTTAGTTGGTAATTCTTTTTGTTTAACTGAGGGGTTATTTTGTGTATAAAGCTTATAAAATTAAATTAAATGAAAAATGAAATATTAATTGATCAAGTTCATCCATGTATTCAAGAGCTTGACATTGCGAGCAAAACAGCACTGTTGCCGAGATGGATGAAGAAATAATACTGAAAATAGAGGCATCGACTACGGAATGGAGATCCACGTGAACAACAGCTAGAATGTGATACAAGAGCTGTAGACTGGATTCTGCAGAAGGATTTTTACAACAACAATTTTCTTTTCAAAGGACTTGATCGAGAAATGAGAACGAAAATGTGGAATATGAAAGAAGCCAGCAAGACAAGACATGGCATTGTATTAAAAGTACAGCATGAATTGCAACTCTTCTTGCTAAGTTCATTGTAAAAACCATTGTTTTACAAGCAAAATTTGTTTCAATAGCGACTGCTTTATTGGATTTTGTGTATGTATGTTTGGAAAAAAGCAATAGTGTACGTTGTGAGATGTCTGTTTTGACAAGATGCCCTTCTTGTAGAGCAAGAACACATCAAGTTTGTTGTATTGGGCAAAGACGTACAAGAAGTGTCCGTCATAATGAGGTGTCCGTTTTACAGGTGTTTGCTTAGAGATGGCGCTTTACAATGACTTGAGCTCAAGCTATCAGTTGCATATTTAGATCACTGATGACAAAGTTCTCTTTCTGTTGCTGAAAAGTAAAATTTTTGGCTCGCTAAAAGCAATATTTTAAGAATATACTTAAAGTGTGGGCTTGCTCTACCATTGCTACAGTTTACTACATGGCAATACTACAGATAATTGTGTCTACCTTCTAGAATATTGCATGCTAATTTATTTCTTCCTTTTATGACTAGTGCCACAGAGTTGAACGTTATTGGTGAAATGTATCAAGAGAGCAATGAACATGAGGATCCAAATAGGAATGGAAACATGGCTTTATTGGTCATATTCTGCACAAGCGAAAACATTTGTTTTCTACATAGAGTATGTAGATAGAAATTCATCAACGAAAACATCCAATTATATTAAAGCTGCATAAACCTATATAATTTCAATAAATACAAGGATTCTTGTTAGTCGGAGTAGGTGGTAGAGCCAGTTAAACCGATCCCTCAAAAGAGAAAGTCGAAAGGCTGATTTCCATGTAATCGTACCAGTCGGTGACCTGTCGCCGATCTAGATCGGCGATGGATCGAGGATAGCTATTCTTATATGGAAACATGTTCCCTTACGTGACGATGAAGAAACACTGCTAGGAATAATGCTAGATACAAAGCTTAGCTTCAAAAGTCATGTGCAGTCACTTTGCAAAAAAGCAAGCCAGAAGCTGCGATATCTGCAATATCTGTATTGCCTGTCCTCGCACGCCTTTTTGAGAATCCTGTAAATAAACAGTTGTACAATTACCTAGATGAAAGCAAATTTCCCTTCAGGCAACAATCTTGCTTTCGATCACTTCATTCGGTGGTCACATGTCTACTTTCTAATACTAACGATTGGTATCTTCATCTCGATCAAGTAATGTGAAAGGGGGTTTAGTTTTTGTGGACCCAAAGAAGGCTTTTGACACTGTAGGCCATGAAATCCTACTTGGAAAACTCCGGCAGTATGGAATTAAAAATACTGAGCTAGAATGGTTCCTATCTACGGAATAGGTGGCAGCGCTGTACAGTCTATTGAATAACATCTAATAGCATGTAATGTAGAAAAAATAACCTGCAGTGTCCCGCAGGGATCATGCCTTGGACCATTATTGTTCCTCCTTTATATTCATGATCTGCCCTGTACAGTGAAATGCTCTTAGGTTACAGTGTATGCGGATGACACTAGTCTAGCATATTCGGCGAAGGATATCAAAGACATAACCAATGTTATGTACTCTTAATTGGAAAATCTTAAGATATGGCTGTATAGTAATAACTATTGTGTGTTCTCCATGTCTTTTTGATGTTAGGCGGCTTTTTCTGTGCAGCGGATTGAATCCCTCAATCTTAGGTGTCCAGCGTCCTTCTTATTACTTTTGCTGTTCCAAGTATGTAAGTCTTTTGTAATAAAGATGGTAACTGTGTTATCTCAAGTCCCTAAACATATCTCTTAAAATTTCTGCTTAGTGTACCAAGAGGATTGGCATTATAACTACTTTCCTAACACTCCATAACTTTGCCACCTCTCCTTTGAGACCCTAGTATTTTTCCTATTTCTTCTCTTCTCTGTCGATCACTCTTCCATCAAATGGGCATGAAACGCCAATTATGTTACATTCATTCTTCTCTTTATCGTGTAGCACAATGTCAGGTCGATTGTAATTTAACTGCTGATTGGTTTGGATGCTAAAGCCCCACAAGATCTTTGACTTTTCATTCTCAAAAACACCTTCTGGAATATCATCATATCATTTCTTTGTACATTTAAAACCATACCTTCTGCACAACTTCCAGTGAATAATCTTATCAACTCTATCATGGCCAGCTAACGTCGGCGATGGATCGCCCATCAATCCCCGATCCCTCAAAAAATTTTAACTAGGTTCTACTTTGCAACTCTTTATATGGAAACACGACTTTCTGTTCGGGGACGTAGCCGACAATAGAAACATTCCACGTGATATTTCAAGTCAGTCCAACATTGCAATTAAGCCACTTTTTGTACAGCATGTTTCTAAAGATACCTAACTGTTGCGATTGTATGGAACACTCAGTAGAAACTGAACGATCTGGAGGGGGGGGCAGGCTGCCGACTGTTACGATTATATGAAAGCCAGGCTTCAGTATCAAAATATATGTACACTATTTTGCAAGAACAATTGTATAAGAGCACGAGCCTCAAAATTGACGGGAAACTAAGAGCACGTTAAGAGCAAGCAGAGGCTGAAGCTTGGTTGTCAAATGTATTTTTGGACAACGATGCATACGCTTTCCAATAACATATTGACATGAAATGGCATTGCCTTCCTAGCCTGAGGAGGATTGACAGCTTTGTCACTTCTCCTCTTTGATTTCGTGAAGTAGTTGCCCTTAGTTAAACATCCAATGTTCTCTTGTATATTGTCTAAAGTCTAAACTGCCTACACCCCAATAATTCAAGAACACGTTAAGAACGATTCAGCCTGAACATTTCGGATATATTAAGAACAACCAGCCTGGACCTCAATTTTACTGGTTCTCATAAAAAAGTGTATTTCTCTTTTGTTGCCTAAACAACGTAACCTTCCGCTCAGCTATGTCTTACTGAGCCATGACATTTAGGAAATCCGGCAGATAAAAAGTCAAAACATCGTGACACGTAGTCAAGTGGGCATTTTGAATTGTTCAAATTGATTCAGAGGCTAGCCACATCTCGTGGAATCTATACACATTTTAGGATTCATTCTAGGAGTATAGAGACCGTTGCAAATATAAAAAACAAATAAGAAGCAGATAGCTATGGGTATTGGATCATCTACAGCTGAAGTTCCAGGGGGAGGCAGTGAAGGCTATCATGTTCTTAGGGTGAGCACTGTTTTGTTGTTGGCCTAAAATGGATTCGTCATGAGTACTTCGTTGAAATAGTTTGGGATGAGGCCTTTTTGATTGAAAGTATGAAACTTTAGCAGTTGGCAATGATCTGGATATATTCTAGAATTAAGATTATAGTATATTTACTTGTTCAATATGGTATACTGTCAGATCTTGCTTTGCATACCTTTGTTGTGCTAAATCCTAGGATTCCATTTAACTTTCTCACAATCATTCTTGATAAGGAAAAATTATTGTTAGTATTATTATTTTTGTTCTCATTACTCTGTTGTTAGTGTTGCATTCAAACCAAGTGGTCAATTGTAAACTACCCATTGTTTAGTAAGGTTTACAACTTTATGTAGCAAATATTTTCAATTAAATAAAGTTTCCATTATTATTATTAAAAATGTTATGACTTCAAAGATTCCTTTTCCACCCAGGTGCAGGAAGGCTCTCCCGGTTATAAAGCTGGTTTAGAACCGTTTTTTGATTTCATTGTGACTGTAGAAAATACACGACTGGTTTGTAATTTTTTGATTTGGTAGCTCTTCAATATTCTAATTTAAGATTACAGTTATTTACACATAATAACAGTTTTTACATAGAAAAGAATAAATCTTCTTATAGTGTTTTCTTGTATAACAGCAACTTAATCATGCAGTTTTAGAAATTTAAAAGAAAAATAAATTGTGAAGTAGATTGCTATATGGTATGACCCATCTGACATTTTTATGTATGAAGGTATATGAATCTTGCAGATATAAACCATTAAACTGATTATTCCTATGCACCAAGGGCACACCAGTGCTAGATTTTGAAATTAGTGGAAGATTTAAAGGTATCAAATTCCATAAGATGGCTTTCAACAAATCTTTAGACCATCTTGAAACCTCAAGCTCTTAAGTTAGTGGTCACATTGCAGGTCAGATTGTTTCTACAGCATTATGAATGTGGGTTTGCCAGGGCATGTATTGTATGTGTAGCTGTAAGCTGTATAACTGATGAAATGGACTCAAATATTATATATTCTTTCTTTCTTCTAGGATACAGATAATGATGCACTAAAAAATATTTTAAAGTCAAATGCAGAGAAGCCAGTAAAGATGATGGTATATAGTAGTAAGACTGGAACAACAAGAGGTAGAAGCTAATGAAGTGCTATAGAGTAACATTCCATAAATTTAGAATTGATAATTATGAGAATTTTGTAGCTAATTTTCTGCTGAATTGGTATGGAGGCAATACTGAATTGTTTGTGTTTTTTATCAATGTGTGGTAGGTGCCCAGATATGCTTCCCAGTAGTGACAGTTCAAATATGAATTAACCATTCTTTCATGCTGGTTTGGATTTTCTATTTATTAAATATATAGGTTTGAAAATTATATTTCAGTAATAGCAGTACATCTAGTAGACTATAACCTAGGAATTTTAGTATTAGCCAGAAGTTGAAGAAATGTAGAATCATTATACAGTATTTCTCAAAGCAAACTGGCAAGTCTTCCTTTTGGTTTTCAGAGGTCAGCATAACACCAAGCAACTTTTGGGGTGGTCAAGGATTATTAGGTATGGCATATTTTGCAATAAATATATAAATGAGTAAATAAATAAATAAGTAAATATATATATATATATATATATATATATATATATATATATATATATATATATATATATATATATATATATATATATATATATATATATATAGAAAGAATAAACCACAAATATACTATCCTTTCAGTAAATGTTTTGATTAAAATCTTCATTACTGAATACTGATGAAGATTTTAATCGAAACGTTTACTTAAAGGATAGTACTGTATATTTGTGGTTTATGTAATTTATATACGTTGTGGATGCGGCTTAGGATTAGTTTGTATATATATATATATATATATATATATATATATATATATATATATATATATATATATATATATATATATATATATATATATATATATATATATATATATATATATATATATATATATATATATGTATGTATATATGTATATATATATATTATGAATTTTTTTGACAATTGGTATTCTTGTTTAATTTTTGTAGGAGTGAGTATACGATTTTGCTCATTTGAGGGTGCAAATGAAAATGTCTGGCATGTTTTGGTAAGTTTTTATATACTATTATTGTCTTGTTATCAATCATAGAAACATGCTATATATCAGATGTATATACATCTTTCCTATTGTCATTAAAGTTAACATTATAATATACTCTTAAGTTTCAAATAAACAGATGGCAAACACTTATTAGTTTCAACAACTTTTTTCTGACTCCCCTGGAGCTTATTAGGACACCCCATTTGTTAACTTTCAAGAAATGAAAAATGGTCTGGAAGTTTTTATTGAGAAAAGTAATTGTTCTTTCACTATTTGAAAGTGTTTCTTCCACCAAATGAATATCTTGTGTTGTTTGTCAGAAGTGTAGTACAGTTGAGATGTCATTAGGTTTTAGAAATATTTCTGAGCCCCCCTCTATTTATCAAGATCCCCATTTATTAGGAACCTGTCAATATCATTTTTGAATAGAAAGTATCGTGATCATTGATAGTTTCAGCTGTAGTGGAGTACAAATTGAAATGCCATGAACCTTTCTTTTGGTTGCAATTTGCATTGGTTGTTTCTGCTTGCATCAATCTGTCAATTGATAGTATACTGAATTTCATTTGTTGGCCTTTAGGATGTGCAACCCAATTCTCCAGCAGATATTGCAGGACTTCGATCAAATACAGACTATATAATTGGTGCAGATTCAATTTTGCATGAGGTGGGTGAGTTTTATTTGTAGGGAATCAGCTTGGCTATGTTTATTTCAATGAGAATTTTTCTATTATTTAGATTAGTGTGCATGTCTATGTGGGGCTCATAAGGTGATCAAAGGGCCTTAATGGCCATGAAACGAGCCTGTTGTGTCATTGCATCTATATAAGTTGTCTTGTTTCTACATAATCATTATGTGCAACAATCATGAAGGTCAGTCTTGAATCTGGGTTAGCTATAAGAGTATGCTGACTGTAAACCCACACTTGAATGAGATATGGGTCATTCCATGTAAAAGTGGGACAAAAAAAGCAAATTCTACACCCACCCTCTCCGATTTTGTTGAAATTCACACCATTGATACATATGATCAAGAATAGAACAGATGCGCAATTTCAGCTATAAAACCTTTCTCCTTCCAAAGTTATGGCATTTTGTAGTTTAGGCCTAAATGCTCATTTTTCACTCGCAGCAGCCATTATGGATTTCTATACAGAAGCAAAATCTCGTTTTATTTATGACTGACAAAAGATACAAACTTGAAATTTGAGGTGTAGATACTTAAAAGATTCATATATTCAAAATTGTAATAAATATTAACATATTTTGCTTCTAACTATCCCGATTACCCAATTAACTTTTACCTACCAATTTGATTTGTAAAAGTAGCATCGTTAAGAAATTGAGCTGTAACTTTTCTCGCCCAACTTGTACCACGACCAAACATTCAGAAAGTACTCTCAATATATTCATAAACAAACAGTTAAAATTTGGGTTTGGTCCTCTTAAGGCTTCGGAAATTATGGGCAATTGAATGTGAACTTTTTTCAAAACGTCATTTCGCGCGGTTTATTTCAGCGCTTAAGACTTTCTCAACGTTAGTTTACCAATAAGTACAATTATAAAAGTAAATAGCATGCAGCATCAAAGGTTATTTAATTTCAATCGTATCACGGAAGGAACTCCGTCAGTTTTGGAGATGTTTCAGTTGACAGTCCATACTGGCGGGTGCCAAAAGAATTTGGTTTTGATGGCCCCTAACTCTACAACTGCCAGTTTGCACTCAAGGCACCAAGCATAGGTCATTATTAGCTACCCATTGGATGATGATACTATATATGCATAATCTTAGAAACGACTCCTCGCCATTTTTAGCTAATGTCAGAAGCAACTCCTTCCCATCAGGGTGGATTGGCAGCTCTTTCCCAGGGGAGCTACTTTACGAAAGAGGTCTGCATTGCGCGTGGTAATAATGTATTTTCCTTAACTTTCAAGTAGTGGAACAAGGATAAACAAATTTGCTACAGATAATAGGGGGCTAGCAAAGATAATAGGCAGGGTGGGCCCGGGCGTGCGATCGCAACCCAGCATCCCTTGCCAGTCTACCTCTGCTTCCAATTCAAGACTATCACAGCAACACATCACCTACGCATTTTTTATAAGAAACTACTAAAGGACGATCCTTCATGTAAAAGTGCCAGAGGAATTAGGACTTTGCTACCAAAGACAGAATCCCTAAGGAATTTTTAAAGCTTATGAACATTGTATTACTGTAAAACAATTGAGAATATGAGGCCGGTTCCAGTCATTGCAGTCAAATCTGCTTGCATTGTGTGAAATCCCTGTAGTAATTGCTTTTGCAACAATTTGTAGCAAACTTCGGAATATCACTTCTTCCTGCTTCAATACTGTTGTCAAGGTACTGAGTGTGGAGATAAAGTTAATAATTAGTAGGGATCTAGTATTTCTACTATGTGGCCAAAAGAGTCCTAAACAAAGGAACTTTAAGAACTGCAAGTCTGTGAACTGCAAAAGTCTTTATAACTATAGATACAAAGTGAAGGTATGCTTTTAGGGCCTGCTGAAACAAACAATTTTCTGTTTCAAACTGGCAATATTGGAGAACCTAAGTTTCTTCTGGGTAACCTTGTATAAGTGATGCTTATAGCTGTTTTAGATTGTACAATATGGGCTGCCCCAAACACATTCATTCTTATGAACAGTTATACTGTCTTTTTGTCGGGAAGGTGCCTTGAGTTTTTGTCACCACTATATATATAGCAAACAAGCGATGGGCTGCTGATTTCACCTATTTTGGTGTTGGCCGTAGAAGATGAAACTCTTGCCAAGCTCTTCTTAACTTTCATAATCTTGGGATTAATGCTAGTACTTGGTGCTTTCAATTTCTTGTTCATACAAATTATGAAATACGCCATATTATTTCCTATGGTTTCCTAGGGCTCTTATGAGGTGTAAATCACTAGATGATCAACTGATTTTGATCAGCTTCGAGAGCACACAACTTCTACTGAACTTCAAAACTTATTTGATCCAGCTTTCTCTTGCTATATGTCCTGTTAGTTGATGTTTGCAGTGAATCAGGGTTCTCAGGACATATTTCAAAAAATACCTAGACTTTTCCAGGTTTTCCTGAACAAATAGTTTAAAAGTTCTATGACCTTCTCCTATCTTTGCCAGCGATTTTTTAGCATACCAAGGCAATAATTTGCTATAGTTATTAACAATGAAGGAGGAAAGGCAACAAGCGCATGAAAAATGTCTTGCCCAGGAAAAATTCACTGGCCTTTCCAGGTTTTCCAAGTTCTCCAGACTCCTGAGAACTCTGGTGAATTAACGTTAAAGGATAGATATAGACTGTGAATTAGGGTAAACCGTGAATTGCACCCCACTCGTAAAAGCGTCCTCTGGCCAGCCCCATCCAAAATGAAGAAAAGTGTCGAGCCCACTGGGTGCGTATTCGAGGATTTGCGCCATGTAAAGATCTTGAACCCATTTACCTTGTTTGAAATAATCCATCGAACATTCTTGGAAATAATTTTTTCATTCTGTATTTAATCTTCAAGCAAGCAACTGACAACCTTTCAAATTATATAAGGCTTAGGTGGCCCCAAATTTTTATAGATATCTTTCATATGTGTAATTTGAATAGAGTCAAATTAATTTATTATTTCTTACTTTTGGCTTTCATGATGACTGATACTAGAAACAATAGAAGAATGCTGGCTGTCGACAGGACTTTTTGCTCGAAAAAGTTAGATTGTAGACCATCGAGCCACAGAAGATACACATCCTAAATCTGCGGATTTCTTGCAACAGATCGCAGCATATGTTAGCACCCGCCAGTATGGACTGTCAACTGAAACATCTCCAAAACTGACGGAGTTCCTTCCGTGATACGATTGAAATTAAATAACCTTTGATGCTGCATGCTATTTACTTTTATAATTGTACTTATTGGTAAACTAACGTTGAGAAAGTCTTAAGCGCTGAAATAAACCGCGCGAAATGACGTTTTGAAAAAAGTTCACATTCAATTGCCCATAATTTCCGAAGCCTTAAGAGGACCAAACCCAAATTTTAACTGTTTGTTTATGAATATATTGAGAGTACTTTCTGAATGTTTGGTCGTGGTACAAGTTGGGCGAGAAAAGTTACAGCTCAATTTCTTAACGATGCTACTTTTACAAATCAAATTGGTAGGTAAAAGTTAATTGGGTAATCGGGATAGTTAGAAGCAAAATATGTTAATATTTATTACAATTTTGAATATATGAATCTTTTAAGTATCTACACCTCAAATTTCAAGTTTGTATCTTTTGTCAGTCATAAATAAAACGAGATTTTGCTTCTGTATAGAAATCCATAATGGCTGCTGCGAGTGAAAAATGAGCATTTAGGCCTAAACTACAAAATGCCATAACTTTGGAAGGAGAAAGGTTTTATAGCTGAAATTGCGCATCTGTTCTATTCTTGATCATATGTATCAATGGTGTGAATTTCAACAAAATCGGAGAGGGTGGGTGTAGACACTGTCCTTCTTTTACATGGAATGACCCATATGCGTTTTATCCATTACTTTCAAAAAGTGCCAGGTGCCTGAATTTTGAGGAAGCAAGTAGAAATACATTGCTTCCAGCATTTTGCTAGTATCTGTGATTAAATATGGTGCATGTCAGGATAATTGGCAGAAAATGAATAAAGTTAAATTGACTACTATTGATTTGTTATGTTATATGAGGGACCTTGTATTAGGATCTTTGAAGAATTCTAAGGAAGTAGAACATTATAGTAGGTGAACAAATGTACCATTTGCTACTGTTTAATTTGTTCTATCTCTTAATTGAATAGGCAGAGGATTTCTTCACTCTAATAGAAGGCCAAGATGGCAAACCACTTAAATTTTATGTCTACAATTCAGAGACTGATGGTTGCAGAGAGGTATACTATATAAGTCACAGTTGCTGATACTATATAAGTCACATTTCAAAATGACCTTATTGCTTACCAGTAGTGGCTCAAGCAGGGGTATGGTAGGGGATGGTCACCCCAATGATAAAAGGTATGGTGCCTGAAAAAAGCAGAAGTCTGGGGGAAAAATTGGGAATTAAATGGCTTACACTATCAAGCTTTGAAATGATCACTGGACTACAGATGCAGCTCTTCTAAACACCTTACCAAACTTTCAATGCTTTTTCATCTTCATATAGGGTGGTTTATCATGCCAAAAGAGGCATTTGTGAAAGATCATTTTTACTCTAATGAAGTGCAAAACCCTAAAGTCTTTCTCAGGGGCAGCCCACAGGGCCCCATGGCAGTTCTTTTTGTAGTTTTGCCTCCACACATCAGGGGATCTTTTAGGGATGAATCAATAAACAAATATCAGTATTGTCTTATTTAAGTATGAATGAAGATACCTACGAAGCACAGCTTTTCAAAATGATGCATAAATTTGAAAATTAAATTACTGTTACATCTTTCTAATAGTGTTTAAAGTAGGATCAACATACAAGAAAAATAGTTATTTGGCCAAGAGCTATTCTCCTAAAGGGAAAATATTATAAAAGCATTGCAATTTCTAATTTTGAAAAATTCTATAGGTTCTAGGAAATTTTCAAAATTCATTTGAACGATTTTTCAGTGAAGATATTCAACAAAGTTATGCTAGTAAGTTGATGAATATGTTGTCCTTACCATTTCTTACTTCAATGTTTTCATTTTTGCAGGTAACAATTACACCAAATTCACAATGGGGTGGCGAAGGAAGGTAAGTATCACATCATCATCGTCAAGAGCATTATTTTGCAAAAACGACAAATTCAAAGCAAACAAAACAAACTTTAAAGCAGGCCTTGCCTGGAAAGACGCTCAATCGTGCGCGAGCGCCTTAAGCGCGCCTACAATTAGTTTTGGAGCGCGATTTATCGAGCGTCAGGATACTGAAGTTGTATGGTAAGAAATTTTTTCACGTCATCACAAACAAAGGATTTTTTAATAAGCCTCTTTGTTATGACTAGAACAGCTTCAATTCAAATCATCATTAAGGTAATTCTTTAATAACATGTGTACGTCCAGGTAATCTGGAATCATCCGGAATTCACACAGGTGAATGGAGAGTCATACCTTACATGTAATGCACAACTTGTAGGACCACAACCTTCTTATATGCACCTTAAACACATAAAATATTCCTAGATTGGAGTCCACGTTTAGTTTTTGCTTTTATTGAGCCTTTTCCGTGTATTTTAAATGCATTCCTCTGAGGGATGCGAAATAGAGCTAAATTGCTCAAGGAGCTCGATTTGTAGAGCGCGAGGCCTGTATATAGCAATTCAGAAAAGAAAGCCACAATGACTTCTTTTTTGCATACATACATTCTTTTTATAAGGAACCTTCTTGTAGAATGCCGAAATATATAAAGAACTTATACTACTAAAAGGAAACTCCCTAAGGAAGTTTTCAATTTGAAAACAGCAAACAATCAAGAATTAGGAAGCCGCTTCCATTCACTTGCAGCCAAAACTCTCATAGATTGTTTTTATGCTTGTGTCATGTGTTTCATTGATCTTCTTTGTGTTTTTGGTTTTAAATTATGGCAAAAATTCAGAACTTTAATGGTTTACTTGTGTCTGTACTTTTTTATGGCGCGAAATGTGCAGTGAAAATTAGGAAACTATTGTAGAACTTTTTGTTACGACAATTTGATTATTGGAGGTCAAAAATAAGGAACTTTTGGAACTAGGCCTTCAGCTAGGTTCCTTATAAAAAAAGCGTGTAGCATACCAATGCCTGCTGTATACATGGGTACTGACAATGAGCTGAAAATTTTAGTAACCGTTAAATAACTTAGTATCTAAAGTTTCGTTAGAAAGTAAGGGACTTGAGCTCTAGTTCAAATCCTAAGTTCCTTATAAAAATATCGTGTATAGTGGCTGTTGACACCAGGCCCGGCGGAACGAAATTGATATTGGGGGGGGGGGCTGTAAATAAAGTAAACTGCACTGGGCTCCGGGAGAATTTTTGTTCGACCACGCCCTTTAGATTGCTGGAAAGCAACCTGGCTATACAAATTGCCATTTTTAATGGACGAAATACTATTTATAGAATTAAGACAATTTTTGAAGTGGAAGTTGTAAATTGGCTGGAATCTATGTATTTGCAGTCATGTACTAACATTACCTGTGGCTGAAAAAGCTAACGAAATACTTTGCAGTCATTGACAGCAAAACTTTCCTGCTGTCTCCGTGCAATGCACGCCAGCAATCAACTTAAAAAATCATAAACACTGCCAAAACAAAATTTAACGATCCTCTTAACACTCTTTTTCAATCACCTATGCTTGTGTGCTTTTGTGTGCTACATTAACTTTAATACACAAAACTCTGTTCGAAAATTGTCCAAAAATCTGCTTACCAAATAATCAAATTACCAAACGCTACTGTCGATAATGAAGTGTTTTAAGGTTGATGGAACATAAAAGTGAGACCCTGATGCCCTCCCAGCATCTTCGCATAACATTCAGTTTTGAAGACTTCACTTTCATCTCTCATGCTGTTTAACGTTCCTGATCAAGTATACATTGGTTCTTTGAGCACGCAATAAATGATTGAAAGGGATAACTAGTAACTGAACTGGTTAATATTTTGCGAATTTATAGTATGGCCTTGCAATGTTTTCTCGAAAATTTAAAGAGCGAATCGTTGCAAAATATTGGGGGAGCTGAAGCCCCCCCCAGCCCCCCCTGTTCTGACGGGCCTGGTTGACACTAACATAGAGCTTATTCTATTTTCAACAGCCTCGGATGTGGAATTGGTTATGGGTATTTACACAGGATACCTATTCGAGATGAGACTACGAAAATGCAGCCACCACTTATGCCAACACCAAAAACAGATGGCGGATTTTCTGAAGTTTCATTGGTGGGAGAGACTACACCAACAACAAAACAGACTGGTAAGCTCCTACTAAAACCCCACTTATTTCTGGGGTATGATTATAAGTTTGGTTAAGGCAATAACCAGTGTATCTCTTTCTAAAGTGTTGGATAGAAAGGTGCATGAATACATAATGGTTGAGCATTGATCAGGAAAAATGGGAAATCAGGAAATTTTTCATGGAAATCGGGGAAAAGTCGGGGATCTGGCGAGCGTTTGGAAAAGGTCCATAGAGCTTATTTTTTGTATTCGTTTAGAACCGAAACTGTTTTTCGCATTGCATTGAACAAAAAGATACTGAATGGCAGTGAAAATATCAGCGAATTTTGCAAAGTTAGTCATGGAAATCAAGGAAAATCAAGGAATTTGATTAGTAAAATCCACTGGTAACCCTGACGTAATTTGACAGATTTATCAAAACACTGCCATGCCTCATGTTCTTTCGTGAATCATTTTATGGGACATCATTTTATGGGACATACTTTCGGAGTAGTTTTTGTTTGGCATTCATTGATTAGGACCATGTTTTGCAGTTAGGTGTAGGTAACGAGATACCGATTCTTGTCGCATACTGGAACGACAGTGGTGACAAGAACATACGTTTTGAATGAACGTCAATATGATTGAATTTATTATATGCTGCTTATGTTATATTTTTAGAAATTGAAAAGAACTTGGCAAACCTTCACCTTGGTTACCAACCTACTCAGTCGATGCATGCCCCGTTGCTAACCAGCCAACTTCCACAACAGTCTGCCTCTTCACCGAGTATAACTGCAACATCTCTCGTTTCTGAGCAACTTTTGCAAGCGGTATCAACGGTGCAATCCATCGATCATCCTGGCCACGGTACAGTCTCGTTCCCAGCACCACTGATGGCCACATCTACAAGCGCTACACCGGCTATCATCCCAAAAATCAATGCAGACCCAATAATTCACGCTAGCCCCCCTGCAACTGACACCAGCAACACAATTATGGCGACACCCGTACCGTTAGAAACTGACATTACGAAAGGTGCCATACCAGCACCTGTTAATGAAACTACGCCCGCAGCAGAACTGACAGAATCGCCCACCAGTGCAGGAATCTCTCTAACATAATTTTTATCAATTTCTAACTGCTACATGTACCTTTTCTTGGGTATACATAGAATTAATAAGGAGGACTTGTGTATTTCAGATTAGATACAATAAACAACGCCTTAGGACGAGACTCTTTCTAGCATAGATTATTTTCTGACTCTGTTTTGGAATTTCGGAAACTTGGGTGAAGTAACTCAACATAGTAATATAGTGAAATAATAATTTCAATTTTTTAGACGATTTAGCCCTTTACCTCGAGCTGATTTTTCAAGGATTTGTCATAGAATAAAGACTGGCAGAAAATATTTAAGTATTGTTTGTTGCAAGGGAAAGCTGATGAAATAATTTACATGACTCGCATTACAAAACCAATATTCAAACTTCAATTATCAGCTGTTACAAAATTCACCAAAAAGGTTAGTTTAGGGATATATTTGTGTGGAGATAATATAACAATTGAGCTATTGAATAATCGTCTACTATAAACTTTAAGAGGTTAGTTACGGTATAAAATGGTAGCTTTTGACATAGTAGAAATGTGTATTTTAAAAAAACTGATGCCAGAATTTGACTTATTTTTGATGGAGCATTATATGTACTTATCACGCAACTCTCTGCGCAATATCTTACCGCTTGCTGCTTTTGGAATAGCATCAATGAACGTCACTCCACCGCGTAGCCTTTTATACGGGGCCACCGATTGCTCGATGTAATGTATGATATCGTTGGGATCGACTTCTTCTCTTGCTACAATGAACGCTCTGGGTATCTCGCCAGCTTCTTCATCGGGGACACCGATCACTGCGGCGTCGGCAACTTTGGGATGTGCCATAAGCAAATCTTCAAGTTCAGCTGGGGGTACCTAAATGAAAATGGAGGGAACCAGTTCAAAGGAGGTAATAAGTCATCAGTTCACAAGTTAACACAACATTAAGAGTGCAGTGAAATAATGAGAACAGTCGTAAACCAATCGGAACAATTCTATAGATTAATAACAAGAGCGGAGGATTAGGGGGCTGGGGGGCTGTAGCTCCCCCACTTTTCTAGAAATTATATTTTACTATACCCTTTCAAACAGGCAAAACTAAACGGAGATGATGATGACTACAGTATGATATTAATACGCTTATGAATACGGTATGAGATGAAAACGGTATTGTGTAAACACCCCAATCCGATATGATTTCATACCGGATCGATATTAAGGCTGTGCATTCTACTATCTCTGCTGGACTCATAATACAACTAAACAGCTATTGCTCAGTAGCAAGGTTTTCAGCATTGAAACATTGCACAAAGTTACTAACTTATACAAGTCTTAGTTTCCACCATAATCTGGAGGCAGTTTAGACACACGTCCACTTGACAAAGATCTCATTACTGTAGTCTTTCTTCAGTGTCAAACAAATCGGGGTCTCATATTAAAGGGGGATGGGTCGGAAATTTTGCTTTACAAAGTAAATGAAATCCAAATATCCACAGTTACTTCACCGATACAGTTCGTATTTATACCAAACTGATAGATCTATATCTTTTGCAGATAGACAATAATGGAGGTAGCTTGGAGAAACAAACAGTAGGGCTGAGAGCAAGTTCTTGCCAAAACAAATCTTGCCCTGATTTACAGACAGAAAATTGATAAGCTCGGGGCTGGGAGCATTTGCAAAACAATAACACGCATCCACCCCCCGTTAATTCGGCACCAAACAGTATATGTATGACGAGAGCGGACATGTATTTCAAAACAATTTAAATTCTCAAGAGCAAATGACGGGGGTACCCAAGAATGCTAATGCTATACCTGGAAGCCTTTATATTTGATAAGTTCCTTTAATCGATCGACAATAAAGAAGTTGTGATTATCATCATAATAACCAATATCCCCGGAGTAAAACCATCCATCTTCTGACAAGCACTCTGAAGTAGCTTTCTCATTTTTCAAATAGCCTGTCAACAAAAAAAAGCACTTAAAAAGAATCCACCGATAGTGTTACTCCTAGAGTTGAGAATACGTTAACTCTTTCAATTAGATTATATTCAGGAAATTTTTCTCATGTATATATGAATTAAAAAATATTTGTCTTGCAAGAAACGGGTTTATAAGAAACCTAGTATGTTTATTTGCTAACCTTTATGGGCAGTACAAAAGAAATTGTTTTCCGTTTAGCTTTCGTAATCACTGGAATTCTTTTCATTAAATCAATAACTTTTAAGAAACTTTTAGAATAAACATCCTCGCAAAAATTAAGAAACTTTTCTACTGGGCTTTGAGCCAAGTTTCGTATAAAAGAAAAAACGTACCATAATACAGGGAGAGGCGCATTTCACAAGTGGACACATGCAACTAAGCAAATCTGGCAGGAAATGCTGCTTACTGTAAGAAAGGATATTCGAGAAGAGGAACGAACGAAGGTTGTTATTTACTATTTTTTCGTGGTATACGTTGAGCAATTATTTTGAGAAAGCAAGCGTAAGTTCATTGAATGTTCCTGTCCGCTGACACTCTCCTGAGCATAAAAGCTTTCAGGGAACTTTCACCTATGCTTTCTTTTTCAATCAATCTTTATTCTTTCAATTAGTACGTTCTATAACTTAAACCCCTTTCCACAATTATGAATTATCATTGGGAAGTTAGTCAAAATGACTTAAAGACAATAAAACAATACCAACTTACGAAGAGCAATATGAAATACTTTGATCAATTATGTAAATCTAATGAAAAACAGAAAAGCTACAAATGTTAAAGCTTTTCTGGTCTAGAGTTCTAAATTCAGTACACTTTAACCGAGCTTTTACGTAGTCCAAATACCCAGAAGAACAAGACCTAACTCTTCCCGGAAATGAATGATACAAAACTCATGCTGGTGGAACACATACTAACTTCAATGAAAATACGAAATGGCATCTATGTACCTTTCATTATGTGTGGTCCCTTGATCACGACTTCACCACGTTGATTTGGACCCAATACCTCACCACTCACAATGTCTACAATCTATTTGGTTGATGCAATTAGTTGGATAGTAGAACAACAAAGTAAGCATAAATTAGCAAATAATAATAGAAATGATAATAATATCAATTACGGTTTGGATTAAAGTTTGCTGCTATTGCTTCGTTGTCCATTTAACAAAACCATAACAGCAACAACAACAACAACACCACCAACAACAACAACAACACAATAAAAATTAATATCATGTTGTACAAAAGCAAGAACATATAGCCGCTATAAAGTAGTGTGCTAATTAAAGCCGACTGTTTAAGATTACAAAAAAACATAAAACAGTTAGTCATCTATAAATAAATATAAACTAGTAATGTAAAAAACCCAACCCCAAAATAAACGTTTTAAAAAGTCTGTATTTTCAGTTGAGGACTTTCTGTTTTCTAACGTGTTGTATATATTTGTGAAGTGACTTCTCATTTCTTAATGCATCTTGTAATTCGTCCCATACTATTTTCCCAACAATCTTAATATTTTCAGTGCCATAGGTAGCCGTCTTCTCTGCAGACAAAATGCTACCGTGAAAACAAGGGTACTGAAAAATTGAATGCATATCGGTAAATGTGTGTTTCAAGAGACCTTACTCGTGTGCGTAAGTAAAAGGAAAGAAATTTTTGCTTCAAAGGTTCGTGGCGAGATCAAACTGGTTGAAAAACTGAAAACTCTTTTCGGTGCGATTCTCAAAAACAACATATTTGTGCTTATAATATTCTATTTCTAATAAACCATTCTTTTCTACAACAATATTGCCAAGGTTCCCATGAAAAACACACAAGCCTAACTGATACAGTGAAACAGTAAGGTTAATTCCTTTGGCTGCTGCCGTTAAGTGAAATAAACAAAATTTTGAACTAATGCTCAAAGCTCACCTTGATCTCGGAATTAGGGACAGGCTCTCCAACTGAGCCAACCACAACATTATCTCCAGGTGTAAGTGTTGCCACCGGGCTGGTTTCTGATAACCCATACCCTATGCACCAAAAAACAATGCCATTTAACATGGGAATCTAGGGACATATGTTTACCAGGTGCATGGAGTAAAAATATCGCATACATTGAACAAATAAGAGACTAGAATGCTAGAGCCTAAAGAAATCATTAGCCGAATATAATCAATGCCAAAGTACATTTAACTGCTGGAGCACACGAAATCTCCTGGCCAAAGAAAAAACTTCCGTAAAGTGAACACCCACAGTGAACTGACCATGTCTGATTAAAGTGCATTCAAGTTAAAAAGTACTCGGTTGTACTATAGTTTTTAACGTAACGCACCGCAGTGATCGACCCGGCCAAAGGCCTATACAGACCCATGTAAAAATATCCCGGTTAAAACCTACCAGGAATAGTCATTATTTCAAGATTCTCAATCTCGAAAAGCGACAGAAGCGGCTCTAGTGATTCTTCTAAAACAAAACGTGCTAAATCAATCGGTCCCTTGAAGAACGTCACAAATTCTTTGCGTTATAGAACAGAACACTAGCTTTGAAAAAAGCAAGTATAACTTGAAAGCTTGTTTAGCTGGCACATCACCGACCTAAAAAAATATATACAGGGGCATAGAAACCGGGGGGCCGAGGGGCCGAGGGGCCGAGGGGCCGAGGGGCCGAGGGGCCGAGGGGCACCGCCCCCTACTTTCTTGCAGTGCAGTATGAAATGAAATAAGCATGAAAGGTATTGAAGCTGCTGCTACTGAATGACTATCGAAGGCAAACCTGTGATGGGGCAAGCAAGCATGCCTGGTCGCAAATCTGGTGTAGCCACTCAGATCGCAAACATAACATAAACACAACCGCCTCGAAAGCTGAGCTTCTAGCTTCTAAACAAACTATCAAGGAAAAAGCGAGCCGTTTCGATGACATCCTAAGAGCTTTGGAAGAAAAAACCTCAGATACCATGCTGTTTTTTTCAAATGCTAAAATTGTAACTCAACTGCTTCTCATAAACTCCGCCACAAGTGCCACCCCAGAAAGATTGTCTTTTGTATCAAGATCTACTTGCGATCAAGCATGACAAAGATAAAATCCAATGCTTTATCTTTCTTGCACACATACACACACCTGATAGGTGGATGTGATCAGCGGTGCCAATAATTTTGTTTCGTTGAACAGCGCGCAGTACAACAATATCGGAACTTTTATTAAATCAGACTTGTTACTTCATTTCAGGTAGACTTATTGTGCCACTCTTTTCTGAAAGTGTTAATATCAAAAGTATCGTTTCATTTTTTACCGCAACCCAGGCAGAGATTGGGTTGAGGTAGGTGTTACGTGTTGGAGTAATTGGTTTTTGTGGAAAAAGGCGTACATATTTATGAATGAAACTTGGCTCACCATAATTGAAACATAACTAAACACATTCAATTCAACGTTTTCAAATCAAACATATTGTAAAAGCACCCAATTTGATATTAAAATATCAGAATCCTATGTAATAACATATGCGACTTTTAAGAAGTTGTATGGTAAAAGATGTATTGAAATAGAATTTGATAAACTCATACTATTCAGCACACTCTTCGAGAATAAGGTATGATAAAAGGCTATTGTTTATGTCTTCATATTCCAAAAGCTTCAAAAAGTGATGCTGTAGCCGACACAGATAAGCAGAATTCCGAAGTTATTGGCGACCCCGTGGTGAATCCAATTAAATAGGCCCCTTCACTTTCAAAATCGTTTCAACGCCCCTGATATACTGATTTTTGATTGAGTTGCACCGACTATGACAAGCGAGTCTGATGGTATTGCTTTGCAATGGTTGATCGGTTCAATCCGAAAAATGTTTTGGCACTAAGTTATACTCCAGCTGCAAGTTCACGGTCATACACAAACAATGTGAGCTCTCTATTACCAGATAAATGATTATGTCATGTCAGCAATACGTAAAGTCTCGGATTCAGATCATCTACTTGCAAATCTGTTATGCACAGAGCTTGTGCTAAGCAACCGTGCTGGATGTTGGTCTATATCAACGCCTCTCACAGATACTATGGTTCAGTTGTGCGATATTAATGAGACAAGCACGGCAACATTACATACCTTGAATAACCTTGATTTGTTTCTTGAACCTGTCGTTAAAACTATTCCACAAATCAGAACCAAACGGTGCTGCTCCTGTTGTTATTTGTTGAAGACTTGAAATGTCATACTTATCAACCTCAGGAGACTTCACAAGAAACAAAAGCAACGGTGGCACAAGGCTTGCATAATCGATCTAGAACACAAAAGAAAGCAAAGCATACATGTCATTGCATAGTACTCACAAATCCATAATCTAGAGTACGAGGGTGGCCGAGGAAATACGCACATATCAATAAGGTAGGAATCAAGAAAAGGCACTGTACTGGAAAATATTTTACTCTAGCTTCATTTCCTTCCTCTTTTAAAGGGGGGGGGGGAGGGATACCGCTAGATGTCAATAGTAAGTCTTGAGTTAGAATCTTACACATATTCTGAGTGCGGATAAAGAAATATTACTTTGGAGCACTCTTTTTTGTAAGTATTGATGGCTTTCTTTCCTAAACCACCTAACGGACGAATCCTGTTTGTCAACAATACAGCTTAGATACTAGAAATTACTGATATATATAAAGTTATATCCTTCTGAATGTCTCCTACTCTCGCCCAAAATGACAGTTTTCTATTACCCATCCAACGTCTCATCTGAAAATAAAACTAAGCCCTGTCTGGACTTTAGCTTCTACTATAAAATATAAATTTTTCAAATCTCAAAATTTTTCACATTTAATTCATTCCTCCTTTACCCGCATACAAATAGAGGTACAATCTGCTAGCTCAAAAGAGTCTTAAGGATTATTGTGTCCTGTTTCTTTATACACAAGTCTCTTAATAAACTACACGCAATGTGGATAAAAAAATGCACGTACTATACCTGGTAATCCTGTATAGATTTCAAAAACATTTGAGGCTCGAACTTTGGCAATGTAACAGTTGTCTTCATATGTTCCATCCCACTCAAAAGAATTGTCACCAGTCCATAGATATGGAAGAATGGCAATAAACCAAGCATAACTTCTCGCTTTACGACATCAAAGTACTTCCCAAACTGGACCAAATTTGAAACAATGTTATGGTGTGTAAGCATCACGCCTTTCGGGATCCCGGTTGTACCACTAGAATATGGTAGGAATGCACAGTGGTCCTTCATGTCTAGCATGTGAGATCTGTTCGTGAACTCTTTGCCAGAATCTTTCTCGATATCAGAGAAATTTATCACACCATGTTTTCTGCTGTCTTCGTTGCCTAGCAATATAATGTCTTTTATACCTGTCTCATGAGCTGCTTTCATAGCCGTCTCTAGAAGCGGTTCGACAGTGAAGATGATCTTAGAGTGTGAGTCTTCAATCTGTTTGACAACCTCACGTTTGGTATACAAAGGGTTCATGGTTGATACACAACCACCAATTCCTAAAGTCCCAAGGATGGCCGGGCCATAGTCGATACAGTTAGGGGAGAATAGGATGGCTTTATCATCAAGCTTTATGCCGCATTGTGATAGCACAGAACCAACTTTCTTTGAGATGGATTTCACGTCATTATATGAATATTGCTTCCCACTGATACCGTCAATCTACAAAAGACAAAAATGAAATCCCAAAATATAAGTCTATATGTCTGAGTGTGAGTAAGGAGCCAGAGCAAAATGCTGGGGAAATTGCAAATACATCAACGGCTCGGTTCACCTAAAATCAGGTTGCCCTAGAAGTGCCCAACTAACGTATTATGCTCTGTTTAATGTTTTTCATTGGTACTGCGCATTAGGGGCTAACTGAGTGGAAGTGCGCTTCGGGCAAACCCCACAAGGCCCTTTTCTCAAAATTACATCCTTTTAAATATGGTTTATAGCAGTTAAGAGTAATCCATGAAATCCTTCAAAACATATAGAGCAGAAATAAACTACACACGAGGATAAGCATCTGAAACCAATGCACCAATTACTGCATTGATATTTTCAAGCATAATATTAGTCTTGATAGCTGTTGTAGTTGCTTTTGTTGTTGTTGTTGCTTACTTCAGTAGTACTTTAACAATATTACAATGGGTACACATGGGCTGGGTGTGGAAACTGAGAGGAATGTAATTTCATTTATATTCTGGTCATAGAAGGATTCATACTTTGTGTGAGATTGATTCTTAACCCAGTAAGAGGAATGGAAAGTCTACTTATGGACTGAAAGCCAAGGAACCCAGACTTCCATTGTATCAAACAGTCCAATATAATTTTCGAATCCAGTCAAAAGTACGTTGTTGAGACTAGCAAATCCTTTATTTTCCACTAACAAAGGAAGAAGTCAAATCAGCAGCTAGTTCTAGTAATCGTGAAAAACAGACAGTTAAAACCAATATAGTAAGCAAGAAGTCATTGTCAAATGAATTGCGAAAGGCCATTTTCTTGACCAACTCTTTTACGATGTAAGTGCATATTGAGATAAAAATTCAAATGAAAACTTCATCAATGAAGTCACGAGGAAAAAATGGGAGGAGGCCTTTTCAGCAATGAAACATTAGAAAACATCTTTCGCTGGGATCCCACTACGAAAAATACTCGGGCCTCTTACTCCTGGCTAGTCCACCCCTGTTCCGCAGTTGTGCTGTTGATCATGCTTTCGCAGCAAGCAACTAAAGTGCCTACCACTGCAAAAGACAAAATACTTAACGGTTTAAATACTGAAACTTAGGCAATGCAGTTTATGAGTTGCCAAGCATATTTTATATACTAACAGTAAAAACAATGTTAATGTTTCGCGCACACTTTCAGCAAAAATCAAATGGTCTGATGTAATCTTTTTTATCCTAAATTTCGATGATGAAATATCCTTTCTCTGTGGACCCTTCCGCACTAAACGTATTTCATTTGCTAATAAGAATCGTATGCTTATAGAACTTAGTACTACAGGCAAGAATTAATAAGCCTGTGGAGCCATGCATTGCTGTTATCTAAACACCACCAACAAGCTAAATCAGAAAAATTTTGCCGATTTATACAGATGCGAGAAAACCATGCCCATGTATTTCTGGCATACACGTTTTCTTTTATATAAGAGAAAAGGTTAATAAGAAAATGAGGCTCAAAAGGCCAAATTTCAAGAAAATGCCAAGAAGATCAAAAGGCTCACGTTGCAAAGTTCATCTTTTTTACGTGCCAGAAATCGATATTGGCTCATTCTTTGCAACCTCTGTTACAAAGATCACAACTTTTCTTTGATAATCGTGGATAACAAAGATCAAACTTTTTTACAACGAATAATTGTAACCTCCAGAAACAGTTCAGAAAATCTTTAGTAAATCTCAGCCGTAATCTGGGGAAAAACTATGAAAATCGAGGTTGTGGCAACAAGTGGTTTTCTTATAAAAACAAACGTGAACTTAATATAACCGCTGTTTCCTCATTAGCTTTATACTGATATATGACATCGAAATGTTGGTAAATTAAACTGTCAAGGCTAGCATTTTGTCTTGCGTCATTTCTTGTGCAGTGGAGTACCCAGAGCAGCCTGGGGGTCAGGGTCCCATTCTTCAGAAATATGATGTGCAAGATTGTCCCAAAACAGTACTAAAGGTAGTAGGGGCCGGTAAGCGATTGCTTTGTTCTGTGAGGCGATGTGAGTGAGATGGAAAATGCGGAGAACAAAACACCTATTTAAGAATTCAATGATTCTGCACATCATGATTTCTTAAATGGAAGAGACAAAAGGCAATGCGCTTTATTATAAATATTTGCAGATATTGCTGAAATATTTTCAAGGAAGCAATCTAGAAAGCCTCTATCTTCATAATATCATCCAGATGGCTGTAATTCATCCTATGTGGATAGTGGTGTGTGGATAATAGAATCATGGTGTTAATAATCAAAGTCCCTTCAACAGAAATGCTATGTAACACTATATGCTAGTGTGCATAAGTGTAAAATGCTGTACCATTTACCATAGCTAAAATAAAGTAATATTGGATGAACATTTGTCACAAAGAGCATTTCCTTGCATTTGATAGAGTTTGAAGGCATGGTTCAAGACATCTTCTGGGGTGGTGCCCCAGAATGTACTAGAGTGGTTCCCAAAAATTATATTCAGAGTTCTGGATTCATCTCTGGTCCTCATAAGCAACTTCATTTTAAATTTAGCAAACCTAGTGAATTACTTAAAATATTTGACAATAGGTATTTGTGCAAACTTACAAGTGCAATCTTTTCTGGATTTGTTTTAATAGGTTTTGTCACAAAATCATAAACAGACATATCATCTGGAATTGGTTCATGCCATTTGCTCTTAACAATACCTCTATCAGCAGTAGATTTATGTAGTTTTCTAACAGTACATGATCCCATCCTGCAGATGCCATACTTAGAATTCCATACAAAGTTCTGTTTTCCAAACTTGAAGCAGAGTTTTGAAGCCATTATGCTTTTGTTCCCTGCAAGTAGATAAATACTTGTAGTTCTTTCTATTCTCTGTAATGTTAAAACTTAGAGCAAAGGACCAATGTCTGTGGATGGCAAGTGGCAAAAAACACTTAAAGACACAAGCAGTTCACATTCTTAAGTTGAAAGACATATAGTCAACCTCTTCATATATAAACATAGATAAAAATTTTATGAAGTTCCCTGCAGAATGGCATTTTAAGTCTTTGATTACTGGTGTAAAACATTTCTCTTGCATTGTATTCATGCCTTTAGTAGAGATACAAAACAGGGGGGAAATATGAAAAAGCTTAAACTGGCAGAAATACAGACAGAAATCATCAATTCTTTCTCAATGCTCACTGACAAATTAGATAAGAATAGTAGCAAACATTAACTCTTACACAAAGTCTATCATATGAACCCAAATACTAGACATTGAGCAAAAAACAGGAGACTTCAGAACTAGCAAAAAATGAGTAACAAATCAACATGTGAAAAACACAACCCTTTAAGACATTTGAGCTTCCACTTAAGCTATTGGCTGGTGGGCACAAAATAACTTGTGAAGAAAATCAAGCTTATACTACAAACTTGGAAATAGTTCAAAAATCAGCCTCAAATTTTCCAATTAGGTTTCTAATACAGAATGAAATTAACTAGTGGCAGTGGTGTAGACAGGGTAACATATTGGGGGGAGGGCAGAAATGGGAATGGTGCAAAAGATGAAAGGGGCCCCCACAGTGGTGGTGCTGGATATCATGAAGGGGCAGAGAATTTTGGGGGTTTGGGGCTCAGCCCCTAGGGAAACTTTTTGACTACTTCCTTACAATCTTATGGCAATATCCTTTTCCATATCTGTTTTTTCTGAGAAACTATACCTTTAACATTGGGGCAGGGGGTAACCCCCCTTTTACCCTAGTTATGCTACTGAATGGTGGTGTCTGGACAAGATACTGAGGACCAAAGGGGTATTAGGAAAATGTGCCCCCATTGTTTATAGCTGTTGAAAGGGTGCATTTAAATTGTTACAAAATATGCCCTTTTTACACAAAAAAGTAAGAGTGAAACCATTGTCAAATCAAACAGTGCCCCTCTTGATTCACAATGAAACAAGTCTAGGTGTCTTGTACTATCTTATAAACTGCCTGGACTCCCTTTTTTTCTTTGCTCACAATAAATATACAAAAATTGAAAGTAATTTTGATATGTTTGGATATGGTTCTCGAGATGTTAGGTGTGGCATAAGTACCCTCCAAATTTTTCCTTTGTCTCTGATCTGGAAAAGGACATGAAGGGCTATGTGCAAAATAGGTGCACCAGAAACCTGCTCATATCTGGTGCTGTCATCTATTTTCCACAACTATCACATAATGGGGCAAGGATCAAGCTGACACTTAAGATGACAGAGGACTTTAAAGAAAATAGGTAGGGTGAGCCCAAGATGTGACTGCAGTCTAGCATCTCTTACCAATCTGCCCCTTGATGAGCAACATATACCAGATAGTCAATCATCAAGGACTATCCATTATTATTGGGATATCACCTCATAGGAGTTATAGGAGTGGCAAAAGCAAACAAGATGTGAAGATGAATAACCAACCATGAACTATACACCATAAAAATGAGAGGAGAGCAGAATCCTTTGCTATAGTGAGAATGTTGACTTATATCGACAGGGATATGATAAACTTGTCAAACAAATAGTTTTCTGAATGGTTTTGGCAGACTCAATGCTAATTTGATAGTAAAGTTCCTAGTTTCCATTTGAACATTTTCTGACACTGTGAACCACTCTCCCTCTCAGAATGCAGGGATAGGTAATGAGAGAAGATGGAAAGTCTTCATGGGGCCAATAATGGAGCCAGATGGGGAATGGGGGAAATAACCCCAACCCCCCCCCCCCCACACACACACACATATATTTTCCTAACAATGTTCCTTGAGATTTATGCAAATTCAATGAAATAATCTTAGGGGATTGTATTCTTGCTATGCTTGGGATATTATTTTGATGTGCAGCTATATTACTGCCGTTGAAATGACAGTCACGGATATAATACCGGTATAATAAACCACATCCCCCAATAAACCAACCGAAATACGTAATCATTAATGTCCAGGTAATAGAAAAGGATATGGCTCAATAAATTCTTTGCTCTTGTCCACCTATTATACGTAGTGGACACCGCAATTGCATGGGACCAACAAGCATCGGTTCCGCTCGGCAAAACTTAGAGACACTTGCTCAAGTGCACTTTGCTCCTTTCGTTGTTTGATGTGTATGTCTCCATGATTAATGAGGATGAGAATGAGGTGTGATATTTGCATGGAAAATCGGCCCTTAAGTGCACACAATGTAAATGTACTTGAAACCATATAGATACTTGTAGGACCAGATGTTAGCTGATATTTCGGGCAGGGTGAGCCGCAGCATTGTGAAACTGAAATATTCAATGTCAATGTTTGTTTCGTATAACAAACGCGGTCGGGAAGCTTTCAACTTCCGCCTACTTTATGAACGTGGTAGCTTGAAAGGACCGTACATACGTTTCATTTTATACTACAGATTGTGGGCAGGAAGTGAA
Source organism: Mastigias papua (assembly GCA_964019165.1). Lineage (NCBI taxonomy): Eukaryota > Metazoa > Cnidaria > Scyphozoa > Rhizostomeae > Mastigiidae > Mastigias > Mastigias papua. Next base: position 10,334,597 of record OZ025277.1, read on the forward strand.
TGGAGTTCTTCACGTACGATGTTGATGAACATATGAGGGCGTAAACTAGCAATCTGCAGCTAAGGAAGAAACTGACTGGAGAGTGCTTTGAAAACAGACAATAACGAAAGGGTACCAAAGGTCAATAGAAAAAAGCTAACGGAGCTAGATCTTTGATAAAAGATCTTCACAACAAGAGACAAAACGTAAAGAAATTACAAACCTCAGTATCATATGGTTGCAACTGCAGCCCCGAATTTGTGGTTTTTGGTAATTTCAGCAACTAATTGAGCGCTTGTTGCTGCTGTTGCTCATTTGCCGGTGTTTATCAATTCTGTGGTTAACCTTATTCAAACACTGAGGTCAGTGTTTCAATGTGTTGTTGAAGCCACCCAATGTTGCAGGGAAAGGGCAAGATATCACGCCTGCCGAGGGACAGGGCAGTGAAGTTCATTTCTTTGATATGCAACCAAGCTATAATCATATATTTGATATACACACTTTTCTTTATAAAGACCGTTGCTCAAGGCCTAGTTCCGAATGTTCCTTATTTTTGGACCTCTATAGATCAAATTGTAGCACTAAAGTATCTTCCTGTAATAGTATAAGTTCTTTAAATATTTCGACATTTTACATGTAGGTTCTGCTACATCTTGGTCTCTTACTCGATCACCATCTTGCTCTTTCTGTCTAGAAAGTGAAACTTTTCAGCATATAGCTTTTTTCTTTTATTTTTCCTTTTTCTTTATTGTCACTTTTTCATCATTACCACATTATCTACAATATTGAGACAATTAATTCTACACTACCTATTGTTAGAGGGTGTAAAACTACAAATTAATCATAATGAAATAAACAAAGATGTTTAAAGTTAGTAATAGTGATTTATCGTACGTAGCTAAGTAGATACAATGTATAGCTAATGAAATTAGCTAATCTAAACCTACTAGCTGAAATACATCATATATTATATAATACATTAAATCTACAATAAATCTATGCAGTAAATAAGCAATGAAAATTATCATGTCAAAAGGCCAACTTGGGGCATGCAATTTCAATACTGACAGTTGTACACGTTCGTTCTATTGTGAGAAACTGGCTCAAAGCCTAGTAGAAAAGGTTTCTTAGTTCTTTCGAGTATCTTAGTTCTAACACCTTAAAATGCATTATTTTAATAAAGAGAATTGCAGTGAAACTGAATGCAAAACGGAAAAATTGTCTTTTGTAGTGCCCATAAAACTTAGCACATAAAGCATACTGTAATGGAAGCTTATAAAATCCGTGGAGGGAAAATGTATTTCCACAACTGAGGACCGGTTAGGGGTTCGAGGGAAAAGAGGAGCATGGAAAAATATCCTAGGAACAAGGGGGCAGAGCCAAAATTAAGAACGAACAAGGGCTGTCTGGCACGGTTCCTATTGAGGGCACATTATAAACACTTTTGCACTAAAATAATTAAGCCCTTGGAAAGGGCAGGAGGAGCAGCTACCCCCTTGCCCCCCCCCGCGTAGGCGTCCCTGAACAAGGGAACTTCGACTTGTTAAGGGATCCGGGAAGGTGCTTCCTTGAAAAACTTTTTAAGGATTTTTGTAAGTTATCTTGTCAAATTTGCAAATGAAAGCTGAGATGAAATGCAATCGAAGCTTATGTTGCTCCATCAGAATACAGACCAGTATGCTTCTTTTCTTGCATATTTCGTTTGATCAGCATTTCAGCAAATATCATACATGTGAAAAACTGGAACACTGATGTGCTGGGGAGCAGAGCATAGGCAAATTACACCTCTAAATTTAGCCTCTCTTCCAAGGATAACCCAGGGGCACTACATGCAAATCATATCAGCAAAAAGCGCTTTGCACTTATTTTATTAGTTGGAAACAGTAATGCTTAGCGAGTATGGCTATCCATCACCAAAATAGGTTAATTTGAGTTGTTTCTCATTTTGGCTAACCCTGAGAGGGGCTGCAATACACGGCTGTATCACACCCAAAGTCAGTCTCAATTTTGCATCAATGTTACTTCACTTTATCCAGATAGCTACCATGCAGATGAGGGGCAATTGGTTTGTATAAGCAGGTAAATACCCCAAACACATAATATATTAAAACTGTGGTAAATGAGATTCGTCCAAAATTGCGATAAGAGTTATTGAAGCTTCTTACATGCATACTAATGAAATCATCCTCCGTTTTCTACCAAAAATGGGTACATCTCTAAGCCCAAACAGGGCGTTTCCCAATCAGTGAAAGGGTGTGACTCTTATGCCTGTCAGACGAGGTACCTGACTAGAATCATGATTAGAAAGCAGACCAAGAAACCTTGTGCAGCATGTTGAGAGGTTGTTTCCTTATGGTTTTAAATGATGTTGTATAAGTGAGCTTGTTTTAGGTAACGATACATGACTTTTCATTTGATAGAGTAATGCCATTTTTTATGTCCTTAATCCTGAGAACAATTTCTATGTTCATTACTTTAAACTTAAATGAAATATGTAACCTGGGGTTCCTATACTTTTGCCTATCTTTCTATAGAACCAGACCTCCAACTCGACAAATGTTCGAAAATGATACTCAATTCTCAATTCTGTAATTAGGTATCCCTAAAAGCTCTCAGTACTAAGAGTAATTCCTGCAATACAATTTTGAAATAGTTTGTTTGGTGTCTTGTTATTTCAAAGCATTTTCTTGAATGTATATTAAAAGTTACCCTATTTCTCGTTATTGTGCTCCTCTGCCACTTGCAAAAACGCCAAAATATGAATAAGTTACCTATTGCCTAAAAATGCCTACAAAACTCCGTAGAGGCTGAGAATTCTCTCAATGGAACTGGGGAACAAGTGGAAGTTTAACAGAGAGCACATGAACATGTATCCCCCTAAACAATCCTCACGACTGTGAAAGATGGCACAGAAACTTCTAAAAATTAAGCTGCCTAGTACTAGGTTTCTTATAAACTCATTTCTTATGAAAAAGTCCTGCATATATTTATATGGTCATAAAGCTACTTACATAAAAAAATATGCACTCTTTTCTTTTTATAAGAACCAGTAAAATTGAGGCTCAGATTGGCTGTTCTTAAATTTTTACAAAATTTTTAGGTTAAATTGTTCTGAATCTATTCTTAAAGTATTGGGGTGTAGGCAATTTCGACAATAGAAAATATGCAAGAGAACATTGGATGTTTCACCAAGGGCAATTAATTCACGAAAATCAATGAAGAGAAGTAACAAAGCTATCAATTCTCCTCAAGATAACAAGGAGACAGTATTTCATGTCAATATGTTATTGGAAAGCGTATATATATATTTATATATATATAGGTGATTTAAACCAAATATTTACAGACTGAAGAATTTACATATTATTAAGAACAAACTGAAATCTATTTGCATATTAGTGTTTACAGAGGGGCATCGGTAGTTTTTACGAACAATTTCTACATGTGCAATTTTCACCCTTTCATTTGCTATCAATCTTTTAAATACTATTATAGATTTTGAACTTGCTATAGCGTTTGTTAGACTGTTCCAGAGGATGCTTCCCCTATCGGCCAACGAACCCGTTCGACAAGTTGAAGTTTTCACTTGTAGTTGAATTAATAGTGAGCCGGATCATAGATCGTAGATTAGGTATAATAAAAGTAATAGTAATACAATTTATTTAAAGTTGGCTGGAGAAATAGCTAAAGCTAACAAAGGCCAACTCTACTCTATGTACAACATCTAAAATTAACTAAAGTGAACAATAACTAAAATGAACTAATTACAGATGCTGCAGTTACATCCAAATCCCTTCTAACTTCTGATTTTCACTTTGAATTCATTGATTGAAGTCAGGTTCTTTTGTGGAACACATTTTACATAAACAACTTTTTGCACGATAGGCATATATCTCTAGCACCAGGTTGCGTAGATTCCTAATACAGACCCTGGTGCTACCTTCCTTTTGGGGATGTTCATCAAAGCTCTAGGTGTAATTTTCAAGAAGTATTCTGAGCTTTTTTGTGAGCAAGATCCATATTTTTGCTTTGTGTTTTACCTCAAAAAACATCCAGGTAAAGAGGAACAATGATTGAAATTTGGCATTACAAATGTATGGTACAAGAGTTTCCCTGCTTCCTCCTCCAGTCCATGTGAGGTACAATCCTTAAAAATGCACTGATTTTTTTGCTGACTTTTTGACATAATTTTGCCACATGCTTAGCAAACTTCAGTTCATGGTCAATAATTATCACAAGTAATTTAACGGATCTAGTCACATTTCTTATGTTCTTCCCGATTCCCATTGAAATTTTTTGGGATTTGCTACCATTCTATTGCCAAACCACTACTTCTTGAAGGTTTAACTAAATACTAACTACGAATACAAATCAACAACTTACAACCTTTTCATAAGTCTAGTATATCTTTACTTCTATATTACTTTCTTCTTTCATCTGTTCTCGATCCTTAACCTTAACTATTACTAACTTCTTAGGCAACTCAAACCTTGCCTACTACGTACTTGTGGTTTTTCTCTTTCGTCGGGTATCGTCGTCTTCTTATCTCAGCTTAACTCTGCTACTACTACTGGACTGCAGGATGTGGGACCTAATTATTAACAAAACTGACACACCTTACAAAACAAAATATGGTAAACAGAACAAATCTAAAATTATTACAAATAACATAGTAAAGTACCCAAAACAGTTTTTAGAAATATTCCCAATTAACACAGCAGTAAGCTATTAAGAGTCCTGGCATTGTATTCCGTCACGCGAGCGATAAGCGCACAGTTGTAACTGTTCACGTGTTCGATACATGTTTAACACTATTCTATTGATACCAGTCGAGAGCCCTATGGAAATCATCCTCAAGTCTCCTTGATACTGATGCAACATCTTTGTCATATGCATACACAGAATTATAGTCTACAAAGTTGCAGGCATTTCAGACTTCATGGCGAAAATGAAGTCATTTATAAAGGTATTGAACAATAGTAGACCGAGAACTGAGCCTTGCGGGACTCCCGAGACCACTTCCTGCCATTCACTGAATTTGGAGCCTACTCTAATACGTTTTCTTCTTTGTGATAGGTAGTTAGTGCAAGACTATTTGGTCTAACCCTGACCCGTAGTCACGGGATAGCATGGGATGGCAAATGACACCCCTGGACACCAGGATGCCAGCGTTTTGCCACCCCTGGGAAATTTTTCCAATGTGTTATTGTTGCCTTGTCTTTGTAGCTAAGGAGAAATCAGATCTGGGAGAAATCTCCTGAAATTTTCCTCAATCTCAATTTTAGCATTTACGACTTGCGAGAAAGTTCATTTTTTCCTGCAGACACATTAGCCATTTGATTGTGATAGTATAAAATATGAAATAAGCTCTCTGATTTTGTAACACATGATTCCCCAGGACAATTTTTGCTACCCCTAAAATACCGGCCTGGGTACGGCATTGGTCCAAACCCATAGGCTGCAAGTTTAGTTACGATCTAATCATGTGGAAGACAACTATTAGCCTGGAATAGGTCAATTAGCACCATTCCTATTACCCCTTTTTTATCAAGTGTCTTACGATACGCCTGAATAAGGTGAAAAAGTGCATACTGTGCACTGTGTCCATTAGGAAAGGCACAAAGTAAACTAGATAGAATTTGCATGCAAATGGTTGTATCTGGTTGTCATTCGAGGCTTGGCGTTTACTAGAGGATATACTGTAATATAATGACCCAGAAAAAGAGAAGGGGGCTTCGAACAGTAGAGAGGAGGCGCACAACTTCGAGGGGATCCTGGGGTCCATTTTCTTGAAGAATTTTGGAAGCGATTATTTTTGCTAAATTTACCTATAATCTTTGTTACACATGGAATTAACAAAATCCTGAAACTTCCTGTACGATTTCTATTGATTCCAAATCTGCAAAATGAAAATTGCTTTCAAAATACATTTTCGTTAAAAAAAGTGCTTTAGGTGTTTACTGTTTGTTGATTAGCCCCATGTCTTAAAAGGTCCTAGTTGCACACCTGAGGGGATCTCAGACCCCCTCCAAGCCTATTCAAAACCCTTGCTGGGAACTTGCCCACTGGCCGCGTGCTACTGTTCTTCGGTTGTCAACTGCTGATTTATATTTGCTTCTGGCGTCTTCCAAGAATTCCGTAATGTATAGACAACAACAACTACCGCGTTATTGCTGCTGCCTCAGTTCAAGGAAGTTAGTTGTTATTTGGTTGGTTGGTTAACACATAGGGAAAGTCCTTTCGATTTGCAGTCCGTGTTTGCAGCAGGTTACGAAACTTAGGAAAATGGAGGGAGCTAGGTTAGTAATGAATACGGGAGAAGGCACCTACAGAGATCTTAGTATTCTTCGCGATCTTGGATCTGGGGCATTTGGGTGTGTTTATAAGGTCTGTGACAGTAAAGGTCGTCTTTTTGCCTTGAAAATAGTGCGTACTACCAGCTCTGTCCAACACAAGTCTGCAGTACAGGAAATACGATGTTTATCGACCTTACAGCACCTCAATATAGTTAAAGTGTGTGAAGCTGATATCCAGTTCGATGTGCAAGGCGTACCAAGTTTTTATATACTATTGGAATTTTGTGGCGGTGGAACTCTGAACAATAGGCTTGTAAGACATATTTCGTATGATCTTTGCCTTACGTGGATGGTACAAATAGCAGATGCAATGCGGTACTTGCACCATAACAATATTGTCCACCGTGACTTAAAACCGGAAAATATTCTCCTTTCTGAAGAGGACGACATAAAAGTTGCTGATTTTGGACTTTCAAGGGCATTCGGCTGTAGTAGTGATGATGAGTGGATTTCGCAGTACTTGCAGGCATGTATGGGAACACTTGTTGGTTCCCCATTTTGGGTTGCTCCCGAAGTGTTCTCCAAAAATTATAATGAAAAAGCTGATATTTTCTCTCTTGGAATCATCTTCTTTTGTATATGTGAAAAGCAGTATATAACGGTACAGGGCCGCAGATACTATGGTGCTTTTGCTACGTACAAAGAGAAGGAAATGGGAATAGGTCAGATTTTGTATAAAGGTATGCAAAAGGATGCCTCAAAATTATTGACATTTAATATCGTGGGTGCAATCAGACCTGTAAAAGAATTAATCAAGGATACCCTTGAATACCTTCCAGTGAACAGGCCTAGTGCCGCCAGTGTGTATGAAAGAATAAGCACCATACGTCGTAATTACTTTGAAAAGAGACTGGTTCGAGCACACAACTCGTTCGATCAAGACCCATTTTGTTGTGTATAGTGCAGTTAAGCAATGAACATGACAACAGATATCAATGAAATGGGTAGATTTTGGGTGTTAAAGAAGGAGGAACTAGGATTGAATAATGCATATTGTTATGAATGTTGAGATTTTGTTTCTACTCCCATGATATATAGGCTTGGTGCTCAAAGAAAACTTGGTCTATCTGCAGTTTTGGAAATGGAAAATTTGGAATTAAATATGTTTTTTGTGCTATCTTACTCTAGCATTCACCTCTAAGGCAGCAGTTTAAGAAGGATTTTGAGAAGACACATTATACTTGGGATATTGCTTCACAGATGTGGCTCTCAGTGCCCCAGCATCCTATTTAACAGATAGCAAATTGCTGCAAAGTAATGAAACATGATGTACTTACCAGTATTCCATGCACAAGTTCATTGCAAGTATCCTCCTTATGCCAATTACACTTTGATGCATTTATGCTACAATACTATCAGGATACAGTAAATCTTACAATAGACAAATATATTGGCAGCAAATTGATACTTGCTGACAGAACTTTCAACTCTGTGGCAGATTGTTGGTAAATTCTCCTATTATTGTAAATTGGATAACATAAATGTTCCCCTGTCGGTAAGTTCTCAATCACTTGGGCTGTCTTGTAAATTATGCCAGGCGTTAGTTAGGGGCACTTCCTTCTTCAGATAACTCTAAGGTTTGAAAGCACTTTTGACCTCTATGATGTCAATTAATATTTTTAGTTCCTAGAACCTGACAGCTGCATTGGTGTCCATTGCTCCCACATATCACTGTCAATGAATCTCTGATTCTATTCATTGCATTGGTCATGTCATTGAGAGCTGATGAGCTGCCCAGGGTGCTTCTAATCTCCTTAGTTGTCCAGATCTAGTGAGAATTAATGGTTCAGAGCAGTCCAGAGAATAGTAGCAGAAGGAATAGGAAACAGAGAATTGCAGAGTACTATTTGATTCATGTAATAATCCAAATGTAGGGTAGCCAGCATTCTGTTCATGATCACAATAGAAGTTGCAACTGTAAACTTAGTTCTTAATGTTCAGGAGTGCTTCCCTAAAAAAGAAAGAAGAGTCTATGGGCCATGGGCATAGACCCACCCAAGGTTTCATTCAAACTGTTCAAATACAAGAAATACAAAGTTATGCATAAATTAAGCTTACTTGACTTAAAATAAAAACTTGATTCATACTACAAAGTTTGGAGCTCACACAGGCCCTGAGATCACCAAGTTAGCAAACTTGTGTTGTAAAGGGGACTTGAGCCCCCTCAAAAATCTCTCCTCATGTTATCATAGAGGACTAAGTTTCCCTCCATGATACCCCTGTTGACCCTGTGCATATTTCGAACAACAGTGAAACTAATATGTATGTTTTGTTATATATGATAGTTGAATATATAGAACAGATATATTGTGCTATCTATGGTAGCTGAAAGGACAACTTCCTTTGTTCAAGCATGGCATCACTGGTGAGACTGGAGGAACTTCAGTCACCTCCCACCTCCCACTTTTTGCCAGTAAGTGATTTTGTGAACCTGTATCAAGCAACTTTATAGAATTGTAGCCCCCCTTCCACTTTTATTTGGCAGCACTGTGGCTGTTTGTTAAGTAGCTAAACTAGTCTGTAGGCCATAGATAATGCAGAATGGGACATTTGATGTTAATGGATTAAGTTACCTTAAAGCATGCCATTAACTTAGCCATGTGTGTAGTAGCCTGAACTGCACATGAAAGCCATCTGAGTAGATACAGTAGGATATTTATTGTGATTGTGTACAGGTGAACCCTATGTTTACAGTTGGTCAAGCCTATTTAACCAGGTTATCACAAATATTGTTTCAGTAATCTTTAATCTTTTAAGTTATATATGAACATTGTTAATTAAAAGTTATTAAGGAAGCAGGACCCTGTTGATAACAGTATGTAATTACTGATAGGTTATCCTGTTAAAATATTCGTATATTATTATTATTTATTAGTCTCTAAATTTCTACAGCAGGGTGGCACCAAGAATGTCCAATGGAGGGTTAACTCTACCAACTGAAGGCTAAGATATCGTTAGCTGGGTGATGGAACTGCTATAATAGCCCCAATGAAAGAGCCCTTCTGATAGGGGCTTGCTGTGATTGGAGCTATATCCAGTTGTGTAGAGTTGGGGGGTCAGGGGGGCTCAATCCCATAACATTTTCTGTACATTTGGAGCTCTAGCCCCCAGTAATTCTCCAGAATGTATATTTTCTTGCTTCTTTTAATATTTCAAATGTTAAGAATCTCTATAAGTACTTAGTTAATTATACTAATGTTAATTATATGGGGCAATGATATACTTCAGCTTATGAGATTGTAGTTTTGCATTCATTGATAGGCTTTGAAACATTCCTTGGAAATCGCAGCGTAATAGTGAATCGCATTATGAGGACGACGAGAAATAAAGTCATTTTATCACCTGTAATCACTTTCTAACCCCGGGCCTTCCAGTACGATTACAGGGATGGCGGAACAACATTTTTTTTGAGGGTGAGGGCTGGAGTGGACAGATAGACATTAGAGGGACATAGAAAGGTGCTGTAACGTGTGCTAAATTATATGTGCTATAGAAAGGTTAGTTTCTATTATTCTGTAAGTAGAAACTAGAGTTGTGTAATTTTCGAATTCAAATAAGATAAACAAACAAACAAAGTGGAATGGCAACTGTCCCCTGCTCCGCCGCACGTGGATTATTATGTTTAGACAGTCCAGTCTAAAGATGGCTTACACTAATTTTAGATGGTCATAGAAAGTTAAATCGTAGAAATACGTTGCAATATGGAATAAGATCTGTCAGATACACAGGTGCGAAATCCTGGAATGAACTCCCTATCATCATCAAGCAATGCCCCTCTAAGTTACGTTTTCGCCAGCAATTGAAAGTCCATTTGTTCTCAACAAAATACTAAATATTCTTTTTTGGTTGCACTTTTCAGTCAAGATTGTAGATTTCACAATTCTCTAAAGCATGCTGACCTTGGAGTGGCTTTGGTGGGCTCTTGCTTTTGGGGCCTGCGCTGGGTATAAAACCCGTCCCTGGCGTTAGTTGTGGATTTGGGTTTTTTTGCATGGGGTGGGCTCCGTGGGCTTGGGATCACTGCAGTCACTCTGGGTCTCTTGCACATAACGCAATTTTTGAAATCATTTGATATACTGAAATATGGATTTTTTACCACAGGGGGTGCTCTCTCCTCGATTAGTTTATCTACTGAGAGAGCTCCTCCTTTAAGGAATTCCCCACGTACAGGTTTCATACATGGTTTCATATGTCCTCTCCCTTAAATTAATTTAGGTGTTTGTATACAGATTTTATACCTGTATTCTTGTATTTAATGTATTTTATATTGAAACTTGTATGTTGTGAATTTCAAAATGAAAACTGAAACTGAAACTGAAAATTTATAATTACGACTGTTCGGATCTTACGAAGATCCATTTTCATGATGTCAAGAGTTTGTGCTGGGGGGAGCTGGCGTCTTTAAGGAAGCATAAAAGTGGAAGCGAAACCGGCCATGACCAAATAAATTATGAACCAGCATTCATTCGCAGTTTGGAACATCGAATAATATCACTTGAGAAACAGCTAGAACAAAAACAGCAAATCATTGAAAAGCTATTGATTAACAACAACACTCAAGTTCAAGCACTACTGCAGAACGACAAAGCCATGATACCATCAACAAAAGGAAATCTCACTGTGAACAAAGCTTCATTAAATGGAGTGAATCGTATCGAGAGTGAGATAAATGGCCAGCGAGCAAAGAAGGCTACAAAAACAACGGAATCTGAATCATCGCCATCGAAGCAGCAAAAGTCATACACAGGACATGCAAACGATACTGTAGAGCAGAACGAAGCAAAGAAATTGGTCTATTTGGTTGGAGACTCGCTCCTTAATGGAATCCATGAACGTGGTCTTACAAAGAAGCATAACGTTAAAGTCAAAGCTCATAGTGGAGCAACGACACGTGATATGATCAATCATGTTAAGCCAGTATTGAGAAGAGCACCTGACACAATAATCTTACACTGTGGTACAAATAACCTGACCTCGAATGTCTACACGATTGAACAAATGGAAGAAATCATGAAAATTGCAAAACAGGAATCAAACAGCACGAACATTGTCTTATCGAGTGTTGTAACGAGGGCTGACCAGGCAGGTATCAAGAAGAAAGTATCAAAATTGAATAACAAATTAAGAACTTTCTGTAATGAATATGGTATCACGCTGATTGACCACATCAACATAAACGATGATTATCTTGCCACAAAGCGACTCTATTTTAAGCAGACGAGGTGACTCTCTTTTTGCTAGTAATTTTCGTAAGTTTTAGGGAACATTGAATTGCAAGTACTTCACCACCAAAAGATAAAACTTCAAAAGTGCAAGCAAGTATCTCTGACAAGCAACCCGATGATGACAGCCTGTTTTATGGCTCTAAATTGCCCCCACTAGATCCTGAGAAGGATCCCTTTTCTAAAATGAAGAAGTTGCGGGTAAAAAAATCTAAACAATCCTTTAATTTCTTACCTCAATATCAATTCAGCAAGAAATAAGTTCGAAAATTTTACCGATATGATTTCAGAGTATGTCGTTGTTATTGTCATAGCAGAGACAAAACTTGATGACACTTTTCCAAAAAGCCAATTCTCTTTACCTGGGTTCAAAGTACCTATTCGACTGGACCACACTACAATTTCTGGTGGACTGTTAGTCTTGATAAGCGAAAGGATTACTTCAAAACAGATCAATGCCATAACGGTCCCCAGTGATATTCAGGCTGCCCTATCGAGTTGAACATAAACAACTGCAAGTGGTTACTTTTACCAATTTATAGGCCTCCTTGCCAAAACGAGGTTTACTTCCTTAATGAAATCCAGAAGTTTGTTGATTTTTGTGCCAAATCAGTGCAAAATCTACTTCTTCTTGGAGACTTTAACATGGATACAACTAACCATACACTTTCGTCTTTTATTGATAGCAGTGATCTCTATAGTATGATTGGAACGCCAGCCTGTTTTAAATCCAATCAGGGAAGATGTATTGACCTTATCTTGACCAACAAAAAATATAGTTTCAAAGATACTCAAATTTTTGAGACAGGTTTTAGCGATTTCCATCATTTGATCTATACAATATTTGATTCTCAATCTACTAAATTGCCCCCTAAGGTCATAAGATATAAAGACCACAGCAAATACTCGGAAGTCGAGTTTCTGATAGAATTGTCTTCCAATCTTGCAAAAGAGAATCCTGACAGCATAGACTCATTTATAAAATTATTTGAAAAACACTAAACAAGCATGCACCCTTCAAAACTATCACTATTTGAGGTAACAATAAACCTCATATGTCCAAGGCATTGAGGGAGGCAATCATGTAGAGAACTAGACTGAAGAATAGATCGATTAAAACTAGAAGTAATCACGACATCCTGAGGTATCGCCAGCAGCGGAATTTAGTTGCTAAATTGAACAAGCGTGTTAAGCACGAGTATTATGGAAATCTTGATATGAGAGCCACTAAGGATATGAAATCGTTTTGGAAGACGTTTAAGCCTCTGTTCTCAAATAGTATGAGTCATGAAAAGACTGTATCAATTAAGAATGATAAAATTGTAAAAAATGACAAGGAAATTATCCAGTATTTCAATGAGTATTTTGCTACCATAATTGGCTCCCTGAACATTCCGAGATTCCCTACTCCCCCTATAGAACATACTGGGGACATCATTTGCGTTGCTATACAAAAATATGCCAGTCATTCTAGCGTTCTAAAGATCAAAGAGAGGGCTTTTAACAATGAACGCTATGAATTCTCATCTGTTAACCCCACTCTTGTTTTCAGTGAGATCAACAAGTTATTTCCCTCTAAAAAGACAAGTGGTGCTGTACCAACTGACAAATTTAAAATGACATCAAATGCCTGCTATAGGGAGATTACATATCATATTAACAATGCTATTAGCACCAATACGTTCCCTGATATACTGAAACTTGCAGATGTCACTACAATTGTCAAGAATAGTGACAATTGCATCAAAGAAAATTTCCATCCATTAGGTGTACTGTCTTCACTCTCTAAAATCTATGAAAGGATGCTATTGCAACAAATTTTACCCTTTATGGTTCCCAAATTCTCCAATTTACTTTATGCATTTCCAGAGAACCATAGCCCACAGCATGCTCTTATGAGACTTATTGAGCAGTGTCAAAGAAGTCTTGAAAATAAAGGAATAGTTGGAATGGTTCTCATCGACCTCTCCAAAGCTTTTGATTGTATATCTCGTGAACTTCTAATAGCAAAGCTTGAGGCATATGGTTTTGGGAATGATAGTCCAAGACTTATTTTCGACTACCTAATATCTCGGAAACAGCGAGTCAGAATAAACTCTACGTATGGCTCTTGGATTGAAATCACGGCGGGTGTACCACAAGGATCAGCTCTAGGTCCACTACTATTTAGCATTTTTATAAACGACCTTACGTACTTCATAGAGGACTCTAAATTATGCAATTTTGCTGATGATAATACAATTTTTGCGTCTGATTTCAAACTAGAAGGAGTGATTTCAAAGCTTGAAAACGGTTTGAATCTAATATGATGGTGGCAAACCCATCCAAATTTCAGGTTATGTTCATGGGTTTGGGTAATGACTGCAAACTTTGCTTGGAGATAGATAAGATGGCCATTACAACCGTCGACAAAGTCAAAATACTTGGCGTAATAATTGATTCTAAGCTGAGGCTTGATAAACATGTTAAATCTCTCTGCCTTAAAGCAAGCAGAAATATTAGTGCCCTTTCCAGAGTAGCTAAGGTAGTTATCAGCCTAAATGCAAATTACATTATAATTTCTTTATTTTGTCAAACTTTAGGTATTATCCTCTCATTTGGATGTTTTGTGGAAAATAATAAGGAAATTGACATGGTTCATAAACGAGCACGTCGCATCCTATTGAGAGATTATGATGCTCCTTTTGTTGAGTTGCTTGTTAAAAATGAAGAAAAAACTATTCATGTTAAGAACCTGCGGATGCTCATGATTGAAGTCTATAAATCTCTCAATCATCAAAACCCTCCCTTCCTATGGGAGTTATTTGCAAGGAAAGAAATTAATTACAATTTGAGAATTAAAGACATTCTCAAGCTTCCCAAGGCTTTAACATCTCCCCTCGTCATAAACTCAATATCATTCAGGGCAGCATGCTTTGGAACAGTACACCTGATGTGATTAAGAGCAGCAATACAAAGTTACGATAATGGTTGTCATTTCGACTAACGAATTCGTTGGCAAAGTCTAGAAGTCTAGAAGTAAAAAGTGGGCTTGTTCCAATCTCAAACCTTTCAAGAGTCTTTCTCTTGCGTGGAAAGTGACGGTCTGAAACGTGCGAATGATAAACTCTTCATAGTTGGACAATTAGTCTGTGTTTTTCACAATTCGAATTATTGCTGTTGACCAAACTACTAAAAACTATTAATTCCTTTTTTATTGTTTCAGTCTACTCTTGTCGTGTTTGCTTCTGTGCTAGCTGCCCTAAAAATATGGCCATATTATTGGTGGAGCTATAGCCAAGCCAGCCCCATAGCTCCGCAGTCCATGATAAATCTGTTTGGCTTGGTCTTTTCAAGGATCATCAGAAATGATTATAAACCATCCTTAGCCTGAACTGTCTGAACATATTGATTGTACTAGAATGTCATAACGCTTCTGGACGCATAAAATCTAAGACTATTCTCTCTGGAACTATTATCCGGGGTTCCACTCTCCTCAGATTGCACTGCCCCGTGACATACCTCCGTATCCCAACATTCCTCGTAGATAATACCCAGCTTAGCACCACTCTGCCATAGCCCCCTAGTTATTGCTTTGACTCTGCACCACTGGTTATAGCCTCCTAGCCCTCCCTTGGCGCTACCCTTGAATCTTTATATCAGAAATTGTCTAGCACTAACTCAAAAAATTGCCCCCAACTCCGCAGGAGCGTTGTGGTCAGGCGGAACACCGACGACTTTCCCGGTGGGTCCGGTCAAAGGGGCTTTTAAAATGATGCTTGAAGGCATTGTTAATATGTGAAAAAGATGCAGCTCAAAATCTTAGCACTATTTGCGTCATGTCTCTTAGTAAAGATACAGTTGGTCTATTCATTGAGATTGAAGAAGTTTCTGATGGTCAAGAAAACAATGAAGATATTGCAACTTGCATGAAAGATGTGAATAGATGGTATTCCTTCTTCTCAAGTACGTTCAAGATGCCTCGCAACTACGGCCTTGATAGCACAGCTTTCTCCTAAGTTTATTTCGCATGCAATTTACCATTGAAGGTGGCTGGAACTCAAGTCTTTTTCAAAGCTTAAAATAATAACGCTTTCAGTTTTTTATCGAGATTCTTACATACATCTCATATTCTCACAAAGTTTCGGTTGTGGATCGGTTAAGTGAAAAAATAAAACACTGAAGTTACAACAGATAATCACTTTGAAGTACATAGGTGTAGGAGGCACAGGAACTGAGAATGTAGTAGCCCCCCGGAGGCCCCCCAATTGGGCAGAAATCTATTTCGTCTGGGAAATTTCTTCAGACAAAACAATATTTTATTCTAAATGTAGAAAATTCTTCATCTATTGAATTCAATGAGCCAACCTTGATGCGCCCTACGCTACACTATAAGAGTTTTCTAAAAATAATAACAGCTTGGCAGAACGTCTACTTCTCTCTCACAAAAAGACTCTCTTCTACCTCTAAAACTACCCCTTTTATAACTAACAGCTAAGAGATTACGAAATTAACTAAAAATACGAAATAAAATCAAATTGTCCAATCTAGTTTTTCATACGGATTTCTGATGCAATTATTGCACCAGCAGTTGCCATTTTATTTTGAAATAGTTATTACATCATTTTCCAATATGTCTCCAATAGCGATGAGCCTCCTTTTCGTAACAGTACCGTGCTAAGAGGAACAAACTAATATCAATCCAAAAAAGACTAGTAATATTGATATAAAGAATATCTGTTATGCAACTATAAACACTTAAAAACTGATATTGACAAAAAGTCTCTGACACACTTAGAAAGTACACTGAAGTTTAATCTGCCAAGAAATAATAACATAGCTATCTAGTCCATTCCAAGTCTCAGATATGAAATCATAGGGGTTTTCACAAGCACTCAAATATTTACATCACGTGTGGGCAAATATTCTTACGATGGGGCACATGAGGACGTAACTCTAAAAAAATGTGTAACACCAGTCATAGTAATTTCTAAAGAATTTCCACTAGAAGGGGGAATTTCTCAAATAGGGCACAACGATGGTGAAAAACTTTGTGACAACGCCCTTTAGACCCTGTGACAATACCCTTTAGACACACTGGTAGAAACTAGGCAACACCTTATTTCACGTTTACAGTGATACAATCACACTATCAATTCATGTTCACGTGGTGCTAAAAAAACGCAATGAGTACTACTCTCTTCTTGAAACGAGATTTTAAGTGGCTTCAAAACAACTGAGGAAATACTTTGATTTTGTCTGCCGCTGTTGGGAAACACATTGGGCCTACTGGGGACTTTCCTCCATAGTTAGCAGGTTAAAAAATGCTATGAAATTAGTAAACCCGGCTCTCTTATCACTGGGTGATCGCTAAAGGGGGCTCTAGGCGGGACGGAGCCCCCTTGTTAAAATTAATGATCACTTCACGGGTGCAGAGCCCCCTAATGTTAAAAATGCATTTGAATGATATTGTATTTCATGATGTTGTACTTCTGGGAGTTCTTTATGTGCAGTGCCCGTCACTTGCTATTTTTCATATTTCTCTGACATCATCAGGCTGTGGACTATTGCTTGTGACAAGTCCTGTTTTCTGATACACGGTGCTCACTTTATAAGAAGCATAGTTCAAGGCCTAGTACTAAAATTTTCTTAATTTTTAGCCACATTTTAGTTCTAGATGTTTCTTAAAAGCTTCTTAATTTAATGAAGAAAGACTGCATTGAAAATGATATAAAACACGTGGATATAGCAAACTATTAGCATGATAGCAAACAAAAGACGTTAGTGCGGCTCTAAAGCTAAGTCAACCTCATATCTACATCTTTAATTTCGGTAAATTTTATATAATCTTCAATTTGGTCCTCGAAAAGGATACGGTGTTGGTTTTGTTTTGCGTTGAACCAGGTAATGGTTCCAATGTGCCTTTTGTCATAAAATGCGCATATTTTTCTCTCAACCAAAGGATCTTCCTCATATCTTTCGCAAACAATTTATTTTAGTTGACACTTGTTACATCCGTGGAAGAAATATATTTCACAAACCCCTTATAATAACATTTGGCTCCTGTTTCAGCCTGGTGTTTCTTATTTGTCCGTATAATTTCAGCCCCAGGATTTTCTTATCTTGTTTCTTATTTCTGCATTACACTTCCAGTGTATAGTAGTGTCCAGACATAACCATTGCTCAATAAAGCAATCAAAGCTATATCAACGCCAACTTGGGTGTGTTACTGCAACTGTTTATGTAGGAGAAACCGTCTTAATATTTTACTTTTATTGTCTTCCGTTTCTTGCTATGTCTGAATTGTTTTCGATATTACATTTCTTAAGTTTTGTCGAGTTTCAGCCTGCTTTTTTTCTTATGTTGTTCTTATTTTTTGGTAAACTCAGCCTGATGTTTCTTATAAAGCTTTTTTGATCACATTTAAATTCTCCTCGCATTTAAATGCTAAAAACCGTTTTAGCCAATTAGAACGCGCGATTCTATCAACAAATGCCCTTCACAGCTAAATTTAGGCTCATTTTGGCGATTTTTACTACCCCTAGAAAAAAACATCGTTTAAAATGTGTTTTGAGATATGCTACATTTTCCTTTTGAAACGATTATTTTAATGAATTTAGTAAAAAATTACCGTTGCAATCAATCAAAATATGTCCGCGATTGCATACAAGATATCGGTTCGTGTATTTGGTTGTTTTCGCCACCTCCTTATACTGGAAGTAAACTGGGGAATTAAAGGCCTCCTCCTACAAATCTAATGATTATAGGAACTAACCTATTTATCAACTACCTTACTTACCATACCAAATGATTGGCCATCTCCAACTACCCGTTTCTATTATATGAACACACGACAGAATTTGTAGTACTCAACCAGCCAGGTGTCTGTAGCTGTCTGTTGGAGCACGATATATAAAATACTATATACTCACGTAGTTCTGCATTCACAGTAAAAACTAACGTTTCCTCTTGGTATGTATGTTCCGGTATCCCTAACGGCTTATTTACCCTACTTGTGATCATCACTGTAAACTTAGTCATGCTGCTGCTGTTGCTGACGTGTGCATGAATGACGAAAGGGCGCGAAATCAATATGTACACGTGATTATGCAGGAAGTTGTCGCATAGTGAGTGAATAAGTTAAAAGACTTAAAAGATTGGTTTAAATGACTTAGTTTTAAAAGACTGGTCATTTGCATCAGTTGCAACACTGGCAGGCAAGGAAAAATATGATGTATTCCTGATATGTAGTGAGGAAAGCACCTTCATTTTCATGAAAAAAGTCAGGTCAGGAAATGTTGGGGAAGAAAAGTATTAGTCAGGTTGTGTATGAACCCTGATGCTATGCATTATACTTTAGGAAAATATACAGAATCTAAGATAAGCCAATTATGTGAACAAACAGATTATCCTTGATATACTGAAATACGTTGCTCAAAAATTTTGTTGCCATAATTTTTACTTGATCAATGTTTGCGTGTCCAAATGTATAATTCTTTGGGATAGCAAATGTAGACTCAAAACTCATTAACACATCACTCTTAGCATCTAATCCTTTGGCTTTTTTGCAAAGTGTATTTGCCTCATGAAGAATTGTGCTGGCCAGTCACCAGGCAGTGGACAGATGAACTTAGAAATGTATGAACTGAGTCCTTTTTCAACTGCATGACATGCTGCTTCCTTGAAGTTTTCAAAACTTTTAAGAAGAATTTCTAATTCATCAAGAAGCTTACAACCAGTCATTTTTCTCATACATTGTGTTCCTGTCAGGTGCTCTTGGTAGTTGTGGATTTCAATTCTTGACCTTTCCATTTCAGGATCAAGAAAGTTTTGCTTTTACCCAGTATGGCATTGACATTGCAAATGTTGTTGAGAAGCATGAAAAGATGTTTCGACTGAGTTGAAGTGGCTTGTCTTCACAGATTCCACCAGGATTGATTGTGTCTTTGTGCACTGGAATAGCAAAGCCATCATCAAACTGTTTTAATAGGATTTTTGCCATATTTCTAGCTGTGGAGGCTGTTTGATCAGATGGTCTCCTCCTTGCGTGGATGTTGGCGAAGTCATCATTTATCAGGACAAGAAGTGCATTTTTTCAATGACATCAGCTACAAATTCTCTTACTATCAATTCATGATTTTCTGCTATTTTCGTAACGTGTCTATGTTGAGTTGACTTTGATACTGCTATCCCACTTTAATTTAAACAGAAAGACCTCATTCACTTGTGCCCTTTTTTACAACCATATTTGACATAACTTTCTGGAGCCAACTGGCTTTTTGTAACTGGCCAAACTTCAACATGTAAATGATGGTAGCACTTTTCTTTTTGTTTTCCTGTTGTTTTGCAGATCTAACTTCAAATGAAAAGGCATCAAGTATAGCATCAAAGAGTTTAGTGGCACCAGCTGAAATTGAAGCTTCACTTAGGGAGTCTGGATCAGATGGAGGCATTCTGTCATGGTTCCCATATAACCAACCATAAATATTCACAGAGACATTTACTTTCATTTGGAGGTTGGTGCTTTGTTGGGCAATTGTTTGCAACTGTGAGACTAGATCTGTTGGAACATACATGAAATTGCTCTCAACTTCAACTTCCCCTACTCCTTCAACTATTTCCTTTTTGGCTGAATATGCTGGGACATATTCTGCCATGTCTTTTGGAACCAGACAGAATGTTCCACTGCCAACTGTTGTTTCATCGAATCTCTGTCCCTTGTCATCATTAACAAATTCTTCTATACTCTGCAGTCCTTCATATGATGTATCTATTTGTTGTGAGTCACATATAGAGCTGAGCCAGCTGTTTTCTTGAGGCTGAGATGACTCAGTTTCCAAATCAGCAATGGCATCCATATGCTATAGAATAGTTAGATGCATTTGGTGCATCAGTTTAATGGAAGATTATTTAGATATTGCCAAACAACAGACACTCTACTCTTGGGTGCCTGATAGATGGGGAGTTTGAATAGTTGGGGGCTGGAAACAGCCTCAATGCCTGATTAATGGGGGGGGGGGGGGTTGAAAAATGACCACAAATGTTGTAGACAAGGCTATGGTTTCTTATCACAAATGTGCATCAAAGTAATTTTACCAATTCCACAGAACGAAAAAGGCTAAACCATACAACACATGCGATCAGCGCACTTTCTTACTATATTTTTTACTTGCACGCCAATATATCTTCTCTAAAAATTCTCTTGGTTGAGATAACACTTCCAAAAAGTAATAGGCGGGGGGGGTTGGAATAAGAATGTCCTGAATGGGAAATTTTTGAAAAATTAATTAGTGGGGGAACGTCTATCAGGCACCGAAGAGTATACAAAAATACCATTTTCTGCAACTCAAATCTGTTTTAATAAATATAATCGTTGGCACCCCAGTGAAGGGAATCCCCGATTGCAAATTTTTCCAAAATTTCGCCACTCATTTTTACTTAATGACACATCCCAAATAAAGAATTTTTATTTTGTATATAGTCCAACCCCCCATTTATTAACACCTCCTCTCAACTAAAGATTTCAAAGTTTCCAAGGGGATCAGTAAACAAAACCAGTGTGACATAGTTAATTGCAAGCATGGCAGATAATTAGTTTATTAGATTGTAAGGAACAGTACTTAGGGAGGCAGATCCGTTTTCAGCATTGGGGCCAATGTGAAGAATTTCTTTCACTTGTAAACATTAAACACCGTTTTAAGGATGACCAACATTTAGTCTTTTGAACCTCAATTAGCAACTTCTGTTTAATTTTTTTTGAAAATTATATACTTTATGTCTTCAAGCTGTAATAACGACTTCCGGTAACAAATTTTTTAATGTTTGGAATTCAGAAATTCCAAATATTTTTGGGAAAATTTCTGATATATAAAGTATGTCAGTAATAATTACTTACAGTTGTATATGAGGGGTAGTCTTTGTAGTTTCCTGGCAGTTTTGAGGTAAACTGGCGTTTTCCCCAACATTTCTTAAGATAGTCCGTACCGTACAGAAATGGTGTCTTTTCCTCGTCGCACTTTTCTGGCTAAAGGCTTTGTAAAATCCATTGCTCGTACCAACTTTGGCTTTGAGATTTATTAGTAATAGAGAGGTACTTCTCCAACGTTCATGCTTTTCGCTTGTGCAGAGTTCGGAAAACCTTCCCATTTTAGTTTGTATTCACCATAGAAATAGGAGGACTACTTCCTGCATAATCACGTGCACACATTGATTTCGCGCCCTTTCATCATTCATGCACACGTCAGCAACAGCAGCAGCATGACTAAGTTTACAGTGATGATCACAAGTAGGGTAAATAAGCCGTTAGGGATACCGGAACATACATACCAAGAGGAAACGTTAGTTTTTACTGTGAATGCAGAGCTACGTGAGTATATAGTATTTTATATATCGTGCTCCAACAGACAGATACAGACACCTGGCTGGTTGAGTACTACAAATTCTGTCGTGTGTTCATACCATAGAAACGGGTAGTTGGAGATGGCCAATCATTTGGTATGGTAAGTAAGGTAGTTGAGAAATAGGTTAGTTCCTATAATCATTAGATTTGTAGGAGGAGGCCTTTAATTCCCCAGTTTACTTCCAGTATAAGGAGGTGGCGCTAATAACCAAATACATGAACGTTCATGGTTCGAACCGATATCTTGTAATCGCGGAGATATTTTGATTGATTGCAACGGTAGTTTTTTGCTAAATTTATTAAGATAATCGTTTCAAAAGGAAAATTTAGAATATCTCAAAACACATTTTACGCGATGCATTTTGTCTAGGGGTGGTAAAAATGGCCAAAGTGGGCCTAGATTTAGCTGTGAAGGGCATTTGTTGATAGAATCGCACGTTCTAATTGGCTAAAACGGTATGGAGAATTTAAGTGTGATCAAAGCTCTCAGCCAATCAAAGATTTGAAACCTATGCTATAGTAGCATATTTGCATCGTTGAAAACCTGGGCGTGACCATGCAAGCCACATTCTTTGTGTTGTTGCATCTAGAGAGCCCCCTTTGTTAGAAATGTGTGAAATCACCCTTGTTTCGTAAGCATAGCCGCCAAATGTTTGATTGGTTGAGGGCTCTGGCAAATTCTATTTTCTCCCAACCCATTTGACCAATCAGTAAGCAGGATTGTGACTACACGTGAGCTCCACAGCTAAGTTTAGGCCTATTTTCGGCGTTTTGGCATGTTTTTACCACCCTTCCTACAAAAAACATTGCACGCCCGAGGAGTGCGATTTTATCGCTGATTTTTTGTCCAACTGGTCTTCATACATTGTCATTTAACCTATATTGGCACCGCCGTGCGATCTCAAAGGGGAGGGGAACAGGACCCATCCAAATATTGAGAATTTTTTTGCATTTCATTTTTTCAATATTTATCCACGGCTCTCTATCAGCGATAATATATTTTGATGTAGATTAAAATACATAAGCATGCTACAATAAATCAGCGATAATACATAGTGATATAAATAAAAATAAATAAGCATATTAAAATAAAACTTAAACAATGAAGACTACTATATACGACTTAAAAGTAAATAAATGCTGCTCTTCCTAGAGGCCGTGCTTTTGGGAAGTTGCTAGTTGTTAGTGTAGCAAGTACGCTTTTAGTTTTCGCTTGCACGCGGAAATTGTGTGACTATCTCATCCCACAATTAAGCGACAGAATAGTGAAAACTTCTTTTGGAAAATTCTAGGTTTTGGTTTGGGATGTTGATATCATGACAGTTTCTTGTCTCATATGCAGATATCTGAGATCTCATGGTGAGTTTTCCATAAAGACTGCTAGGACATAAGTTATTCAATATCTTATATGTACTTACGGCCTTATTATATTTAGCAAGCTTAAGGGCTGATATCCAATTGCACACCCTCTCATCCTTTGAATATGCATTTTCAATAAGCGTACGAGCTCTATCTTGATCTAGTTTTGTACCTAATAGGCTACCTCATAGTTCGTTTCCATATCTTAGATTAGATTCAACGAGAGATCTGTAGATCTGCTCTAGCTTGGTTTGAGGTAAAATATCTGCTAGTTTGCGAATTGAGGGTAGCCCACATTTAATTTTGTCCTTGAGACTTTGTAGTGTTCAATGCAAGTTAAATTTTCATCAACCGCTAGCCCAAGATATTCTACTTTCTGAATCCTTATCGAATCATCGCCTATCTTTAATTGCACCGGTTGCTGGATACTATTGAGTTGCCATTTATGACCCACGATCAGGAATTCGGATTTTCTAGCGTCAAGACTAAGTTTATTGCTTCGCATCCACTCTGACTGAGGTATTGGCTAATTCATGAGAAAATGGCATTACCTAAATGTCTCTAAAGCAGTGTTATTTATGAGTAAATTGTTGAAAGCATTACCGAAAAGCTTGTTATTTCATTTAAATTAGTTCACTTACCTATATTCACTGTCACAAAAACAAATTCTGTACTGGGATTGGGATATGCAGTGCATGTAGATAACGACAAGTTTCATTCATAAATCAAGTCACAATCTTTCTTTGGGCAAAGCCACTTCTTACTCCTCTATGTGCAATGTTCTTTGCTGTTCTCAATACCAACTTCTTTATCTCAAGAGTATCAAAATGAATCGCTCAATCCATTTAAGCAGTCATTGCCAAAGACCTACTTTCATTCTGCGATGCGATCAACACCTATTAAACTTATGGCAAGACGAAACTGACGACTACACTTACGCAATCTAGGACTGGAGACTAAAACTCATTCAAAAACGGCGGGAAAAGTTTAAGAGTGGCCGTTTTCGTAACATTTAGGTAATAGTTCACGTGTCTCAAAACAAATTCGGAATGCCTAGAGGAAAAAAGAAATTATGCTCCAACATTCTTCATTACAAATGGAATTGTTCTTCTCCAGTTTTAATCAATTTGAAAGATAAACTAGGACCTGCAAATGATGTCTCCAAAGCATTCATATACAATAAAGCCAAACGTGGCCTAGTCTGCACTGACTGTTTATTGAAATGTCTTTTCAAACGATACCCGTTGAGATCGCACGGCGGTGCCAATATAGGTTAAATGACAATGTATGAAGACCAGTTGGACAAAAAATCAGCGATAAAATCGCACTCCTCGGGCGTGCAATGTTTTTTGTAGGAAGGGTGGTAAAAACATGCCAAAACGCCGAAAATAGGCCTAAACTTAGCTGTGGAGCTCACGTGTAGTCACAATCCTGCTTACTGATTGGTCAAATGGGTTGGGAGAAAATAGAATTTGCCAGAGCCCTCAACCAATCAAACATTTGGCGGCTATGCTTGTTTCGTATGGCCCGTGTCTTATACCTTGTGCCTCATATTTCATTGTTTTATTAACATACTGTAAATCCTCGAATAAGCGCCCACCTCCGACTAAGCCCCCCTCGAATAAGTCCCCACCTAAAAAACCATTCTTGCACATAAGCCTCTCCCTCTAATATGCCCCTATGATGGCTTATTCTGGGGAAGCATAGTTGTAGAGCAATATCTTACTTCAAGAAGCCCTACGCGACTTCTATGATAATAGAAACATTATAATTTTTGATCTTCACAGCATTTTGTAACTCTTTTAACGATATCGGCTTCTGTAATTAGAGGCACAAAATTTAGTTGATTGAGAAAATTATGTCAATTTTATGTCAACCTTTAAGGAAAATGCCAGACTTTGACATAAATCCCTTGTCGAATAAGCCCCCCCCGTCGAATAGCCCCCGTCGAATAAGCCCCCGGTCGAATAAGTCCCCCATCGAATTAGCTCCCTCGAATAAGCCCTCTCGAATGAGCCCCACCCAAAAATTCATTTTTGCAATTAAGCCCCAGGGGGCTTATTCGAGGATTTACGGTGGGTACGGCTACCGGAAACTCTATTATGTTCCCGCCCCTAAGTTCATGCTGCGATTGTGACACCTGTCATTCCGATTATCAACTTCAACAAGCAAAATCACAGTCCTTGCTTAAGAATGATTCCTTTATTCTCCAGTTCTGGAGGTTCACTTCAGCGAATTTGGTCTTCGAAATGGGTGAATATGGAGTGGTCTATTCTCAGCGTATCTCTTTTTATCGGTAAGACGTTTCAGAGTATGTGATTAAGCTTTCACTTTTGGGGCCTACGCATAGTTGCAGTCAGTACATCAAAGCGGGAATTACCATAATGGAAGAGGCAGTGGACGTTACGTAGTGGTACGGTTCACATGGAAATCGTTTTCCTAGAATAATCTAGCTCTTGCTCCCTTATGCTCAATAAATATATTGTATTATGCTTAGCGCTTCTTATGAGATTGCCTAGTACATTGCGAAATATTAGGCAAACTTGAACCCGTTGGGTCTCATCTTACATGTGCAATATTTGCTCTCCGAATGCTCTTTAACTCATGCTAATACCTTGATCCACGCACGCAAAAGTCCGTTAATTTACCAGAGCTTTTCCTCCTGGCAGTGAACTAGTTATTGCGAAAAGTATGTTGTATTTGACTACATTGAAGGGCTAAAGTCATCTCACTGCTGCATTCGTTTAAAAGTCACAACTTTTTGTTGCAATCCAAGTTTCTCTGCTAAGGCCAATTTATATTTAAATGCTGTTTGCACAGGTAATTGTTTGGCATATTCCATTCGGAAGTCGCTGAACTCAACAAGAGGCATTGTCTAATGCTCGGTCAATGGTGTTGTCTTTCTTAGTTTGCTGATCAGAGTCTCGTACTGTCATATAGAATACAAATCTTGCACGACTCACTTGACCATCGCTGGATTTTAGGCATAAGAGATATTTGCTGTGCTATGCCCCACGAAGGCCTTGTCTTTACCCTGTAGTATAGCTCCATCAGCCGATGGTAGTATGGTTGCATTAGTTCTTCATGCCAACACAAGTGTTGAGATCTTCATACCTTGCATCTCTTTCAACCAGAGGTAGATTTAGTGACGTAGACTGAACAGTGGCAGCCCCTTCTCTAAACTCTCCGTGCCTTTGTATATGGTTTCAGTTTTGCACGTTGTTGGTCAGCATTCCTCCGTTGTGTAATGATTCCCCCCCTCTTGAGGACCTACAGTATATATTCAGAGAAGTGGACTCTCGGGGTGAATTCGTCGAGAGTTACTGTAAGAGTTCCCAATTATTTTCTTCCTTGAATTAAATCCAAAACAAGAATGGAGCAATCATGAGCCCAGCTTTGAATACAAATGAATGTGAACCCCCCCCCCCAGTTTTTCAGTAGACTCGAGGATTGGTACGGGAGTTTGAATCTCAAACGCATTTTTATAAGAATATAGTCTTTGGAATATCAAAGCTCAAATTCTCAGAAATTTTAGAATAATTTGAGGCTCGAGCTTCATCAAGGTTAGATTTCTTGCTGATATTAGTTTGTTTAGAAAACAGAACAATTGTTTGCTCCACTTTCCCAGTCTGGGAGTCATTATGCTACGATGAGACTCAGCAGCTCGGAGGGGAGTGAGTTACACACTTTTATTTTAAGAATATTGACTATACGAGAATAATGCACACAAATGTTTAGATTTAAGAATTATTTTAAGAAGGTTCTTCGGCTGAAAATAAAAAAATTGTAAGAATATTGAGGCTTATTGAAAAATAGGTATTCCTATAGAAAAGTGTGTTTATGGTTTATAATTGTGCGGTGTCCCAGCCATTGGGGACTCAACGGGGATGCGTCGGAAATGTTCTCAGAAGTTGAACCTATCTCAGCTTTTTTTAACTCTACGGGGACGTCGGTGACGCTATTGGGACTTTTGTGACATAATCAAAAGGGCGCCCCCACATCATCGTAAGCCCGGTAGTATCGTTGATGCAACGACTTCGACGTGTCCCGAGCACTTACGACAATATGGAAAAAAGGCTTAATTGATATGGCTTGTATCAATAAGGATAGGCATTTTAGCACCGGAGAAGCAGATAGAGGGGGTTCAGGAAGGTGGGAATCCCTGTAGGACTAGACTGCCAGTTTGTCGGGACATTTCATATCTTCTCCGGAAATTGACGCGGTAGTTTTTCTATCCTATCCATAGTGTAAAGTTGAAAGGAAAAGCTTTCGTATATTTTAATAGCTAGATAGACCGTTCTTGAAGTTGAAAAAACGAACATGCTTGTTATTTTTTTGTTGGGACTCTTCATTCCATGGAGGCATCCTTGGACGGGAAGAAGTAAGAGTTCATTGCATTTTAGCAGGAAATTTCCACGCATTCTGCAGGCGCTCCATTTCATCAGAACTACATCCGGAAGCTTTCCATATTTTCAATCTCTTCGATGTTTTAGCTACTGCATCGTTGAACTGTCGCCAGGATTTTTATTCAGAGGGTTAGATCCGGACTATGTGGCATACAATTTATGCCTAAGAACAGATAGGCTAATCCCGCAAATGGCCCTAATGTCAAGTAAACACCTCATTTTGCGCCTACAGTATATCATATAACTTTAACTATTAGTTTAAAAGTGTACTATAATATTTAAAAAAGCAAAACAGTTGAATAGACTACAAGAGAAAGAGGGCTTGTAGGGAAGGGGAGATGGGAATATGCGGGTCACGAGTTTGAAAATCTATCATTCGGCATCGAACCCCGAAAATTGGCCGGACCCTTTAGACTCGGGTAGTTAGTACCTGTTAAAGCCAGGGTTATTTAAGAATTAGAGATCCGTATAAGGATCGCATAATGGAAGCATCTGTGCTGTGAAGTATTATAATGTAGAAAGAAAGAATGAGTATATTACAGTTTTTCGGGTATTGAAAACGCTTTTCCAATGGAAAGAAAACTGTGTTGTATCGTGGACCTGTTTTATTTAGAAATTCTGTTCATTCTAAGGGAAGTTGCTGGGTGACATTTATTTTATTATGCAGGAGGGCATAGCAAACAGATTATTCAGCATTCAGTCTTTCCTCCTTCCTTTTTCCGGGAGGATTTGAAGATACAATCAGATTTTGCAACTGACTGTGACTAGCCAGTATTAGATACTGCCTCGACTTGAGTCCTTTTTTAGCATTTTTCTGTGGAATTATCTTCAGCGTGATCCCAGTTATAGCTTGTGCCAAATTAGTCAGATAGTTAAATACTATTGGCTGAGAGTTTAGCTCATAGATTTTCTCATATGTTTTGTGTTTTCAAGTCTATAGTAAGCATTGTTTTTTCCGTGTGATGGCTATTAGAACTTAAGGTGCAAATTTGAATTGGGAAAAAAGTAATTCGTTATCATACATTAATTGGTGGCCCAGTTGAATCAGGTTTGTACTGTACTGACACATCTTGGTTTTTCGCATCTTTAGATCTCAAATACACGTTTTGTTTATAATAAACAAGTATATAAGAAACAGGAGGCTCAAATTAGGCAAAAAGTGAGAAACAAATAAGAAACAACAGGCAGGATGAGTTTCAAAAGTAAACTTGAAAAATCTGTTTTTACGAGAAAATTTTTGACTGAACTGGAAACAAAATGTAAACAACATCCACCTCGCAAATGTTTTAACTAAGACTTCAATTGCTCGTCTCATAGTTGCCTTGTTGCTAAAGGAAACTTCAAGAATTTTAAGAGGCACTCTTAAGAAACATTTAGGGCAAGGTTTGACAAAGTATTAAGAAACATTCAGGCTGAAGGAGAAAGTTTGTTTTTATATGAAAAACGTGTATGAATTGATTGACTTTGGTATAAATGCATTTTAGAGTCTTAGTCAATTTTGATAAAAGGCTCATACTTTGGTTTTTAATGAGATCCGGAAGAATAGACGAAGAGGTGTATATCGATGATTCAACATTAAGTAAGACTTTTGGACCGGCTAGTTGTTAGAAGCTAGAAGCATGGCCTTTTTGCCAGCACGTTCAACACAGTACCAACATACCTACTATTTTATTCATATAATTGCAGAACTTATGAATCTTCGGCAAAGTCTGGTATACCATCTTTGTATTAGTAAGTAAGTAATTAGGGACCAGTAAGTAAGTAATTAGAGGCCAGTGAGTAAGTAAATATGTAGTAAGCTTCATATATATAACTCGTTTACAATTAGCATTTCTATGCAATAAAATAAACCAACCGGTCTCAAACCTCGAGACAAGATTGATTATTAGATGTCAGAACTAATTTCGTAGTAAACCCAAAAACTGCACATTTTACCCAAATTAAAGCTACTTTTATCGATGGAGTTCGGATAGTTTAAAAGTTAAAGTAAGTTAGTAAGTAAGATCTCATTGAATATATTCCATTATTAAAATTGCATGTAGAATAAAAACAGTCCTGTTCTAGAGAATAGAACAAGGGCAGAGCAAATATTTCAAAATTAAAAAGTAATACGTAAAACTACAGGAGGCTTGAGGATATGACACATCAATCAGTTGTAGACTAGATTTTACACTTTGAACCCCATGAAAGTTTTCACAATTTTCACATTTCCCGAGACTGATATGATCTGTAATTTTCTCTTAAGTAAGTAGGTAAGTTAAGTTAAGTAAGTAGGAATATATTCCATTATTACAATAGTATGTACAATAAAAATAGCTCGCTTCTAAACAATAGAACAAGGACAGAGCAAATAAATCCTTCAAAATTAAAAAGTAAAAAGTAAGGCTACAGAGGATAAGAAATATCCATAAGTTCTAGATTTGATTTTACATTTTGAATCTCATAAAAGTGTTCACGATTTTCACAGTTCCTGAGACCGATATAGTCTGTAATTTTCTTGTAATGGTCTTTACTTCTTTCTCATCAAAGTTCAATTTTTCCCGGTTGGTTTTCAATTCCTTACGGACGTAGCCCACTGCACTTAGTAAGTTTTATTCAATACATTCCAAAATTACAATAGTATGTACAATAAAAGTAGTCCGGAGCAAATGAATGTAAGAAGTAAGTAATTAAGCAAACAATCGACGGAAGTTTATCGTCCTTGGGCACTCCATCCTAATGGCTTGCTATTCCTTGCCCGCCGAATGCCAAGTTGCTTTACTGTCAGAGTTACATAAAGTATTGTTCTGACTTGCTTTCCATCCTGCCACCAGGTCATCGTGCAGTTTAGTCGATAATCCCAAAAGAGCTAGTATGCTGTCTAGTGTATCGGAGTGGGACGCGAACCGGGTACATTGTGATTGTTAAACAGAGGTGCAAATTACTACAATAGCGCTCATTTGAATATAATTTTCACTTCTGTAATCGGGTTCGCAGCGTATCCTTATGCATAAATACTTGCCAATAGAATCAGATCTGCATACAGTAAATAAGTACTCGCTTGTCTCTCGCTTTATGTGACTGGATTTACAAGGATTCATGGCAAGTCTTACTGGGCACATTGAATTTAATGTCGTCAATTGTAAGTGTGTCAGCTGTAGTTAACAGTTACTTGTCCACATGCCCACTAGAGCTAACTCATTCGTTGACGAATAGAAACCTAACTGACATGACTGGACCCCAAAACAAAAGAAAGGAAACAGCTTCTTGGTATGGAATCAGGTTCTTGGTAATTTGTCATACTTATTCAGCTTTATATTTTGGATTGTTTTTACCTAGTAACTCTCCCATTTTGACTAAGTTTACTAGCTTGCTAAGTAACTAAGTAACTAACTAACTGACTAACTAACTAACTAACTAACTAACTAACTAACTAACTAACTAACTAAGTAACTAACTAACTGACTAACTAACTGACTAACTAACTAACTAACTAACTAACTAACTAGCTAGCTATCTAACTAACTATCTAACTAACTAACTAAATAACTAACTAACTATCTATCTAACTATCTAACTAACTAACTAACTAACTGACTAACTATCTAACTAACTAACTATCTATCTAACTAACTAACTAACTAACTAACTAACTAACTAACTAACTAGCTAACTAGCTAACTAACTAGCAGTGGCATCTGGCTTGAACAGAGAGTGATTAATATGATCCTATTTAAAGAACGGCTCGCATTACTTCTGGATAAGTCTTAGCTCATCTTCTATCTTTTGTTCGAGTGACCTTTGACTTGCTGCGGTCGTGTTTCGTATTTCCCACAAAGGACAAATTGACATCTTTTTAACCTAGCAAGAAGTATTTATGAAGCAGAGATTGTCCTCGGAGCGTTGTTGGATTAAACCCAAATGCACTTAGAATTTTGCGACGAATCGTGTTCCACTGGTTCACTTAGTATGCACTGTCAGAATATATTCTTGCGATGAAGGTGAATCGTATATGATAATGGACGAAATCTGAGATCATTTGAAATGCCCTGTGGATTGGAGAAAGGACATATCGTATTAAATGTGTGGATTTCTTTCTTAATTTTCCATTCGCTTTCATACTTAAGGAATTAGTTTATTTGAGTCAGGATTTGATAACTGTTCTCAAACATCGCATCAGTATACTCAATACATTTGTGGTGATGTTGAAAACTCTCGTTGCAGTAAATTATCGTCCATAAGCAGTGCTTCTACTTTTGAAATAAAGATTTCCTTCTATTCTTGGCTATATTTCTTTAAATTTCCTTTTGATCAATCAACAGTTCCTCCCGCAGTTCCCTTCCTCTTCTAGCCTTTATTCTTCTAAGTACATGTTCTTCCCGGTGCATAGTCTGTTGAGCTTTTCAGGCTTTTTTCATCAGGAAAACTGTTTGTATCAAAGAAACGTTGGAAGAAGAGTTGAGATATTTCTTTCCTTCACTTGCTATCAGCTTCAGTGAGCTGAAGATTCTTTCCATAGGTGCTTTGCGAGCGGGAAGTTAACTTTGGCGACACTTTGAATTCCTTCTTTTCCGTGAACTATGAATCAAACCTACGGTCGGTATTTTCAAATGGCTGTCTTTTCATTACTTTTGGAATGAAAGTATATGAATAATACTTGTTTTGTAAAATTTTATCGTCTTCTAACTTTCAAATTGACGATTATCAAATTTCCTTCCGATTTCCCAAAATTTCTGAAGTCCTAATTTCCTTCTACATGACTGGATTTCCTTTTAGAGGGGAATTTCCTTTCAAATAGAAGCATTGGCTGCAAAATTCAGGTGTTATCCACATCAACTCTATGGATGCTTCAGCTCCTTTGCATAGTTTTTTATTTGTGTTGTGCACTTAGAACCTATAATAATATACCAGGTTTAGAATGAAAAAAGGAAGTATTTATAGAGTCTGGTGCCGTGGGAACATGAACTGAACATTTCACTTGACAAATAGTTCAGCGAAAGTACAGTTCATTTGCCCATCAATTTCATTTATTGAACATTGTTCAGTAGAAAGTTGTTCAGTGGTATTTTCAGTTCATTTGGATGTGAAGACCAAGAATTGGCCACATTTTCAATGAACATAGCGAGTATTGTGGAGCGTCACGTTCACTGAACTTTTCAATTCAAATGCCAAAGACCTATATTGTTTGTTTTTTACGTAAGTTAGTTGGTAAGTTACACTACTGTTTATTAGACTTTGAGCAAGTGAACTGAACATTTCACTGACACAATACTGAACAATAGTATCAATATTAGCAATATTTTGTGACAAGTGACCAAGTGAGTTATACTTCTCATTGAACATTTTGCTGAACATTTTCACGGGTGCTAATATGACATATCATTGTAGAGCCATTTGAACTATCTATCTATGCAGAACATTTGGCCAGTTCTTGGTCTGCGAACGTGCATAGTAAAAAACTGTTTTTCGGTTGTTTATTTGAGTGGCCAAGTGAATGGCATATGCCACTGAACAACGTGAGCAATGCTCAATGGCTGAACAAGATAGGCGAATGAAATGGATTTTGTGCCTGTAGTCCAGTGGAATGCTCAGTTCATATTCCCGTGGCCTTAACCAGTGCGCTCTGACACAGAAGATCGATGTAGCATTCCCTTTTTTCCTTCAGTATAAATTCTGTAAAGAACTGTAGGAAACCTTCAAATATGTCGAATGGCATGCATTGTGGCACGAGAGATTGTCATCTGGGTGCAGACGTTGATTCTGGAATGCTCAAGCTAGCTAAGTTAATGGTTTGTTAGCTGAACGAATTGCATACGATGCACCAGTGTATGTTTATATTGGACACACATGCCTATTGGGCTTGCTTTGGCCCCAATGTAATCTATCAAAACATTATGACGTAGGATTGGAACGTATTATATGTTGTAGGTACTTTGGCTGTGTTTATTGAGAGCATCAAATCTGTGCCAGGCAATTTTGCAGGCGATGATAAGAAAAGCAAGGCTATTCGAGAACAGCGCAAATGCTTTGGATTTCCGAATGATCTAACTTACGAATCAGAAATAAGAATTGGTTGGTCATATCGATGGAAAAATCAGTGCCCTGAAGGTATGTATCTTTTTCCAGTTATACATTCACTATCATTGAGTTTCGACAGAGAATTATTGCATAAGTGAAGTCTGACTGAATTGGGCCTTCAGTTGGGCACTTGTTGTAGGTTTGTCCTTAGTGTAGTCTCTGCAGTCACAGTGTCGCGAAGAGTCGCGAAGAGCTGTGAAGAGTCGCACAGGGTTGCCTCCAAATCATGGAAATCAGGGGAAATCAGGAGAAATCAGGGAGCTTTATGTTGAATCAGAGAATAGCAAGGGGGAAAAGAAACAGTTTTCAAAAATAAGGGAAAATCAGGGAAGTTGTTGAGAAGCAAAGAAGCTTTTGTCTCTATCGGTCAGTTTGTTCCCATTTTTCACAAGAAAAATACCATGTTTCAGCTGATCTTACTACTTAGGCATTCTTTACAAGTCTTTATTCTGGGATTTTCACTTTATTTTGTAAACGTAACTTGTGAATTTTAGTTGGTGATTGCAATGTTTTATTCAGAACATTTACACTGTATGGGCTTGGAGTTTGGGTTTCATATTCAAGAAATTTTTGTTTCTTTTGATTTTCAATACGTTTTCTCGTGAGTTTGATTCAAGTTAAACTGGGTAAGAATATGTTCAGCTTGATGGTGTTTGTGTTTTCCCTACAATTATGGGAAGTGTGTGATCTGTTTTGTTTGGGAATGTAGTTTTTGAGGTGGCTGTTGGTGCAGTCCCAGCAGAATGAGCAACAGCAGTTTTCATGTGGGGGCCAAAGAAATGTACCAGGTCATTCAAAAAGTATGTAACGGAAAAAAGTGTTGCTTTGATCCCCTACCCCCTTATAACGGCTTGTCACACTAGAGTAGATGTCCCCTCATTGCTACGTAACATTTCAGTAAGAGACTCCCGTACATGAGACAACTCTGTAAGCTTTGTTCGCATTTTGTTGTATGATAGTGAATGATAGAGCAATAACGATGTAATATAGCATAAAGCAGAATAAAACTATATGATATAATATGAAATAATAAAATGTAATATAATATATCATAGAAGAGTATGCTAAAATGTATTATTATACATATAACAACATTACATATACGAGCATATTTTGCTTGGTATTAGCCTATACACTCTCGTGTACTTCTTGGGAGAAATAAATCCTTAAAAGTTACTCCTCCATGTATGTAATATGCTATGGTGCTTAAGGAACCATTGATTGTATGTAGGAATCAGGCCTCAGTCTCTGACCGGATTAGGTCAACATTGCCATATGCCTCGACATCACCATCATCGATCGAAATCAACTCCATCTCTTATACAACCATTTTCCATCTCCTACCAACTTCCATTGTCGAACCACTGTAATTTGTACTTGATGATTGACAAATAGAAATAATATGCATATTTTTGGCATTACACAACTGAAGTAGCCTGATATCCCCTACCCCTAACAACCCCTGACACCTGACACCCCCTACTCATAACAGCTTGTCACAAAGACGATACCTATCCGCCCACCCCGTCAATATTACGTACTTTTCGGATGACCCCTATTTCTCCATTTGAACGGAAATGGGACATGTTATGCCTCACAACTCCTCAACACATGCCCATCAACTGCTTCTTTCCACCTCAAAGCTGTTACTTTCATAGAAATAGAATAAAAGAAGTGCAGTTCTGTGTTTTATGAAGACAAGAATTTGAACGATAAGAAATCAGGTCAGGACTCTCCTATACCCCACAACTGTCCAAAGAAGTGAGAAAATTCTAAATGAGGGTTGCACGCTTTTATATAAGGAACCTAGCTCAAGGCCTAGTTCCAGAAGTTCCTTATCTTTGGACCTCCAATAGTCAAATTGTGGTGCTACACGTTCCTTAATAGTTCCTTGATTTTCATGCTACATTTAGCGTCATGCCTATAGTACAGGAAGAAATAAACATTGAAGTTCTGAATTTTGCCCTTAATTTTGGCTATAGCTTAAGACCAATGAAACATTAGACTCTTGACACAAGCCTAGCGAGCAATCTATGGCTGCGTTTACACGAGGACTTTGGAACGGTTCTATTTGGAACCGTTCCGTAGAGGTACGGATAGGCTTCCCGTTTACACAATGTCTTGGAACCTTTCTGTGCAGAACCGTTTCTTTCCATGCATTCACGCTTGGATGGTTCCACATTTATAGCCTACAAATGACCTCCCATTGCCTCATTTCTAAGCGTACCTGACGAGAACCGTTCTGGGTGTTTACACGAGAGCTTTTTGGTACGGTTCCAGACGGGACCTACTTTCTAGTTGGACCCGTTTGGGTAGGGCTAGCAGTTCTGTTTGTAACGGTTCCATCAGTTCCGTGTAAACGCAAAGCCTATCCGTACCTTTTTGGGCCATTTCTTACCCCCTCCCTCTCCCTAATCGAGCAACGTCGTTTCAACAAGCTCCCCCGCCAATTCAGGCGATAAACGACGTCGAATTTTGACAAATCTTCCCCCAATTTGACCCAAATAATGTATCTAAGTCGCAGAGAAAACCAACTTTAAAGAGAGCAGCTACTGTTGATGCTTTCTCCTAAATAGAATTTGGAACTTTTCAAAAGCAGATTAGTAATTTACTATAGCACGAAAAAGCGGAAAGAATGCTCCCGCTTTTTCGTGCTATAGTGAAGTTCTGAATAGTGAAGTTCTGTAGTACCAACAGACTTTCCACGTATTAGTATTTTAATCCAATTTTATGTCCCTTTTCCCAATCACTCATCTTGGAACAACAGAATTAATAAACATTTTGGAAACTTCTAGATGGTATATTCTTAGAGACTATCATGATTTTGCTCAAATTTCGAGAATCTTTGTGACGACCTCGACAAGAGGAAACCGCCCCCTCCCTCTCTAAGCATATGTCGTAAAACATCGAGTATTGGCGATACCCCTATCCCCCTACCGGACGACATCATTTATGTATAACCCCATAGAAGCTTTTCCAATCTGAGTCTGTCATTCATTGATTCCTAACGTGCTGCAGCAACAGGAAGCAATGGAACGGAGGGCCTTACCTTACCTTACCTTACCTTACCTTACCTTACCTTACCTTACCTTACCTTACCTTACCTTACCTTACCTTACCTTACCTTACCTTACCTTACCTTACCTTACCTGAGACCTTGTTGCGACGAGTGCTGTCGCGGTGAGGTTACTGTAAAAGCTCTATTAAGCCCCTGGGGGGGGGACTTATTTATTCTTTATCATCCTAGAGGGGAGCTTAATAGAGAGGGGGACTTATTAGAGAGGGAACTTATTGATATCACAAGGTAAAGTTTATACAAATGTTTATATGCATTTTTTCAGCATTAGTAATAAAACAAAACCTTTGCTTATAGCTACATAGGCTTATAGAAAATTATTCAATTATAATGTTACGTAACAGACGGAAAATGCTAGAGGATGGACAGGTTATTCCAGGAACTTACACAGCAGTGTGTCCATCACGAAGGCTGCTAGAGATATTAGAAGAACAACTGAAAAGAAAGCATTCGAAGTTAGACATTGGATGCATTAGAAACACTATATACTATCATTAAATTTGAACAGATAGCGCTTTCTGTCTTTGGCATCAGAAGCTATAGGGGGACTTAAATGAGAGGGGGCTTATTTGAAACTTTTGTTTGAAAAGGGGACTTAATAGAGAAGGGGCTTATTAGAGAGGAGGGCTTAATGGAACTTTTGCGGTGTATAGAAGCGGATACGTCTGTTCAGGGAATTTTCTCCTGTTTTGAATTAATTGCGATTTTACAGTTCGCTCTGATTGCTTCGTAAACGAGATTACGTTGAAGAGATCGCAGAAGCCAAATATTCTGCGATCCTTGTGACTTCTTGATCCTGCTGATTACTGTGCTTACCGAGATTGTTGGATCATAGGGAAACAAGATTTGACGCACAACTGTTTTGCTTATTTTATCTTGTTGCTATATAGGAGGCCACGTTTACTCGGAAATGTGAAAGTTACTTACTTCATTGTATCTTGAAATAGCATATATTTCACCAGATTTTGTATTGCGGATGAATTAAATTTGAAAAGCAACTTGAAGTGAACGTTCTAATAGAAATTGTAAATGTAAACTAGGGCGAGAGATCATGTCTTCAGATATACACAGATTTAGTTAAATAAATACGATTTAGAGAGTTTAATTGAATGCTGGTTGATGCTTTACATGAGTTAAGTGTAGTTGAACAAACATATTGGAATAGAGACCGTAGACTAGAGAAGGATATTCTTTGTGATACATTGCTTTTTCTTCAGACATGCACTGTTTCAGTGAAATGCATGCAATTTTACTGTTGTATGGATCCATGCTACGCCAATCTTCTCTTAAAAAATGATGCTGTGCTGAACAAGTTCTAAGATATCTGGGAATCCAGGGGACCTTATGAAATGCTGTCGTAGCAGTAATACAAATGTACAATCAAATATTGGAATTTGGCGGATTTTTGTTGCTTTTGTTCCAAAATAAGGTTGTTTGAAAATCCGATACTGTTGTTGACACTGGATAAAGATACTCTTGTTGACACTGGATAAACGTGAGACAGTTTACTTTTATTATCCATCTTTTTTATGTATCAGATATCATTTGTGAAGACGTGCACAATCAACTCCTTAAGGAATTGTTTTAGCCAGGTCGTCTGAAGATATCCACATACCATAGTGAATATAATGAACGTCATTGATCTTGTGTGATTTTCAGGCTTTCTCTTGACCCCGTGTTGTTTCATATGTGTTTGCTTCTCGATCAACGGCAGTCAAAAGATTCCCCCGTCGTTACTTCTTGTTTAGCGCCCTCCTTATAATTTATGATAAATGGAACATGAAGTAGCATCCTCACGAATTCGTGCACCTACGGCAGAAAGTTTGATTGGTGTAGGCCTACACGGATTTTTGTGATATTCCTTCAAAGAGGGCAGCGATATCATTCCTAGATTTGGTAACTTCAGTAAATTTGAAGATTATATATTAGAATAGATAGAAACCACAGCATGAAAGATGCCCTTTGTCTGATGACATAAATGCCTATGTTGGCCACAACAGTGCACCAGTAACTTGCACGTGAACAATAGATGGGATTGCTATACCTTCACATGTTTAGGATACTCACAGGCGTGAGATCTTTATGGTTATTATGTATACGCCCAAAGCTAGAATAGCATTGAGTCTGTTAGTGTGCCGAGGTGAGCAACTGTTGCTGAGGTAGCCCAGAGGAAAACTGCTTAAAGAAATTAATTAAGCAGATACTTTGTCTTGTTGAATCGAGATTTATTACTGTTGTTATCAAATTACTGTTACTCGAGCTTGAGAATTTTCATCCCTATGATATCTTTTCATCTCATTTGTTGATCTTCTTTCGACAGTTAGAAAAGTAGATTTCCTGGTTTCCGGATAGGAGCGGGCTGTTTTTTGTTTGACCGTCTATTAAGAAGCTCGTTCGGACAGTTGATTTTAAATATTACAATCACCCTGTATCTCTTTTCCACAATACTGCTCTTGGTATATTTTGAGCTATTTTTTTATATGCTTCTAAATCTTACAAGGTTCAAGAAATAAAAAACACAAAGTACATAAACGATACCGCAGGGAGTATGCTATGCCATATCAACCCTGTGGCCTACACATATAAGGGATCATTCACCCGTTACGCATCACCTCAAAAGGGAAGGGAGGGGCATTTTAAATTCCGTTGTAGTTATTGCGAAACCCACATGGGAATTTTTCCATGGCACAACTCAGATAGAAGTTTTTCACCAAAGTGTGGCATGCGTTTACATCAAAGATTTGAAATTATATCAAAGATAACAATCTACACTTTTGAAGTCAAATTTGACATGTCTAATATAAATTCTAGCTTGATTGGTGACCAAGTTTCACTTGAACGAAGCGGACGATTTTCCCATCAAAATTCTCCGCGTCGTATATAGTGTTTTTGGTGATGCAGTATAGCAGCTGTAAAGGGTAGAACTTCGTTGAAACTCTAGATCACAGATATTTGCCTTGATAAATTAATAGAGTTTTGTTTCTTTAGGTACATTGTCAACAGCTCTATGGGCACCATCTCGCAATGCAACCGTTCAAGATATGAAATGCTGCAAAGGCCAAGTAGATCAGACTCTATCCGAAGTTTTGGCTGTGTCAGAATGGAAAGACAAAGGAGACAGGGTATTCAATCAGACCATGAGCTTTCAGTGCTCTGGCAACTATGTAGTGACAGGTAAGATTATTGCAACTGGAAGTAGTGTGAAATTTGTTTGATGAAAGTATGGTGATTGAGAAGTCATAGGTGTACACGTTTTTTCTTTTCTATGGAACCTATGACAAGGCCTAGTTCTAGAAGCTCCTTACTTTTGGACATCTTTTTGCCACATTTTAGTACTAGAAGTTCGTTATTTGTTCGCTAATTTTAACTGCACATTTATTGTTATAGACAATGTAAATGTTAAGTATTAAGAAAAGATGATATGATACTTCAAGTTTCAACTTAAACACGCCTTTGAAACAAGTGGGGATCCAGGGGGCTGGGGCGTGGACCACCTCCACCCAAAAAGTACTATTTCGTATCGCGAATATTTGTGTTCAGAGACATGCCACATGAATTACAGAAAAAAATGAATAAGAAATGAATTGAACACTCTACATAACACTCCAAAAGTTTTAACAGGGCGTCACTATAAAAAATTTTCCCTTTCCACAATTTTCTTTCCGAAATGGCCCCACCGAAAACGAAACTCTGGATCTACCTATGCTTTGAATCATTTTTTACAAGGATTATACATAGTTTATGCGAATTTAGCTTCTTAAGTCTTGATTACTTATAGTGATACAAATAGTAGAAATTAAACGTTCCTTAGGTATTTTGTCGGTTGTAGTAAAAGTTCCTCGGATTTTTTGGGCCTTCTACATATAGTTTCCTTCCTTATACAGCGGTTTCTTATAAAAAACGTTCTCGCCAGACTTTGAAGTTGTATCATATGCTTTACTAAATCGAATTCCCATACTCAGATGATATGATGCTCAACGTTGATGGAAGCAGCAAAGTTTTCAAAGACTGATTGGGTTGGATTTTAACTGATGGTTAAGCCACTCTGCACCACTATAATTGGTTCTTCGATGCGTACTGAACCTTCCGACCAGTTGCAAATAGGGAAGTTCCTGTCCCACAAGTGATTACTGTATCGCATTTTATGCCAAACAGCATCATCTATACACTGTGAAGGAGCGCAGCCCTTAAACTTATTTGACCTTCATGGGTTCCTACTATAATACTGCAATTTACATTACTGTATCAGAAACGAAAATAAAAGACCTGAATACTTTTTAC
This sequence comes from Mastigias papua, assembly GCA_964019165.1. NCBI lineage: Eukaryota > Metazoa > Cnidaria > Scyphozoa > Rhizostomeae > Mastigiidae > Mastigias > Mastigias papua. Next base: position 10,375,711 of record OZ025277.1, read on the forward strand.
AAAATGTGTTATGTCACAGAAAGTAGACCCACAAGGGATAGAAGAGCGATTTTACTAATGAGTTGAAATATGCAATGAGGACTCTTAGTGAGAAGAGCGCATAAATTGTTTTTCTGAAAGGCTGATATTGTCAGTTAAATCTCTCTCTCTCCGACAAATTCTGATATGGCTTTTATTGTCCTTGCCCATCAAGGATCTAACCCGGAAGCAGTTTCTTATATTTCGTCCTTGAGTACACTGCACAACAAAGAGAAAGTTTGAAAGTAAGCTAGTATTTCACAAGTGTATAGTCGTTAGACCATATGTAAGGTATACCTTACGATATTCAGCTCTAAAGGATTCTCATAAAGCAGGTGAAAAATCTTGTTGGTCACTGGACGATGGAACTCAATTCCGAAATTCGATCGCCTTGCAACAAGATCTTTATTATATACGAAGTCATGTGATGTGCAAAGTCGTGAAATAGATCATTGTAGCCTATAATTTGTTTTAGAAAGGCGATATATTTGCTCTGCATATCATATATAGAACGAATCTGGTGTATGTTAATTACAAAATGGCTGTGCCACCTTCTCATGTTAAACGCCAGGTGTACAGAAAGGATCAGCAAATTTTCCCCGCAATTGTTCAAACAAAAGCATTGGGGGTGTAGCGCATAATTTTATTCTTCGACTAGAGTGCCCCCGTAGTACAGCAGCTTTTGTTCCGAGATACCAATTACCTCGATATTGGAGCGGCCCGTATTTTTGTAGAAATTGTCATGTCGATCAGGTATTCCTCCATTGCCAATAGTCTATAATGTGCAAGTTCTCCTACTTGGCTACCACACCGCCTTTCTACACAACAGTTTTCACAACTTGGCTTTTTGCAAGCCTTTGGGACGTTGTTGCCTCTTTCTTCTATGCATTTTGACTGGCTATGGCCTTCTTGTTAGGGTGGGTGTTGCAAGAATGGGTGCCGGCGCTAAAAGGGAAAAACGGAATAATCTCGCAAGACTACTCATACAGACATCACGACAGTTACTTCGTTCGTCGAAGCAGCCCAGTTGTGAGATCAATTTAACCATGATTTATACAGTATACATTAATCATAGGCTTTTGATGTAAGCTGTTGATGATCTTATTTGGGCTTTTGGGAATTTGAGACGGAGAGAGTCCTGCGCTAGAAAGGTCCGGGCTACTCAGGAAGCAGAACATGGGCAATGTTCTTCATTATCATAAATCCTCCAGTTTTCTCCTTGGGGACTTACTTATGTTTTATGCTTTTTGGATGGGAGCTTTTTCGAAGGGAAGGCCTATTTGGGGGGGGGACTTATTCGAGGAGAGGCTAGTTAAAGATTTGAATTTCTATCATGGGGACTTATCGGAGGGGGCTTTTTCGAGAGCGTGGAAAATTCGAGGATTTACAGAAATTTTTAGGTTCTCCAAAGAAGAATGATAGATCCTTTCATAGACTAATTTATTGGTACTGCAACGAGTATGAAGCAAAATGGAACATGTTTGGGACAATATCCCGCTTGATTATCGACCATTCTTTCAATAGGAGAACGCCATTATGTAGATGAATTTCGTTGTTGTGATAAAGGGCAGTTCGGGCGATATGGTCATGGACATAGGGGGGAGGCTTTAAATTTAGGGGCTACAAACTTTCTGCCTGAATCACTCATCTGTTGTTGTTCGGCCGTATTGGACTACACTTATTTTTGGGAAAAACTATATCTCTTTCAGAATAAATTGCCCGAACGAAATGGATTTCTGCTCAACTAGCTCCCCCAGCTCCTGCGCTTATGAATATGATTAAGTATTAAGAGCTCAACAAAAGGCCTATCTCTGTGCTACTTGGCCATGCACACAGTTTGAAGTGTTGAGGTGTAGTATGTATATCGAACTCTTTACATAGTAGTTGTTCTGGCCCTAGGCCCCAGTTTCACCTAGATCAATGGTTCTCAGCGGGGGCGTTTTTTGAGATCTAGGAGCGTTGGAGATCTTTAGAGTAAAATCATAGGATCAATGAAACATACAGATTTTTATACGAGTTTCTACAGTATCTACTAAGTAGTGACCATGAGAATGTTGGAGCTGAGATGGGGGCGGTCAATCAGTGGGGAAACCTGACAGGGGCGGTGGCTGAATAAAGGTTGAGAACCACTGACCTAGATATTATAATATTATAAAGTAACTTCGTATCAGTTGCGACTACTTGGTGTACACTCTGTATCGTTCTCGTACTTTTGCGTCGTCTGTAGACCAACGACAAGAGCTGTTTCATTTGATACCTTATATCAGGTAACATCTTATGTGCAGGGAATCCCTACGACTTTCTGAGAGTCAGTTGGCTAAGCCAGATTGGACCGCTAACCGCTCGACGTCGGTTTGACCCATTAATTCTCTGCATATTACTTTGATTTCGCAATATCGGAAATTGCCGATTGCTTGCGAAATGCTGTGCTCATGTTCTATAAGGTAGGGAAATTGGTCGATTCTTGCGGGTTATAATGGAAATGTAATTTTGTCTCTTCTAGTCATTGTTATTGTTAAATTCGCATAGTTTACCGACAAATATAATGGATAATACTTAAAGGTTTAGATAGATATTCTTCCACCATGGAAGCCATGCCCAAGTGCGGATCCAGGGTCCGGGGGGCCATGGCCCCCCATACGGTAAAATATCGTCTCGCAAAAGTTTTCAGAGACATGCCACTTGAAGTAGATAAAAAAATGAAAAGGAAATGAACTGAGCACCCTACACAACACTCCAAAAGTTTTAGAAGGACGTGGCTATTGAAAATTCCCCTCCCCACAGTATTTTTCGCGAAAGGGCCCCACCCAAAACCATTCTCTGGATCCGCCTATGGCCATTCCCATTTTGCGGGCGAATTGTAGGTCCTATAGCCCTCGTTCCTAGGAACGGCCCTGCGCAAATAGGTTTATTCGTTCTTTCATATGTACTACATAATTGTTGATCATGTTAGTTGTAGAGCGTATAAGGATAAATGAAACATTTAAACAATATTATTAATCATCACAGCCAAACGGAATAGATGCTGCCAAATATTTTTGAGTTGAAAAGTCTGTTGGTACTACAGAACTTCACTACGGTACCAAAAAAGGGAATATTATTTAAGCGTACTGTATTTGTTTTTTCGCCCGACACTCGTCAGAGTATGAAATGCTGGATAACGACCGCAAGGTGACCTGGCTATATATTTCGGCTGCATATATTTATTGGCTGACGAGGCATTTCAAAACCATTAGCATCGATTTCATCATATGGCAGCAATTCTGGTTCATTGATGAAAATGGCTGACCTGAAAACTCTCTTTTGTTACGAAACGCTGCAGTGTAAAAATCCCCCTCTGTTTTTTCCGTAGCAAGAACCACTTTATGCAGAATTGATAATGGAAAAATTCTTTTAGTACGATTTATTGAACCATATGGGGTATCTTAATACGTTTAAGTTCGAATCATATTCGCTTCATATTTTTAAGCTATGGAAAAGTTTCTGGTCGTATTTGAAAATTGTCCTATATTCTGGTGCTAGAATTCTCATTATTGTTGCGTATTGAGGTACAATCTTTTTGAACTGAAATAAAAATTCTTTCGCTGAAATTTTTTTTAGCGAATCCAAGCTCTAAGGTTCGGTTTAATATTGACTGGGGCAGCCTCCTGTTGAAATGTCCCAGGCTCTTGCTCACGTTGCTCTTCTTCTTCAAATTTTGTAAGTGAGAAATTAGAAGAAGAACATAATATAATTAGAAGAAGAACATAATATAATTAGAAGAAGAACATAATATAATTAGAAGAAGAACATAATATAATTAGAAGAAGAACATAATATAATTAGAAGAAGAACATAATATAATTAGAAGAAGAACATAATATAATTAGAAGAAGAACATAATATAATTAGAAGAAGAACATAATATAATTAGAAGAAGAACATAATATAATTAGAAGAAGAACATAATATAATTAGAAGAAGAACATAATATAATTACAGACGAATCTTAAAAGATCTTGTTATCAGCACTGCTAACCTCATTGCCTGAAAGCTTTTGTTAATTCACTTTGCCATCCATTACTGAAAAGGGAAAGAAATGAGAAAACAGAAATGGATATTGCATCAAAAACCTAAGGAAGAGTGCGGATAATGGAAGATTTAGTTACGGAAACAAAGCTTGGATGACGGCCTCTTTGAAAAAATTGTTTTCATTTCAGTTCAGAAAGTTTATACTTCAAAACGCAGCAGCGATAAGAATTTTGGTGCAGAAAATCGGAATATGACCCGCGTTTTAGCTCATGTGCTGGATGAAAGATGATCATTAGAGTTCTCCAGCGTAGAAAATGCAACGAATATCCTTCAAATTTCATCGTGTAAATTGTACTTTTAATGTATCATTTTACTAATATATTTTGAACTTGTTAGGTATCAAGATTCTTAGCAATGGTAAAAGCATTCTGCGTGTAGCGGGCATCAAGTGCTCCGCTGTTTTTGACAAGCAAATAGATAGAAGATCTTGCACAGATGTGGAGTTCAATAAAAATAATGGAAAAACTCGAGACCCAGCTTTAATCTGGTCACAAGAGTGTCGGCAAAGTAAAGGACTTGTGGGCTTATATAGTGTAAATGGATTTTCTTCTGTTAAGTATGGACGCTGCTGTGATATAAATGGTACGTCACTAGTTTTTTTGTTTAATTTGTTTAGATTTGATCTATTCTTACTTTCCAAGAATCTTAAGCAAACGAGTCCGTGTAGAGCCACGCCCCACTGTATGATTCTGGTTTAAGGTAGGCCTCAAATTTCACAATAGTCAAGTAGGATTTGACGCAAATGTACCTGGCTTTTAAGCTGGTGTTATAAAGTATGGAGACTTGAGTTGTTAGTGGTTTGCCGATAATGGGAATGAAAGATTGGGTTCGTTTTCCAGTTAAGCAGTCGATGGGCTTTGAATATAAATGTGCTTTGCCTTCATTTCATGTTGGTCTAGTTTTCATTTCTACAATTCGTTCTGTGTTCTCTCGGAATGGTGGTCGCTCAATTCTCCACACTCATTACACACCTGTAACAGTGATATAGTGTGATGATGTTGGTTTATTTATCGTTACACACCTTTTTTTATAAGAATATAGTCTATAAGAATATTAGGGTTCAACATCGCTGAAATTTAAAAATAGTTTTAGAATAATGCGAAGCTCAAGCTTCTTGAAGACTTAGATTTTTTTGTTTATTTGAGGTTTTTTAAGAATGAAACGAGTTTGAATTCGACTTATCCGGTCTGAGAGTCATTGCGCTATGATACGACTCGGTAACTCTTCGGTGAGTGTCTGTTGAGCACTTATGAGAGTATAGCCCATGCGAATGCTAGTGCTCAAAACCCCTGAGACTTAGAAATGATTTAAGAACAATCGTAGCCTTAAAATTGGCAAGTTTTAAGAATATTGAGACTCACAGCAAATATGTATTCATGCAAAAAAGTGTGTAGCTATGAGTTTGAAGGATATTTAGGAATATGGATACATTGGAAATATTTGACAACTTGGCTCTATGTGTAAGTATTTTGCGGTGCCATTTAAGTGCAGGAGGTCTTAATGCATGCAACCTATGAGCGAGGTCCAGAACAGCTATATTTGATACCATGTGCATACTAAAACGCCTCTTGACAAACCTGCCTCTTGTGCATACTAAACGCTTGTGTTGTTTTGAACCATTGCTAGATTGATTACTGTAGGACGGTTTATTCTACATCGCAATTCCCAAGGTCAATCTTACATATACTCCTGACTGAGTTTTCCCTTAGGGTACCTAGGCACGATTGGCACCAG